>CM035118.1:121981304-122569463 GCA_020205555.1 Panax stipuleanatus | reverse complement strand
TTGACAGAAAATGAAAATGAAGACACGAAGAGGATTTATACCTCTGTAAATGATTTAAGCTTGCTGCTATCTCAATAACACTGATATATATATATATATATATATGCTCTCTAGTCTCTCTTAGCCAAAATGCTCAGCAAAGAACTGAAGAATGAGGAGAGCTTATTTATAGAGAATCCATTATTCAGTCCATAGCTTTGCTCATCATTTTGAACTAACGGAAGAGAGGATTGCATGGTGGTTATGGGAGAGTTGGTATTTAGCAGTTGGCTTACACTATTGAGGCCACTCCCCTTGCAATGATCATTGCTATTTTACTGAGTTTGAGAAGGTAGGGGTAGGCTAGCTTCATGATGCATTTCACGTGTGAAGAGATAGTGACTATCATATTGGGACAAGCCAAGCAAATCTCAGCATTCTTACAAATGGACTATATGCTACACTTATGTTATGTATTATATGTACTCTTAGGTTATAATTACAATGTTCTCCCATAATGTAATAAATGCAATTTGAATACATATAATCTATGTACATTTATCTTACCGGTATAATACATCGGATACTACCACATTACATTATATCATATATTATTAAATTGTATTACTCAACAATTATTTATAATAGATCCATGATACATTATTTTAATGTATATCCACACATCATTTGTCACCTACACATATCATAGCATATAGTTACTATACATTTAATTCGCATGTTTGCACATATAATTTCTCATCTTATAAATTGAATATTAATTAATAATATACACATATCCTACATCAATCAATATAATTGTTAACCTCCATAACAATTTAATTAACCTTTATATGATTAACTATCACTTTGATATAAATCTTATTATATTTATAAAACACGTTGCTCATTATTATTATGTTTCTTGCAATAATAATAATCACATATTATTAATCAATCCTCATTAGTGTTTTATAATAAAGTTAATTAATATTCTTCGAGTAACAATTAATATAGATTAATTGTTCGCTTAAATTAATATAATCATTCTTATATTACGTCACTGTGCCACACAAGGCAATCAACGAGTTTATCACCAACTCTACCAATTTCTCAATAATTATTCAATTATATATAATTGAATTAATTCATCTCATAACACAAAATCATTTATATTCAATAAATTCTCATTTCCATTAATATATTTATTAATAATATATGGAAATTCTCGGGTATTACATCCTCCCCCCCCTTATAAAAATTCCGTCCCGGAATTGCTACAAGGTTATACAAATAGATGGGGATAGTCCCTCATCATCCTATCTTCTAACTCCCACGTTGCCTCCTCGACATCGTGGTGTACGCCAAAGTACTTTTACAGATGAAATAACTTTAGTTCTCAAAGTTTGTTCTTTCCTATCTAATATTTGGACAGGAATTTCTTCATACGCCAAGTTCTTCTCCACTTGAATGGGCTCGTAAGAAATCACGTGCTTGTAGTCGGCCTTGTACGGTCGCAACACGGAAATGTGGAACACGTTGTGGATATGCTCCAACTCGGGTGGTAACGTAACTTGTATGCCACTTCGCCCCACTCGCTTCAGTATCTCGAACGGTCCTATGAATCTTGGACTCAATTTCCCTTCTTGCCGAAACGGATTTTTTTCCCTTCCATGGAGATACCTTCAAGAATACGAAACTGCCGACTTTGAAGTCTCGGTCCTGCCGATGCAAATCTGTGTATTTCTTCTGGCGATCTTGAGCTGCTACAAGTCTGGCTCTTATCACTGTCACCACGTCTGCGGTTTGTTGAACTAACTCTGGTCCGAGTATTCGTCGTTCTCCGACTTCGTCCCAACATAACGGCGTTCTGCACTTTCTCCCGTAAAGAGCTTCGTACGGTGGCATGCCAATACTCGCATGGTAGCTATTATTATATGCGAATTCTACTAAGGGTAGGTGGTCGTCCCAATTTCCCTTAAAATCCATCACACAAGTCCTAAGCATGTCTTCTAGCGTTTGTATTGTTCGCTCACTTTGTCCGTCTGTTTGAGGATGATAAGCTGTACTCAACCTCAACTGCGTTCCCATTCTTTCTTGCAAACTCTTCCAAAATTGGACGTGAAGCGCGGATCTCGATCAGAGACAATTGACACCGGCACTCCATGTCGTGAAATAATTTCTTTTACATATAGGCTTGCTAATTGGTTCAAACTGTAGCGGATTTTGATTGGTAGAAAGTGTGCGGTCTTCGTTAGTCGATCCACGATAACCCAAATAGCATCATAACCTTTCTGTGTAACTGGAAGTCCTACCACGAAGTCCATGGTAATATGCTCCCATTTCCACTCTGGTATTTCTAACGGTTGTAGTAAACCACTTGGCCGCTGATGCTCTGCTTTAACGCGTTGGCAAGTCAAGCATTTACTGACGCACTCTGCGACTTCCCGTTTCAAATTAGGCCACCAAAAATGTTGCCTTAGATCTCGGTACATCTTTGTGCCTCCCGGATGAACGGAATATGTCGTATTGTGTGCCTCGTGCAAAATCTCTTCCCTCAACTCGGTTACCACTGGTACCCACACTCTCCCTTCAAATCTCAAAATACCGTCTTTATCCATTCAAAATTTTTCTTCCTCACTTTCTGTGATCCTCTTTCGGATTTTCTCACACTCTTCATCCTTTTCCTGAGCTTCCTTTACTCTATTTAACAACGTCGGACAAGCTTCCATTACAATCAACTTCTCACCAGACTTTTCTGGTCCTTTCACTTCTATCTCCAATTTCTCCATCTCTCTTATCAACTCTTCCTGAGCCGTCAAATTAAACAACTTCTCCCTTCCTTTCCTGCTCAGAGCGTCGGCAACCACATTTGCCTTTCCCGGGTGATAAAGAATATCGCAGTCATAGTCTTTGATTAATTCTAACCACCTTCTCTGCCGCATGTTTAACTCCTTCTGTGTGAAGATATATTTCAGACTTTTGTGGTCCGTGTATATCTCACATTTTTCTCCGTATAGATAATGTCTCCATATCTTTAACGCAAAAACTACTGCCGCTAACTCTAGGTCGTGAGTAGGGTATCGTTTTTCGTAATCCTTTAATTGTCGTGATGCATATGCAATGACCTTGCCATGTTGCATGAGCACACAGCCAAGCCCCTTGTGCGATGCATCACTATACACCACAAAATTTCCCGCATCATCTGGTAATGATAACACAGGTGTTTCGCTCAATCTCCTTTTCAGTTTTTGAAAACTTTCTTTGCATTTGTCGGTCCATACAAATTTCACCGTCTTTCTAGTCAAATTGGTCAGCGGGGTTGCTATCTTAGAAAAATCTTGGATGAATCTTCGATAGTACCCAGCTAACCCTAGAAAGTTTCTCACCTCCGTCGGTGTTCTCGGTTGTTCCCAATTACTTACTGCTTCAACCTTCGCAGGGTCTACAGAGATTCCATTCTTATCCACCACGTGGCCTAAGAATTGAACCTTCTCCATCCAAAATTCGCACTTAGAAAATTTCGCATACATCTTTCTCCTTCCTTAGTGCCTCCAAAATAATCTTCAGATGTTCGGCGTGTTCTTCCTCTGTCTTTGAGTAGATCAAAATGTCGTCGATAAAAACCACTACAAATTTATCCAAGTATGGCTTGAAAACTCGGTTCATCAAGTCCATAAATGCTGCCGGAGCATTAGTCAATCCGAATGACATTACCAAAAACTCGTAGTGTCCATAACGGGTTCGAAACGCAGTCTTTGGTATGTCCTCATCCCGTACCTTCAGTTGATGATATCCTGTTCGTAGGTCGATCTTTGAGAAACACTTTGCTCCCTTCAGTTGATCAAATAAGTCGTCTATCCTCGGTAACGGGTACCGGTTCTTGATCGTTACTCTATTCAATTCTCGATAATCGATACAGAGCCTCATCGATCCGTCCTTCTTCTTAACGAATAGTACTGGTGCTCCCCAAGGAGAAACACTCGGTCGAATGTAACCCTTATCCAATAATTCTTGCAATTGTATCATCAATTCCTTCATTTCTACTGGCGCCATACGATATGGAGCTTTCGAAATCGGTGCCGTTCCCGGTGCTAAGTCTATTACGAATTCGATTTCTCTGTCTGGCGGAAGACCAGGCAGATCATCCGGAAACACATCTTGGAATTCATTAACTACGTATATATCCTTAATTTCTACTCCCTTTTTCCGAGTATCAACGATGTAAGCTAAATAACCTACACATCCTTTCCTTAACAATCTCTTGGCCTGCATCATCGTAACGCAACACGATTGCTTAAGCGATGAGCTACCATAAAACACTACCTTAGACTTACTCGGAGTCTGAAGGTTCACACATTTGTTCTGACAGTCAATTATCGCAGCATGGTTATACAACCAATCCATTCCCAGTATTACGTCAAATTCTCCCAGTTTAATAGGAATCAGGTCTACGCTCAGTTCATGTTTACTAATATTTGCGCGACAATTTTGATAAACGTATTCTACAGGGATCACTTCCTTATTAGCAACTTCTATGATCAAAGGATTTTCTAATAGTTCTCGAGGTGTACTAAGTCTACTAGCAAATTCTTCAGATACAAAAGAACAGGTGGCACCCGAATCAAATAATATATAAGCATTTATATCATTGATTGGGATTATACCTGACACCACATCCTTCGCAGCCACTGCGTCTTGGACGGTCATGTTAAAGGTTCTGGCGGTTGGGCGGTTGGATTGTGCCGGTCCACCGATCATCAGCTTGTTGCCTCCTTGCTGATTACTACTCCCGCCACTTCCCTTCTTTGGGCAGTCCTTAATTTTGTGCTCCGTCGAGCCACAAGCAAAGCATCCTTGTATCTTCTTTGGTTTCAAACAGTTGGGCGAGATGTGCCCTTCCTGTCCGCAGTTGTAGCAAGTGCCACGTCCCTTCCAGCACTCGCCCTGGTGATTCTTCCCACACTTCGGGCATCCTTCAGCCCTCTTCTTGAAACCTCCACGAAAATTCCCTGATTGATTATTATTGTTTTTGTTGTTGTTGTTATTCTCCCACTTTCTCTTTCCCAAGTTGCTTCCTCCGCTACTACTTCCTCCCGTACGATTCTCTCCTCCAGTATTCTTTCCTTTCTTTTCTTTCTTTTCTTTGTTATACAGACTTAAGGCCTCACTGCCACCTTCCGCAATGATTGCCTTCTCCAGTAATGTTGCAAAGGAATCAATTTGAAGAACTGATACCTTATTGAACAGCCATGGCTTCAACCCTTGTTCAAAGCGTCTAGCCTTCCTCTCTTCATCACCAACTTGGTGCTCCGCAAATCGCGCTAGTTCGTTAAACCTAGCCGCGTATTGCGCCACCGTCATCTCACCTTGTTTTAACTCTAGGAATTTCACCTCCATCCTATTCTTCATACTTTTCGGAAAGTAATTCTCGAAGAACAGTGTCTTAAACTTATCCCAAGCTATTATCCCTTCTCCAGCTCTTTGTTGATTAGCCTCCCACCAGTAGTTCGCTTCTCCCCTCATCATGTACGTGGCAAACACCGTCTTCTGATCTTCGCCTACGCTAGCTATAGTGAAAGCTTTTTCGATCTCTTTGATCCACGTTTGTGCGACGATTGGGTCGGTAGTTCCCTCGAACTCCGGGGGTCCTACACTCTTAAAGTCTTTAAAGGTTGTTACTGGCACAGTTTGAGGGTTCGGGCGAACGGGTTCATTGTTCCTTCCCCTTAAGGCTTCTCCTAACAAATCTACCAGTTTCTGGATCGGGTCTACTTGTTCTCTCTCATTGTTAACGGATTCTTCGGGTGCTGTCAATCTACGTCTGGGCGGCATTATCTGCATCACAAGTTTTCATTTTATTATTATTCAAGTATATTACTTAAGTATTTCTTTTAATACTAAAAGAATAAATTTATAACACGTTTCTAAAATCAACTCCATTTATATTCATATGCCATTTCATTTTCATTACATGATTTCCCCAGCATACTGCTATAAATGTCATCACATATATCCCCTAATATCACAAAAGACGGGGAATATACCAACCTACTACCATACTACCCCTCTAACAAAAGCTAACTCGGGGTTTACATCATCATCCCACATCTTACACAAAAGATCGGAATTACAACATAGTATATACAATACATAAAGACACAACTAGTACTACCACTAGACTGACTAAGGAAATCTCATCCCATCATCCCGCGCTCCACTGCGCTCTTGTACTCCAACTGTGCTATATACGCAACCAGCTCTCGGCTCAAGGTATGTAGAGTCTGTCCCTGTTCTGCCGGGTAGTGGTACACACCATCAATCACCCTTTCAAAAGCTGAACGGAACACATACCCCATCTTGTTCATCTTTCTCTTCTTGCACCTGACCTCGTCCTCAAGGTCGTCAGCTCTCTCATTGGACGCTTCCCACTTCTCCTCGAAGTGTAACCTATCCATCACCTCCAACTCTAGCTGAGTACGGAGTGCCTCTTTCTCAGTCTTCTCACTCAGCTCCCTCTGCTCAACCTCTTCTAGCTTCTCTGCCAAATCTACATTCCTAGCCACTGACCTGTGGAATAGAGTCCCCATCTGGATCCCTGCCTCCCTACGGTAGGCAATCTCCACCTCTAACTCTTGCATAGCCAGCTTCCTCTGGTGGTCCTCGTCCCTCAGCTTCTGGAACTCAGACTCTCTCTCGTGGGCCTCTGCCTCCAGCTCCTGAACTCTACAGTCTAACTCTAGGATCCGCTCCTCGTACTCGCCTAACATCTGTTCCTCTATAGTAGCCTCATCAGAGTCCTCTACTGGCTCATCCTCCATCGGCTCCTCCTCTGGATCAGTCTCTATCTCAATCTCGATCTCATCCTCGTCATCAAACTCGGATGGTGCAACTGCCTGCACTGGTGTAGCCTCTAGAGGTGCCTCGTATACTACGTGTATATCCCTGGGCTCCTCCTCTACAACTCTACTAGGTACCCCTGTGTCTGACATCCTACACTCACAAACACAAGACAAGAAATAGCATCTCCATTAGAATGTTAAACAAAATATAAGTTCATTGTATAGAATGAAGTTACATTTCATAACAGACTAAGTCTCTCAAGGAAAACTCTACATGAGTTTTATCTCCTTCCTAACTTCTAAGTTCGCCTAAGTTATAGTCTAAGGACACTCGTTCCTAAGGTTTATAACTATCGCTTTGATACCAACCTGTGACGCCCCCAAATTCCAGGACCGCCACTTGGTCTCTCGAATTCGGTTCATCACGTGCTCATGGTAATACATCACAATAATAATAATTAAATATCATACGATCACAGCGGAAAATCTATTCTAGAATAATTTACAATAATTTATTATAATTATTCCCCCAAGTCTCGCAACCTACAGTACTTAATAGATTACATAATAATATCAGTTAACGACTTATTACATAATCTAACTTAAGCTTAAACATAATCAAATCCAGTCTTACTACATCATCTTCATACAATATTAATATATTTAAAACATAACAGACATAAGTTAGTTGGTAGCTTTGCCCTTGCCCTTATCAACGCCCGAAGGTTCACCATGCTCTGCCTTAACTGAAATGTTTTAGGGAAAGCAAGAATGAGCACAAATTGCCCAGCAAGTAATATACAATAAGGGTGAGTAATAAGATTCTCAATTCTCGAAAGGGTATAACAAGGTTTGATAGTTCAAGAATAACAAGAATATCAACAGTTCTCAATATCAGTCGCTAAGGACAGGATAATATCAATATGATTCAATAATAAGTCAATTCAAGATTTCAAATAATTGAATACTGAGTAGTCACTACGGACTATGAACTTCTACTAGAATTGACAGTAATAAACTAAAAATCCAACAAAAACAGATACAGCAGGTGATCAGCCTAAAGTATCCTCGTTATGCATAACAATCAATCATACTCAAGTGTGCGCGTCGGTTCTCCGACAATTTATATATTCCCTTCAAAGAAGGTTGTTCTTCTCAGTCAAATACAAGATCCCGCACCAATCAATTAGTTTGGGTTGCTTTTCAATAACATAAGTCCCGCCGAATCAAATGGCATAGACACTTTCACAATATTCAAGAACAATACTAAGTTCAACATGAATAATAGCTTTAATGAAATAAGAGTTCAAGTATGCTAATTCAATTCAACCGATTAATTAGGAAACTAGTTCGCAATACACAAGATAGGATACTTGCATAGTAAAAGAGTATAAGTTAGGAAACTTTCACAATCATAGGTTTCCTTGCATAAAGTAAATGCGTCGGTTAGGATACTTGCACTTTAAAAGAGTGTAAGTAAGAGAACTTGCATTTAGCGTAGTTTATCCACGAAAAGCAATTCAACACTTTCGAATTCCTATCGTAATACAGTTACGTATATATATGATATTCATTAGTCATATAATTTAACTTCACATTTTCTCTTTGAATATACGATCAACACATAAGCTAAGTTTTACCTAGCTACACAGTTATATAGGATATAATTTCTATCCTTAACGTTCCTTCTTTAGAGTTTAAACGCATTCTCATATTATATAAGATCTCAACAATTTGCAAACATGCTTGCATATTATTAATATCACATAAGACCACAATCAATACTAAATATATTTCATCTTAGCAAGTTACGGCATCTCCTTAAGTTAACCGTCAAAATCGGGTTCAAGTAACATCATATAATATCACGTAGCATGTATTCATATTTAAAGGATACTTTACATGCTTGTATAACTTTTCCAAATCCAATCGTACATGGTATAGGTTCTTAAGTTAATACTTAAAGCCATTCAAGGACACGAACTCATATGGTCTAACATGATTGCTTTTAAACACATAAGATATTCATATAACTTGTATTAGTCATGCTCATGAGTACTCGTATTGCATATATGTAGCTAGCATTGTTATTATCTTGAAAACATGCTTTGTTCATGCTAAACTTTAATCACGGCAACTAATCATGGTATATATATATGCATGACACATGAATGAGTCTAAGAGTACTATCACATGTGTCCATAAATATCAGAATTTAAATCTCCACATATCGTGTTAATGCTCATGTGCAAGGCTTGTATTTCTATTGGTGAATCTTACTAATAGAGCCTAACATGTTCATGCTTCCTTACGAACTATATAAACACAAGTTAAGGCTTCATTCATATATTTCAAAGTTATCTAAACATGCTCATAACATCAAAATGACTATATAGCATTTACATGATCATATCCACCTTCAAACTTACATTTTTTTGTTAGGAATGAGCACTAGTTAGGTTCACATGTTCATATTTTATTACGGAACCAATATAGATAAGCTAACATGCACTTCATGTGTCTCTAGGTGGTACTAACGTGCTTGCAAGGTCAGTATGTAAACATGCTCTATATATGTTAACGTCGTTTATGAAACTTTAAATTCGTTTCCAAACTATGTGTCGTTTGGTTAACCATGCATGCTACTATACTAAAACATGCTCACATTGCCTCATTAGGTTTATATATATGTATTAATCATGCTTTCATGCTTGTTTAAACAAAAATTAAACAATTAGTTCATAACAGTTTTGTTGCAGAATACAAAAAAAACTGAACACAGAGGCTGGCGCTGCGGCGCGGCACAGTAGCTTAATACTGGCGCTGCGGCGCGAGTGGCGCGGCGTGCGGCACTGCGGCGCGGGCTGCGGCGCGTGTGGCGCTGCGGCGTCGAGGCAGTTTTCCGGTTCAGACGACAGCGAAAACCGACCCAAAACCTCCCATTTCATCGATTTCAACATACCATACCCAGATATTAGACTTGTTTAACTTACTAACACATACATATATGTTTATATAACAGTTAATAGCAATTATCAATTCCCAATTTCATGAACTCTAACTTAATTTACGAATTTCATGTATTTACAGAAATTGAAGAGGAACAATGGAAATGAAAGACTATTCAGTGGTTCCATCATGTGTGTATGTTCATATAACAACAATATAAGGGTTCTACAAACCAATCATGAACCAATTTGGCATAATCAAGAATTTCAACAAAACTCAGAGAACAACAATGGAGTTCTTTTGACAGAAAATGAAAATGAAGACACGAAGAGGATTTATACCTCTGTAAATGATTTAAGCTTGCTGCTATCTCAATAACACTGATATATATATATATATATATATATATATGCTCTCTAGTCTCTCTTAGCCAAAATGCTCAGCAAAAGAACTGAAGAATGAGGAGAGCTTATTTATAGAGAATCCATTATTCAGTCCATAGCTTTGCTCATCATTTTGAACTAACGGAAGAGAGGATTGCATGGTGGTTATGGGAGAGTTGGTATTTAGCAGTTGGCTTACACTATTGAGGCCACTCCCCTTGCAATGATCATTGCTATTTTGCTGAGTTTGAGAAGGTAGGGGTAGGCTAGCTTCATGATGCATTTCACGTGTGAAGAGATAGTGACTATCATATTGGGACAAGCCAAGCAAATCTCAGCATTCTTACAAATGGACTATATGCTACACTTATGTTATGTATTATATGTACTCTTAGGTTATAATTACAATGTTCTCCCCATAATGTAATAAATGCAATTTGAATACATATAATCTATGTACATTTTATCTTACCGGTATAATACAATCGGATACTACCACATTACATTATATCATATATTATTAAATTGTATTACTCAACAATTATTTATAATAGATCCATGATACATTATTTTAATGTATATCCACACATCATTTGTCACCTACACATATCATAGCATATAGTTACTATACATTTAATTCGCATGTTTGCACATATAATTTCTCATCTTATAAATTGAATATTAATTAATAATATACACATATCCTACATCAATCAATATAATTGTTAACCTCCATAACAATTTAATTAACCTTTATATGATTAACTATCACTTTGATATAAATCTTATTATATTTATAAACACGTTGCTCATTATTATTATGTTTCTTGCAATAATAATAATCACATATTATTAATCAATCCTCATTAGTGTTTTATAACAGTTAATTAATATTCTTCGATTAACAATTAATATAGATTAATTGTTCGCTTAAATTAATATAATCATTCTTATATTACGTCACTGTGCCACACAAGGCAATCAACGAGTTTATCACCAACTCTACCAATTTCTCAATAATTATTCAATTATATATAATTGAATTAATTCATCTCATAACACAAAATCATTTATATTCAAATAAATTCTCATTTCCATTAATATATTTATTTAATAATATATGGAAATTCTCGGGTATTACAGTTGTTATTGTGACAATTATTGAATCAATAATATGAAATACTATGCAATTATCACTGTAGCAATTATTGATTGAAATACTGAGTGACTTCTCACGTAAAAATCAATAATTAGAGATATTGTGAAATACTGTGTACTACTGTGGAAGAACGCGTATTACTGTACTTTTATCACCGAGTATTTAAAAAGTTAACGGTAAAAGTTTTGCTGTCAATTTTTAAAAAGGTTATTTCTGTTGCTTTCTATATCCGATAATTATTCCGTTGTGGGGCCACCAATGATTGGTTAATTCGGCGACGTCGTATGAATATTTCCCAACAACAAGAATATTCCCGGACTAAACGAATATTCGTAATAAATAATTACATGCATAATAGGGAGAAAATAAGTGCATGATAACCAAAAAAAATTGCAGGCCTCATTGGTGTCTTCATCAGTACAACTCAGCTTTCCCCTGAATAAATTCAGGGCTCAACTTACCCCCGAATAAATCCAGGGCGTGAGACCACTTGAGCATAGAAGAGTTTACCAGGGCTTGAACCCACGTTAATGGGGACTTATGTCCGACTTCCCACCACCAAGACACCACCCCAAGCGATGATAAAATATAACAATATAAATATATAAATATTTTTTAAATCAACACCTTACTATAAAGAATTTAAATTATATTAAAAGTCGGGATCAACACCAAAACATATTTACCTCGAATAACATATAAACTAACTAATAATTCATTATTCATTCAAGTTGTCTTTATTTATCGCATTGAATCATAATTCATATTCCAAAATTTATAAGTGAATAACAAAACTTACGATACCCATATATGATAAATTATTTTTAAAGCGTCAGTCCACTATTATGGTATTACCACCATTAACTAAAACTTATTTGTCAAAATAAGTACTTTTAACATAAACTAGACTTCAAATACTCCAATTTAGCCTCAAGAATCACCCAAATCGAATTTAAAATCATTAAGTTATATATTTTGAAACATTAAAGCATGTTGCTGAAAATTCTGCTACACAAATTCTAAATCAGTCACCTCTTAAAATTCATAATAAATCATACATTAATCTTTAACAGTTCAAAATTTGTGGACATATACTTTACTTATATATGTATAATATATCCAAATATTACAACGATCCAACGGTCGGATTAAGAATTATAATTCATGCAATAGAGCTTAAGAAAATTGATTTTTTTTTATTTTAGCAGACTATAAATCCTTCGGACCAGTTTCATTCAAACCGTTACCACGAACAATCCCTAAGAAATTTTTGGGTGATTCAAAATTTTGTTTTGAGCTTACTTCCAGGGCTTTCTATTGATATAAGGCTCATCTCCTAACTCATTATATACCAAGAGTTAAGAATTTTACAAAAATATGGTAGCTAACTATTTTTTATGAAATTTTTAGATTTTGTTTTTCATTTGATTTCTTGATTTCTCTCATTTGATTTATGTTTATGCAAGTTTAATACATCATAAATTAATAAGCATAATCTATCATCTTTCCATAAATTATATAAAACTTAATAACCATATATGAAAATCAAAGATTAACAAAGGTTTTGAGTTTACTTTTCTTAGTTTTTATTTCTTCTTTCTTCTTTTCTTTCCTTCGTCTTTTTTTTTTTTTTTTTTTTTTTTGCAATTGTTGCTACGGGAGGGAGTGTGATGAAATGTGTAACGATTGAGATTTTATATATTAAATTTTAATATTTATTGAGTGAATAAATATTTTTGTGATTTATTTATTGAGTTAAATAAATAAATTATGTGATTTTGTGGATTTATTTATTTGAGAATAATTAAATTAGATGATTATGTGTTGAGTGTTACATGAATTATAATTAGCGAGTAATTATAATTATGTGTCAAAATTGTGATGTGATTAATTGATGTTAGGTTTTAATTGATTAAATTAGATGTTAAAAGATTTAATTAATTGATGTGTAACATTAAAGTATGTGTTTAAAGGATTTATTAAAATAAAGAAAAAGAACTTTTAAATTTTTGTATCCAAACAAGGCCCTTACTTTTGTTTTAAAAGGATTTTGCCAAACAGGGCCCTTGCATTGTTCTAAACCTATTCTAACCAAACAATGCCTTAATACCAAAATTTATTTTTTAAAAATAATCTTTTTTTGCCAAACAAGCCCTAGTGGCTTTTAAAATTTTGTAACTGCTAATTGAATAATATATTAAGTACGTATATTATTATATATCAGTTATATAGTTACGTAGTTTATTCTAGCCTAAGTCTAAAACCAAGAGAAAGAAATAAACAAGAGAAGAAGGGAGAATACAGAGAAGAAGAAGAGAGAAGAAGAAGAGAGAAGAAGAAGAGAAGCTTGAGAAAACAAGAGAGAAGATCATCATCTTCATCATCTTTTCTCCTAATTTAACCTAGAAAGGTATCATACTAACCTTTACACTCAATTAAGATATTTTGTATTTAGTCTTTGTTAAATTAGGTTTTCATGATTATGAATTTCTATGTATATATGGTGTTCATATGTTTTCATATGTAATTGTATGCCATGAAAGGGTTTTCAAAATACAATTGTTGTAAAAACAAGTTTTAAACGCATGTTCTTCTATATTTTCATAGTTTTAGAATTCTATGTAAAAAAAATTTGGTGAAACTTTATAATTTTGTTATGTGAATGGGGTGTATTTGAAAATATATATATATATATATATATATATATATGCTTACATGAGGTTTTTTATAGTTGTTTAAGTGTTTCAATTTACAAGGACATGATGAATATGATGAAATCATGTTCGTTTGATTATAAAGTTATGTTGAAAATTATTCTTAAATCATAGATGGAAGCATGAAGTTATGTGAAATATGTGATATAGCATGATTATATATGAGTTATATGGTTGTTTTAACAATTCAATTCATAAAATTTTGATAAACAAGAAGAATGGTATTTATAGTGGTTTTTTGTGAATTAATTTTTGAAAAATAGCTTTTGAAACTATCAAATTGATGTTTGATTTTGAGTTATTGTTAAAATTGATCATGTATTATGTTAGTATGTTAAGAATATGAGTTATTGCAATTGGAATTACTTGAATTGGGTTAAAAACGAATTTGTAGTAGCAATTTTCGTCAAGAACGCTTGATTTTGTAGTTTTCTTCAAAAATCATGAAATCATGGTTTTTATTATGTGTTATATGGATTTTATATGTTATAATCATGTTTAAGAGTTTAAAATATTGTTTGTATCAAGTTTCATGTTTAACATGTTGGGAAAAATCAAATTCGGCGCGAAGGAATAAGCCAAATTGGCTTATTTCTCCACCAGTTCGCGAACTGGGAGGTGCACCAACGGGGTGACCAGCCCCAGCGGGACTCCTAGGCCTTGGGGACCCGCCCCAGCAGGGTTCTCTGCTGTCCGGCAATGTTGGCTTTTGCTTGTTGATTTTTCGTGTCCCATTTGTTTAGCTAACTTATTTATATGACTTGGAAAGTGAAATAGGTAATAAGATAACATGTTTTTGATATGTTTAAGATTGATTGAAGTTGTATATGAGTGTGTTATATGTGTGTGGATGTGTTACTTTCATAAGGTACACAACACGATTCTTTTAGTTATAAGCTTATGAATGTATGCCGTGAATATAGACTCACGTACTTGGCTAGTTAGCAACCAATGTGGTAAATTACATTGTGAGTTGGACTTGAGTATGAAGTTCAACGGTTTAAATGTTGTAGTTGGATACTAATAGATGTTTTGAACGTAACGTATATGTGTAGGGTAATTATGGAAGTGATTGTAATTGTTAAGTGTAGCTTGCGCTTGAGGCAAGTTTCCTATCTCTAAACTTATTATTGTGCAAGTTTTCTAAACCTTATTCTCTTATGTTAAGCAAGTTTCCATTTTGAACTTGTGGTTTACTTTGTACAAGCTTTGTTGTATTATAATATTCTTATTGCACAAGTATTGAAATATTATTGAAGCATTGTGATCTTAACTTAGTTGTTCAAGCAAGATTTACTTATTCTTTCAGTTTCTTTGAGTTACTTCTAAAGCATGCCTATCTATTATGTAGATTTGTTCTATATCTTGCAATTGGTTCATGATTCTTATATTATCGAACTGTTAAAGTACTATAAGTCAATTCAACTACTACTAGTTGATCATAGTTGAAACTCTAAAGTTCCCTTATCTATCCAAACCAAACTTTCTTTGGTGCAGACTTGTATTCAATTACTGAGAATGAACAACCCTATTTATTAGGGGATATTTATGCGAAAGCGTTAAGATGGTTGTGCATAATTCATGGTACAAAGGGTTGATCCCCCTGAGTACGAGTTAAAGGTCCATAGTCTTAATGATTGTTAAAGGTTTAAATAGAAGTATTTATAACCTATGACATTGTTCAAGGTCGTATGACCCTCAGATGGATTCTATATTCGAACTTTAAAGATGATGAAAGAATTATTATTCAATTCTTATTTTGATGAAAGTAAAGTTATTCAAACTCTTTTGAAACTATTCATATATGTCATATCACTGTTAAAATTTCAAGTGAGCTTTTGTTTGCTCACTCTTGCATGTTTTACCACCACTTGCAGTTGAGACAAAGAATGTTGACATACCGTCAACAAGTAAAGGAAAAGGAAAGATGAACAAGTCAAGGCTTGTTGTTTTAAGTTTTAATTGTAATAAGACTTAGTCGATTACGTTACGTTATGTTTTATTTTCGCATTTGTTGTTTGATGTTAAGGTTTAGTTAACCCTGGGATTTTATTGGACAAGTTGGAATCCTTTTTAAAGGAAGATTTTTATTAAGGTTTTATGAAGGTTGTAATTTACTTTGCAAGTCTTTATATTTGGGTAGATGCATGTTTTAATTAGAAAGTGAACACCAAATCATGTGAAAACGAAGTACCCGGATTTGAGGGTGTCACAGGTTGTTATCAAAGCTATAGGTTATGAACCTTAGGTGGGGGGAAAAACCTTAGGTAGTAGCCTTATAGGAAGATCGAAAAGATATTGGTGATAGGTAAAGATAATAAACTACCTTATGTGCCTATGTGTTTACGTTTAGGTATTCGAAGAGTGGCGACTCGATATCACGTAATAATAAACTTTAAAATTCTTTTGTCAGGATAACGAATATTGGAGAATCTAGTCAGGCTAGAGAGGATATACCTCAGGTTCCTAGAGAGGAAGAGCCCCGAGACATCCATGTTGTCTAGGAGCAGTTGGTTAGGAGAGAGCCATCACCAGTGATCACCGTAGCTGGTCGGGTGCGTAAGCTGACACCTATTCCAGAGGAAGAGGACGAGGACGAGTCTGAAGAGCAGGAAGAGGAGGAAGAGGATCTCGAAGAGGAATTTCCACCTCACTCTGTTAGTGCTGAGATATACGAGGCAGTTTACGACAGTAATGTAGAGCTTCATGGTCGAGTCGGAGAGCTCGAGGAAACCATCCAGCAGCGGGACGAGACTATCGAGGATATGGCTAGTGACTTAGGAGAAGCACAATGGAACCTAATACACGCAGAGAATGATCGAGACGAGGCACGAGCCGAGCTAGCAAAGCTAAAGCAAGATATCCTAGAGGAGTCGACGAAGCATGCCAGAGCTGAGGAAACAAGCTTGAGGGCTACTCAACGAGCCGATCGAGCTGAGTACGAGGCGGAAACCAAGAGCCAAGCTAAGGGAAACATAATATGCTTTCCATACGACCATAGATAGGGCCCAGGACCGTATCTTTTATTACCCAGCTTAGTTCCAAGGGTTACCATGGTATGTGGTGGACCGAAGTACAACGTTTCAGGTGATGAAAGAAGAACGTAGAGAGGCTGTGCGACGTTTTAATATGCCTAGACATTAGAGCTTTTAAATTATGTGTTTCTTTTTATAATAAATGATGTAAATCCCATAATTTGAGATAATAATGGGATAAAGTGATGATGTAGTCCTTAACTTGTTCCAGTTCAAGAAAGATGATGTAAATAGCAGAAATGCTATCTATCTGATGTTTTTTTAAAAAAACTACGAGTAATAAATAAAAGAAGTGCTGTGTGTTCATATATGAACTGAGTTATTTAAATGTTTAAAATTGAACTCAAATACTTAAGAATCGAATAAAGGATCTAATAATAATATTTTCTTAACAGAAAATGCCTCCTAGAAGAAGACCAACACGTCAAAACCCCGAGGGTTCGGCGAACAACAACAATAACGATGGAACAAACCCTAACTTAGTTCAGCAGTTAGTGAACCTACTGACAGGAGCAATGGCGAATCAGCAGCAAGTGCAGGCCGCGACGTTCAAAAAGTTTAAGGCAGTAGGACCGTCGGAGTTCAAGGGATCGATGAACCCGATAGATACACAGACGTGGGTTATGGAAATGGAGAAAGTCTTTGACGTGGCTAGGGTTGGTGAAGACCAAAAAATGGCATTTGCGACTTTCATGTTGAAGTCAGATGCTAGTTTCTGGTGGCAGGTGAATAAGACCAGAGAAGGTGAAGGAGTCATACCGTGGGTACATTTTAAGGAAATGTTCTACGAAATGTACTTCCCAGTGAGTTCGCAGGACCAGATGGAGGTCCAATTTTTAGAGCTTAAGTAGGGGGTATGACGGTGTCTGAATATGCCGCTAAGTTCAACAAGTTGGCCAGGTTTGCTACTTACCAGGTCAGCACGGATGCTAGAAAGGCGAGGAGGTTTGAGCGGGGACTGAAACCCTGGCTCTACAGCAAGGTCTCTATGTTCCAACTGAACACGTTTGCAGTTGTGCTGGAAAAGGCCAATCTAGCCGAAGGAGGGAGCGAAGCCATGACTAAATTCAACCAAGACAAGAAGAAGAAGATTGAGATGGAAAACAAGGCTTGTGGTAGCGAGGCTATCCATCAGAAAAGGAAGTGGAACGACAAAACCTCTGCTGGAAGTCAGCAGGGAGGACAACAAAAGAGGAAGCTCGAAGCATGTGCTACATGTGGGAAGACTCACACTAGAGTGTGCATGAAAGGGAAATGAGTGTGCAACAACTGTGGTCAGGAAAGCCACATCGCGCCAAATTGCCTAAACTCGAAGAAGAGAGCTTGCTATACATGTGGATCCAAGGATCACATGGCTCATAATTGCCCTAAGAAGCCAGCAGCAGGGTCAACAGGGAATGGAGGAAATGGCAGCAGCAACACTCTGACTATTACCGGATAGTCGCCATTACAAGTCGTTCGACCCACTGCCCGCACATTCAACACGACGGTGCAAGACGCGGTGCAATCAAAAGATGTGGTGGCAGGTATTATTCAGATCAATAGTATAAATTCATATGTATTATTTAATTCGGGTGCTACTTGTTCATTCATATCTGATGATTTTGCTAAAACCCTAGACTTACCTATAGAGGAGTTAGTTTACCCTTTGAACATAGAAATTGCAAATAGGAAAGTCATTCCTGTTAGGTTTGTATACAAGAATTGTAGATTGGACATTAAGGGTCAGGAGCTGAGGGTAGATTTAATTCTGATAAACTTGGCAAATTCGATGTCATATTGGGTATGGACAGATTGTTCAACCATGGGGCAGTAATCGACTGTCAGAAGAAGTCGGTAAACCTTACGACTCCGTGGAAAGTAGTGTTCTATGGTAGTAAATCGCCTAGACAAGCGAGTTGTCTGACGGTGATGTAAGCCAAGAAACTTTTGACGCAAGGCTATGTAGGATATCTAGCCTACATAGTAGATACGCATAAGAAGAGCCCGAAGGTAGAAGAGTTATCGGTGGTTAAGGAGTTTGTAGACGTGTTTTCGAGCTACTTGCTAGGACTTTCGCCAGATAGGGAGATAGAGTTCGTGATCAACTTAGCGCCGGAAACTGCTCCAATTTTGAAGGCTCTATACCGAATGGCTCCAGTTGAGATGAAGGAACTGATGGTTCAATTACAAGAATTACTGGACAAAAAGTATATTCAACTGAGCGTTTCGTCGTGGGGAGCGTCAGTATTATTTGTGAAGAAGAAGGATGGAACAATGCGTCTTTGCATTGATTATAGGGAGTTGAACAAAGTTATAATCAAGAATAAGTATCCCTTACCTAGGATCGATGACTTGTTTGATCAATTAAAGGGTGTTAAATACTTCTCGAAGATCTATTTGAGAAGCGGGTATCATCAATTGAAGGTAAGGAAGGAAGATATACCGAAAATGACTTTTAGGACTCGATATGGTCATTACAAGTTCTTGGTGATGTCATTTGGTTTAACAAATGCCCTAGCTTCATTTATGGACCTAATGAGAAGGGTGTTTAATCCATTTCTAGCTAAGTTCATTGTGGTGTTCATAGATGACATCCTGGTTTATTCCAAGATCGAGGACAAACACGCTGAACGCTTAAGGCTTACCTTAGAATCATTGAGACGAGAGAAGCTCTATGCAAAATTCTCGAAGTGCGAATTCTGGTTAGAACGTGTGCAATTTCTTGGCCACGTGATCGACAAGGATGGTATTTTGGTAGATCCGTCGAAGGTTGAAGCGGTAATGAATTGGGATCAGCCAAAAATGCCATCTGAAGTGAGATGTTTCTTGGGATTGGCAAGTTATTATCGTAGATTTATTCAAGATTTTTCCAAGATCGCAACTCCGTTGACAAATTTGACTCGTAAAATGGTTAAGTTTGTTTGGAAGGAAAAGTATGAGGAAAGTTTCCAGGAATTGAAGAAGAGGTTGAGTACTGCGCCTGTGTTATCTTTACCGGATAGTACGGGGAATTTCGTGATATATAGTGATGCCTCACATAAGGGTTTAGGCTGTGTGTTGATGCAGAGCGGCAAGGTTATTGCTTATGCATCACGTCAGCTGAAGGATTACGAGAAGGGGTATCCGACCCATGACTTAGAATTGGCGATAGTAGTGTTTGCTCTAAAGATTTGGAGACACTACTTATATGGAGAGAAGTGTGAAATATACATAGATCACAAGAGTCAGAAGTATATCTTTACCCAGAAGGATTTGAACATGCGCCAAAGGAGATGGTTGGAACTAATCAAAGACTACGACTACAAAATACTTTACCATCCGGGTAAAGCTAACGTCGTCGCCGACGCTTTGAGCAGAAAAGGTCAGGAAAAGCTGAATATGTTAACTGATCAGGATCAGTTGATAGAACAGATGGCTAGATTATAGCTGGAAGTGAAGTTTCCGAAGGAATCGGATGAGAAATTGTTTCAAGTAACTACTAGTTCTACTCTGGTAGATAAAGTGAAAGAAGCACAACTTCACGATGAAGAATGCAAGAAGATTCGAAAGAGAATAGCCGATGGCAAAGAATTTAAATTCAAAATCGACAGGCAGGGACTGCTACGATTTGAAGGTAGAATCTGGGTACCGCCAATACCAGAAGTTAAGGAGGAGATCTTGAGTGAAGCTCACAGTTCAAGGTATTCAATTCACCTTGGGAGTACGAAGATGTACCAGGATCTTAGGCATAATTTTTGGTGGCCGAATATGAAGAGGGATGTTGCTGAGTGTGTTGCAAAATGTCTAACTTGTCAGAAAGTCAAGGCAGAACACCAGAGACCTAGCGAATTGCTGCAACCATTAGAAATTCTAGAATGGAAGTGAGAGCATATCACGATGGATTTCGTGGTTGGTCTTCCAGCGACTCATAAGGGATTTGACGCAATTTGGGTGATTATGGATCGACTGACGAAGTCAGCCCACTTTCTACCAATCAAGATTAAGTACAACTTAGAGCAATTGGAGAAGCTGTACTTTAAGGAAATTATTTCTCGACACGGTGTTCCAGTGTCGATTGTGTCAGATAGAGATCCGCGTTTTACGTAAAATTTCTGGAAGCGATTGCAAGAGTGTCTAGGAACGAAATTGCGAATGAGTACTGTATACCATCCTCAAACCGATGGCCAGAGCGAGAGAATAATTTAAACGCTTGAGGATATGCTGAGATCTTGCGTGATGGATTTCAAGGGAAGCTGAGATGATCATCTACCACTAGTGGAGTTCGCCTATAACAACAGTTACCATGCGAGTATTGGCATGCCGCCTTACAAAGCGTTATACGACAGAAAATGCAGAACTCCTTTGTGTTGGGATAAAGTTGGTGAACCTCAGCTGTTGGGACCAGAATTGGTACAACAAACCACTGAAATTGTGAAACTGATCAGAACAAGATTGGTTGCTGCTCAGGATAGACAAAAGAAATATGCCGATCAACATCGACAAAACCGAGAGTTTTTACCAGGAAACTTCGTTTTCCTGAAGGTATCTCCTTGGAAGGGGAAGATTCGATTTGGCAAGAAGGGGAAGCTGAGTCCCCGATTTATTGGACCTTTCGAGGTACTACGAAAAGTTGGCGAGGTAGCTTACGAAGTGGCATTACCTCCGGAGCTTGACAATATACATAATGTATTTCATATTTCGGTGTTACGACCTTACAAGCACAACTATAAACATGTAATAGAATATGAGCCTTTACAATTTGATAAAGACTTAACTTATGAAGAGGTTCCTGTTCCAATAGTTGATAGGAAGGAACAAGTCCTTAGGAATAAAGTGATATCTTCTGTTAAAGTAATTTGGAGGAACCACAATGCTGAAGAAGCCACGTGGGAACTCGAGAATGTAATGAGGAAATCGTATCCTCAATTATTTATTTAATTGATTTGTGTAACCCTTATATATCGATTCTGGGGACAGAATTCTTTTAAGGGGGAAAATGTAATAGATGAGAATCTTTATGGGAATTTTTATGAGAATGTTTTTTATGTTTTGATTCTGGGGACAGAATCCTTTTAAGGAGGGAAGATTGTAACGATTGAGATTTTATATATTAAATTTTAATATTTATTGAGAGAATAAATATTTTTGTGATTTATTTATTGAGTTAAATAAATAAATTATGTGATTTTGTGGATTTATTTAATTAAGAATAATTAAATTCGATGATTATGTGTTGAGTGTTACATGAATTATAATTAACAAGTAATTATAATTATGTGGCAAAATTGTGATGTGATTAATTGTTGTTAGATTTTAATTGATTAAATTAGATGTTAAAAGATTTAATTAATTGAAGTGTAACATTAAAGTATGTGTTAAAAGGATTTATTAAAATAAAGAAAAAAGAACTTTTAAATTTTTGTATCCAAACAAGACCCTTACTTTTGTTTTAAAAGGATTTTGCCAAACAAGGCCCTTGCATTGTTTTAAACCTATTCTAACCAACAATGCCTTAATACTAAAATCTATTTTTTAAAAATAATCTTCTTTTGCCAAACAAGCCCTAGTGGCTTTTGAAATTTTGTAACTGCTAATTGAATAATATATTAAGTACGTATATTATTATATATCAGTTATATAGTTGCGTAGTTTATTCTAGCCTAAGTCTAAAACAAAGAGAAAGAAAGAAACAAGAAAAGAAGAGAGAATAAAGAGAAGAAGAAGAGAAGCTTGAGAAAACAAGAGAGAAGATCATCATCTTCATCATCTTTTCTCCTAATTTAACCTAGAAAGGTATCATACTAACCCTTACACTCAATTAAGATATTTTTTATTTAGTCTTTGTTAAATTAGGTTTTCATGATTATGAATTTATATGTATATATGGTGTTCATATATTTTCATATGTAATTGTATGCCATGAAAGGGTTTTCAAAATACAATTGTTGTAAAAACGAGTTTTAAAAGTATGTTCTTCTATACTTTCATAATTTTAGAATTCTATGTAAAAATCTTTTGGTGAAACTTCATAATTTTGTTATGTGAATGGGATGTGTATGTAAATATATATATATATACACACATATATATATATATGCTTACATGAGATTTTTATAGTTGTTTTAAGTGTTTCAATTTACAAGGACATGATGAACATGATGAAATCATGTTCATAGTGTTTGATTATGAAGTTATGTTGAAAATTGTTCTTAAATCATGGATGGAAGCATGAAGTTGTGTAATATGTGATATAGCATGATTATATATGAGTTATATGGTTGTTTTAACAATTCAATTCATGAAATTTTGATAAACAAGAAAAATGGTATTTATAGTGATTTTCTGTGAATTAATTTCTAAAAAATGGCTTTTGAAACTATCAAATTGATGTTAGATTTTGAGTTATTGTTAAAATTGATCATGTATTATGTTAGTGTGTTAAGAATATGAGATATTGCAATTGGATTGAATTGGGTTAAAAACGAATTCGTAGTAGCAATTTTCGTCAAGAACACTTGATTTTGTAGTTTTCTTCGAAAATCATGAAATCTTGGTTTTTATTATATTTTATATGGATTTTATATTTTATGATCTTGTTTAAGAGTTTAAAATATTGTTTGTATTAAGTTTCATGTTTATCATGTTGGGAAAAATCAAATTCGGTGTAAAGGAATAAGCCAAATTGACTTATTTCTCCACCAGTTCGCGAACTGGGAGGTGCACCAGGGGGGTGACCCGCCCCAGCGGGGTTCTCTACTGTCCAGGAATGTTGGCTTTTGCTTGTTGAGTTTTCGTGCGCCGTTTGTTTAGCTAACTTATTTCAATAACTTAGAAAGTGAAATAAGTAATAAGATAGCATGTTTTTGATATGTTTAAGATGGATTGAAGTTGTATATGAGTTTGTTATATGTGTGTGGATGTGTTACTTTCATAAGGTACACAACCCAATTCTTTGAGTTATAAGCTTATGAATGTATGCCATGAGTATAGACTCACGTACTTGACTAGTTAGCAACCAATGTGGTAAATTACATTGTGAGTTGGACTTGAGTATGAAATTCAACAATTTAAATGTTGTAGTTGGATACTAATAGATGTTTTGAACGTAATGTTTATGTGTAGGGTAATTGTGGAAGTGATTATAATTGTTAAGTGTAGCTTGTGCTTGAGGCAAGTTTCCTATCTCTAAACTTATTGTTGTGCAAGTTTTCTAATCCTTATTCTCTTACGTTAAGTAAGTTTCCATTTCGAACTTGTGGTTTACTTTGTTCAAGCTTTGTTGTATTCTAATATTCTTATTGCACAAGTATTGAAATATTATTGAAGCATTGTGATCTTGACTTAGTTGTTAAAGCAAGATCTACTTATTCTTTTAGTTGCTTTGAGTTACTTCTAAAGCATGCCTATCTATTATGTAGATTTGTTCTATATCTTGCAATTGGTTCATGATTTTATATTATCGAATTGTTAAAGTACTATAAGTCGATTCAACTACTCCTAGTTGATCATAGTTGAAACTCTAAAGTTCCCTTATCTATCCAAACCAAACTTTCTTTGGTGCGGACTTGTATTCAATTACTGAGAATGAACAACCCTATTTATTAGGGGATATTTATGCGAAAGCGTTAAGATGGTTGTGCACAATTCATGGTACAAAGGGTTGATCCCCCTTAGTACGAGTTAAAGGTCCATAGTCTTAATGACTGTTAAAGGTTTAAATAGAAGTATTTATAACCTAGGACATTGTTCAAGGTCGTATGACCTTCAGATAGATTCTATATTCGAACTTTAAAGATGATGAAAGAATTATTATTCAATTCTTATTTTGTTGAAAGTAAAGTTATTCAAACTCTTTTGAAACTATTCATATATGTCATATCACTGTTAAAATTTCAAGTGAGCTTTTGTTTGCTCACTCTTGCATATTTTACCACCACTTGCAGTTGAGACAAAGAATGTTGACATACCCTCAACAAGTAAAGGAAAAGAAAAGATGAACAAGTGAAGGCTTGTTGTTTCAAGTTTTTATTGTAATAAGACTTAGTCGATTATGTTACGTTATGTTTTATTTTTGCATTTGTTATTTGATGTTAAGGTTTAGTTAACCCTGGGATTTTATTGGACAAGTTGTAATCCTTTTTAAAGGAAGATTTTTATTAAGGTTTTATGAAGGTTGTAATTTACTTTGCAAGTCTTTATATTTGGATAGATGTATGTTTTAATTAGAAAGTGAACACGAAATCATGTGGAAACGAAGTACCCGGATTTGGGGGTGTCACAAAATGTGTTAGGAATAAGCATGAGAATGTTATTCCTATTTATATAGAATTTGATTATGATCTTAAATGAATGAATATGCAAATATGTCTACATTGATGAAAGCTGTAAAGTCCTTAATAGACAATAGGCATATGTACAAGGACTTAGACTGAAATGATCAAATATGTTAGCTTGATCCTATATGAAAAAACAGCTTTGTAAAGTCCTTCAAAAGATTATGATGTATAAGGACTATAAATAGAAAGATCAAGCTTGTTAGGTTGATCTTATAAAATGTAATAGATAGGTCAGTTTGATCGTCGAGCACTGCACCAGCCTTCGTAGTCTGCAGGAAAGACAAGGAAGAATCGGAGTCTATCAAGGCAGAATCGTAGTCTATAAGGATAGTCACTCTTGAAAGCCGTAGTCTGCTAAGAGAGACAAGGCAGGATCGTGGTGTGTCGAGAAGGACCTTCTCGAAGCCTTAGTCTGTCGAGGAAGTCAAGTTCAGAATCGTGGAGACAACCTGTCTAAGCGCCTGTCGAGCCAAGTCAAGAATCGTAGGCCTCACTCGAAGTTGTGGAGCCTGCAGAGCATATCAGAGGCAGAAATAGTAGTCGAGTAGATCAGTCATATGACTGCAGTTGTTTTGACAGAAATCGTAGTCTGTCATAAAGTCTGCTCTCAAAATCATGGTGTCTGCAGAACAAAAGTAAGATCGTAGTCTGCAGAACCAAAGCCAGATCGCAGTCTGCAGAACAAAAGCAAGATCGCAGTCTGCAGAGAAAAGCTTTAGACATAGTCTGTCAAGTGCTTAACATCGCCAAGGAAGAATCGTAGAGACTACACGATTCTCAACAGCTAAGCACCTTTGAAGTATATGCAAAGATCATAGTCTCTGGTAAGAGCAGTCAAGATACAATCTACATGAAGAATACAAGAGAACATCATCTAAATGGCCTGCAAGCAAATAGAAGATCGAAGCACCAACTCTAATCAGCATACTAATTGAGAAGTGAAGCCGTTCAGGAGAAGTCTTTCACAAGCAAACATTAGAAGATAATAAATGAAGTGACTGACTAAAGGTAGACAACGAGTGCAGTGTTTGTCAAACCAACAGATGACAACGATTATGGTGGTAACTATGATTGTGGTGTTTGCCAAACGAACAACAAGAACTGATGAAGCACATACAGTGACATTGGCCAACCTATAGAGAACAGACGAAAAGGATTATCTATGGCTCAGCCTCACAACGAAAAGTGAACGGGAGATCACGTGGCAGAATGTTGAGAGAGCTAAGCATGACTAATCAGAAGAGTCTTGAAAACCAAAAAGGCCAAAGCATTCTGACAAGTTGTCAGTTCCTGATGCAAGTCAAGGCAAGCAGATTCATTGAAGTACTGCAAGAGTGAAGAAGGAGAGGTTCTACATTGTTAATCCAAAGAATACTCTCATAATCGTAGTATTGTCTAAACCAGTCGACGAGCAACATTCAACAGACAAACTACGATCAAGCACATAAGTCGTCTGCATCAGAATCTTGGAGTTCGGTCATCTGATTATTGAAGCCTTGGCAACGTCTCAATATAAAGACTGGCATTCGAACGTTACTGATTGAGAGTATCGATGCAAAAGGAAAACTCCTTTAGTTCTGATCGAGGAAGCAATAAGGAGAAATTAATGTGACTACCGGCCTAACAAATGAAAAGTGACTGCTCAGAGGTGTTAGGTGAAATAGCCGACAGCTGTGTCTAAAAAGTCAAAAAAGGACTGTTATGTCTAGTCAGCAGTCTGCACCAAATAACTCAGAATCTTTGAGGCAATTAAAATAGCTTCTAATGGCTATTTTCCAATGGGAAGATAATGAAAGAGTATATAACATCTGAAGCTTCAAAAATGAAGAGTTGTTGACTCTATGAGTTCTTCATAGCTTAACAGAATAGGTCTTAGTGATAGTAAGGCTACCAAAGAAGAAGTGAAGTAGATATGATGAAGAGACTTAACTACAAGAAGCTTCACTCAACACAAATAAGAATGCCAATCACAATGGCATCTGAGCTGAGAGCCGAGAAGGCCAAGAAGACAAGAGGAAGAGTGGCGAACCATAAAGCAGATCCAAAGGGCCACTCGACAATTCATCTTGAACAACTAGAGCTGAAGAGAAGTAGATGCAGAACTGAATCTGCATACAGGTAAATCAGTGTTCAAAGGATGCTAAGTACCAGACAGAGCCTACAAGAAGTGGAAAGACTTAGCAGATCCTAATTGGTGAACATTGTGAAACACTAAAATCAGATGAAGACAAGCATCAACAACAAAGATCAGCTGCACCAAGGAAGATGTGATAGACTGCTAAGTACTCAAGGACGTCGAGCTTAATGAACATCTTAGCAGTTCATCAAAGGTGATCTAATCTCGATGCAGAATGCAAGAAGATCACATCAAGCTGCTAAGTACCAAAGGATGAACAAGCTTCAAGTCATCTTAGTAGCTCAGCATCAACAACAACAACATCAACAAACAACCAGGGCCTGAGGGGTCCTTGTCCGAGGGACTAAATGAAAGTCAAGTCTGCTGGGCTTGCTGAGTACCAGAGGGTACAAGAGATTCTAAGCCTGCTAGGCTTAGTTTACAGTTCCAAGTCTGCTGGGCTTGAAGAATTCTTAGTGAACTAGTGTTCCAAGGCTATTGGCCTTGAAGCAATCTTTGTGATTCAAGAGTTACCCATTTCCTTAGTGGAATCCCTGCTTGTTGAAGCAGAAGAGTGGATTAGGATATTGAGTATCTGAACCACTTAAAAATCCCTAGTGTCATTTACTTTCAGTCATTTACATTATATACATTAAACTGCTATAACTGTTATAGCCACTTATAACTAAACTAACTCTCAAACAATGCTTATCAAAATATCTGTGAAGGAGATCTTTAACTTATTCTGTTGTGCTTGAAATGATTCTTATGTTTGTCATATGCTAATTACTTAGCAAAACAAAATAATATGGAAAAGATTTAAAAATTAAGAAGGATCTATTCAAGCTACCTTCTAGATCTATTGTGTGCCCTCTAGGAACTAAAAATTGGTATCAGAGCAGGTTCTCATGCTATAACCTAAAGCTTATTCTTTGAGTCTTGCCTAGGCACAAACAATGTTCTAAACTTAGTTTTAGTAGTAAGTCACTTGTGAATGTAGATGAGCTCACACGTTAAAAATTATGCGTACAGGTAAATGTGCATATTCACCTGAAGCTGCTGAGATTGGTCCCTGTCCTTAAATGCTATAGCAATAACGCCAATCGTTGTCCATAGTCAATCAGCAGTCTGCAGACCAGTGATGGGAAGTCAAGAGGCATCTAAAGCAAAGAATCTGACATCCACTATTCTGAAAGATGAAAGGCCTATACCTGAAATGAGATGTTTATCTAGTGAAGAAAGAAGAATTCTTCTAATATGTATTTGGCCAATTACATGGATCTGAACCTTGAGGTTCGAGGGAGTCAAAGAATTCACGCTTCCAAGACTTTCCTCTGATTATAACTCCAAGACTGTGCTTGATTGATCTAAAGACGTATGGAGCAACAAGCTGTAAGCACTGAATATAAAGATATGCACATCAATACCTAATATCATTATAGCAAGACAAATGATTGTTAAGAAACTAACAGTGTAAAGGTATGATTCCTCATTAATATTCACGTACATCATAGTGCATCACCTTATGTCTATAACAGTATTCTATCAAGAAACCATGTTCTTCCTAAAAAGGGGAAGAGAGAAAGTACATTGAGGTTGGAAACTTATTGCTAACAAACTTTTTCTCCACCCATGTTTTAGGTTAAAGATAACATTTTGAAAGAAGTCTGAAATATGTCATAAGAAAATTATAATCAAATAAAGCTTAAGTGGATTAACCCTTACTGAAGGGTTGGTATGTTTGTAAAAATATACAAACCAATGTTTTAAGTTTTTGATAAAATGTAGAGTGTGATCAACACTATAGGTGTATCTTGAAGGTTCTTAGAAATTGATCAACTCCACGAACCAATGCAAATAAGAAAAAGAGCTGACCCTTACTCTGTAACATTCAAAATCTATGAACATGTCAAAGCAAAGGGTGTAACAACCAAAGAAAAAAAGTGTCATATCAAAATGCTTAAACATACACACACTCACCATCATGCATTATAACTATTATATCTAAATTTGATATATGCATGAATATGATTGTTGATGCTTATATGATATAAATTCAAGAATATGAGGAATTGAGATTTTAAGAAAACTAACCTAGAAGGACCCAAGTAACTATAGATACCAAGATAAAAAATTATTTAACCTGCAGGTACATGGTCTATCAGTCCTCACTAAGGAATACTGAAGCAGATGGCTTCAGTCACAAAGATTCAATCGGCTGCAAGTTCAAGATATTTCAACAATGCTCTCATTCAAATTATGAAATGCCAATACTGTAAGACCCCAAATTTTATGAATAAAGATTTAATTTTCTTTATATATTACTTTGAAATAGTAAAGTGTTAATTTGATAGATGTGATAAGTTATGGGTGAAATGTGCAAATATTTTAAAATAAGCAAGTGATTATAAAATATTCATTGTTGTCGGGGAATATTCGTTTGGTCGTGGAATATTCTTGTTGTCGGGGAATATTCGTACGACGGCGCAACCATTTGTGGGCCTCACAACGGAATAACTGTCGGATATAGAAAGCGACAGAAATAATATTTTTATAAAATAACAGCGTAGTTGTTACCGTTAGTACTATTGAAATACCTAGTGGTTAAAATACATTAATACGCGGTGTTGCACAGTAGCACACGGTATTGCACAGTATTTTGAATTATTGATTCTTACGTAGGAAGGCACTTACTCAATTATTGTTACAGTAATTACTGTTAAATATTTTATATTATTGATTCAATAATTGCATAATATTTTATTGGTTCAATATTTGCTACGTTGATATTTTATATCAATAATTGCTACTTTACTATTTTATATTAGTGATTCAATAATTGTCATTGCACAGTATTTCAAATTATCAAATCAATAATTCATATTATTTGAATAATATTATTAGATAGCATTATTGGCAATATCTAAAGAAGTTCTGTCTAGGAAAGGAGTTAATTAATTGCATGCCAGTAAGGAGAAATCCTTATCGGAAGGCCCCCTCTTTCTTGGGAACGACCTGGTTGTCAATGTTGTAGTTCTGTAAAATTATTTGTGAATAATTAATTTTTAATATTCATGATAAGGAAATATTTATTTCAATTTTGATATAAAAGGGAAGAATTTTTAGCATGTGACATTTGTTGAAAGTTGGCATTTTATCTTCTCCGATAAAATAATTCATTTAAATATATTAGTATAATATTACATTATAAAATTATAATGTGATAATATAATAATTTTATGTGGTTGGTGGGAATGTGGATGATGGCTTTGAAGACTTGTTTTTTTTCCAAAGGAGTGTGCTGCACATTTTTGTCAAAGCAAGGGTGCTAGGAAAATCATCCGTATATAAATTTGAGTCATTTTTGGTTCGAAATTTGAAAAACTTTCTTCTACAAAGTTGTAGAGAATTAAATTTCATATGAAATGGACATAAGGTTCGTATTTTTCTGATAAAAGTGCTATTTATTATGAGTTATTGAAGTTTCGAAAATAAAGATTTTAATATATATATATATATATATAAATATATATATATATTATATAAACATGTGAGAATTGATTTTGGTGGAGGTTTTGAAAAGTGTGGTGTGCGGATGACATTTTCCAAAGGTATGGGCTTGAAATTTATCCTTTGGTTAATTAAGTCATTACTGGTGTTCTGACATTTTTCTATAAATAGGATGCTTAGTTAGAATTAAATATCACAACAGAATTATAAAATTTTCTCTCTATAATATCGAGCGTATTTCTTATGAGTATTTAGATACTTTGAGTGTTGAGAACAGTGCAAGTTTTCGTCAGCATTATATCCGATATTCTAATCAGATCTTGTATTCTACTAAGGTAAGGGATATTATTTTTCGAGTAAATGATGTTATTATCTTTCAATATTCATAAAGAATATTATTTTCTTTCATATTCCATATTATGGAAATAATAATATTTCATTTCATATTCTTAAATCTGAACTTACTACGGTAAGTATTGCTTCTATAATTCCTGAAATGATCAGAAATTTCTTGAGTTTTGCGCTTCATCTAGTATCATTTCACCGGAATAATTTTCTGAACTTTCTCGTGAAATTTTTATCTTTTCATGTCGAATTACTATTCATGAGTTACTATTTACGGGGTACTATTCACGGTAAAAAAATAATTTTTTTCTTTGATTGGATCCAACTTTTGATCTTCATTCTTGAATTTTGCTCTACAATTGATTATTACGGAGTATTATTGAACTTGGATAAACTAAATTACGAATCTCTAATCTTTGTCATTTATCTCAGTAGATTCGTTATTTATATTGTTTTTCATCATCCTCAGTTCTAAATAGTGATATAACTGAATATCTTTGGCTTGTAGTACAAAGATGAATAATTACTTGATGAATACTTTTGGCCTGTAGTGCAAAGATGAATGATTACTTGATGAATATCTTTGGCCAATAGTGCAAAGATGGACAGGTGTTGAGATGAACATGACCAACTGGTGATACAAATAAATATCTTTGGGCCGTAGTGCAAAGATGAATATTTGGTTTGAGATGTATATTAATTGATGTTACAGGGATAAAATATTAATGATGAACTTTTAAATCATAGAAGATAGTAGACTTCATTCTCTACTTAACTCTTCTAATGAATTGTTATTTTCGCTACAGTTGTTGATCTAAAACTTGTTGTTCATAATATTTTATCTGATTTGTTGAAGACTAACGATAATTTATTTTACATTATCTTAGTTATAATATTTTTTACTGGGCTAGTTGAGCTCACCTTTTTCTTCCATTGTTCTCTTCAGTAAATGAGAATATCGCGGGGACTAGTCGGGGAACAGTGTGATGATCAGAGTTAGATCTGTAGAAGTTCTCACTATTCTATAAAATAGTGGGACAATAATTGTAATGAATTTGAGTGTTTATATTTCGTATTATATATAATTTGTACCGAAGCTCATAGTTTGTGTGGTCGTATTTTACACGACCGTATGTTATAAAAGATTGTATTTGGATTCTGTACCATGTATTTGGCGAATCAGAATGGGTTGAGTATTGAACCTATTTTGGGGGCGTCACAATTGGTATCAGAGCTTAGGGATATGATCTCTGGCGGAGATCTGGGAATAAAACTAGGAGGGGAGAGACGAGTAAATCCTTCGCTAGTGTGTGTCCTACCTAAGCTTATTTGGTATTTAATTGGTCGGTTGGAACATAGGGTTAATATGTGATATGTTAATTTGTTTTTTTTAACCCTCATTTTGTGGTAATATTTGAGAATGACAGCTGAAAATCTAAACAATGGAGTGAATGAGACCGTTGAGACACCTTTAATCACCAACCAGGAGAACGTGCAACAAGAAGGGCAATATTCGTTCTGGAAATGACACCACTGATCAAACGATGAATGATGGAATGTTTAGAATCTTTTTGCAGTTCATGCAAAACCAAAAGAGGGAGACTCGTGTTCATAATACAGGTGAAAATAACAACTCGCGGCTTGTCACTGCCAAGCAGTTCAAAGAGTTGGGACCACCAGAGTTTCAGGGAAAGTCAAATCCAATCAAGGAAAAAAATTGGATTAAGCAAATTACCAAGATATTTGATGTCTTGGGATGCACGGAGGAACAGAAGGTTCCATTCGCCACATTTAAGTTCCGTGGAGAGGCAAATTACTGGTGGAAATATGTGAAGTGTACCCAGCCTGCTGCACTCAAGATGTCTTGGGAGGAGTTCCAGAAACTGTTCAATGACAAGTACTTTCCTAAAAGTATTCGTCATATGAAGGAGGTAGAGTTTATCAAACTGGAACAGAATAACATGACTGTGTTCCAGTACGAGGCTAAGTTCGCGGAGTTATCCCGATTCGCATCTCATTTGGTTGATAATGAGGAATGTATGATGCGGATGTTTCTAAGAGGTTTGAAATTCGAGATTCGTCAGTACCTCATTTCTCACAAAAAAATTTTATATTCAGATGTGGTGAACAGGGCTCAATTATTAGAACGAGATAATAATTATGTTCAACCAAGGGACAACAACCAAGGTCGTACAGGTGGCAGCAGTCATCGGAACAATGACCACCAGCAGGGAGAAAAGTATCATGACAGAAGCGTAAACCACTCCAGTGGTAATCGTGGCCATGATAATAAAAGAAGCGAGTCGGGGGGAGATTTTAAGAAGAGAATGTACAATAATGAGAACGTGAAAACGTCGACAGCAGCACCAATATCTACTATTTCTAAGGAAGGAGAACGACAACCGGTCGTATACTATAAATGCCGGCAAGAGGGACACATCAGTCCTAACTGCACATAGCAACCCAAGGTGTGTTATAACTGTGGAAAGGAAGGGCACATAGCTCGAGTGTGTCCTATAGCGAAACCAAGTCCAGCAGGGATGGTGACTCCAAAGCCTGTCCCTGACAAGTCAAAGTCAGTGGTTCCTGAAAGAGCTTTTGTCGTAACTGCCCAACAAGCGAGAAACCCGAATAAGGTTATTACGGGTAAGCTAATCATAAACTCTTGTGAAGTCTATACCTTATTAGATATCGGTGCTACCCATTCTTTTATTTCACCTGCTTGTGCTCAACGTTTGAACTTGACTTTTGAGAAATTAGACCTTGACTTATCTGCTGAAACTCTGTTAAGAGAAACTTTTGTTACATTTATAATTTACAAATCTTGCTTGATTTAAATTGACACCCTCACCCTACCTGTTGATCTTATATCTTTGAAAATACTTGCATTTGATGTGATTTTAGGAATTGACCGGTTAACCACTTATCATGCCAAAATTGATTATTTTCGTAAGGTTGTTAGTTTTCATATTCCTAACCAACCTGTTATGCGAATTCAAACAACCAAACCACTAAAATCAATCAATGTCATTTCAAGTCATAAAACTATTCATTTATTGAAAAATGAATGTCAAGCTTTCTTAGCCCATGTCACTGATCTAAACCAGAATACGTTAGGTTTGAATAATATTTCTGTTGTTAATGAGTTTCCTGATGTATTTCCCAAAGAACTTCACGATCTACCCCCAGAACGTGAATTTGAATTCTTTATTGATCTTGAACCCGATACAAAACCCCACTCTAAAACCCCATATCGAATGGCTCCTATTGAACTTCAGGAGTTAAAGGTCCAACTACAGGAGTTGTTGGATATCGGTTTTATTCGTCCTAGTACATCTCCTTGGGGTGCTCCTGTTTTATTCGTAAAGAAGAAAGACAGGAGTAGGCGACTTTGTATTGACTATCGGGAGTTAAACTATGTCACCATCAAGAATAGGTATCCATTACCTCGTATTGATGACCTGTTCGACCAGTTACAAGGTGCAATTTTTTTTTCAAAGATAGATCTTCGTTCTGGATATCATCAGTTAAAGATTAAAACTGAGGATATTCCAAAGACTGCTTTCAGAACTCGATACGGACATTATGAATTCTTAGTCATGTCTTTTGGATTGACTAATGCTCCTGCTGCTTTTATGGATATGATGAACCGTGTATTCAAAGAATATTTGGATCAATTCGTGGTTGTCTTTATTGATGACATCCTCATCTATTCCAAAAGCCGTGAAGATCATGAGCACCACTTGAAGCTGGTACTTCAAAGGTGTACCAATTGAGATTTTATATAATAATTTTAAATATTTATTGAGTTGAATAAATAAATTATGTGATTTTGTGGAGTGATTTAATTAAGTGTTATATATTAATTAATTGAATATTTAATATTTAATTTAACTGATGTATATTAATTTTTAGTGCAGTTCTAATTTAATTGAGATAATTAAATTAGATGAATTATGTGTTAAGTGTTATATAAATTATAATTAGCGAGTAATTTTAATTATGTGGCAAATTTTTATGTGATTAATTGATGTTAGATTTTAATTGATTAAATTAGATGTTAAAAGATTTAATTAATTAAAGTGTAACATTAAAGTATGTGTTAAAAGGATTTATTAAAATAAAGAAAAGAGATTTAAATGATTTTAACCAAACAAGGCCCTTACTTGTATTTTAAAAGGCTTTTGCCAAACATGGCCCTTGCATTGTTTTAAACATATTCTACCAAACAATGCCTTAGTACTAATAATCTGTTTTTTTAAAAAATAACCTTGTTTTGCCAAACAAGCCCTAGTGGCTTTTGATTTTTGAAATTCTATAACTGATGAAATTTAATAAGTAAATTAATTTTCAGTTATATATTATATTTATATCCTATATCTATTAGTATACGTATATAGTTTTATGTTAGTTTTATATCAGTGTTAGAAGAATATCACTATTAGAGAAGAGAGAAAAGAATACAGGAAAAAAGATAAAGAGTTAGAAAGAAGAAGAGAAAAGAAGAAGAAGGAGGAAGAAACCTTATTAACCAAAACAATCATCACCATCTTCATACTCTTCTCCTAATCAACAAATGTATAATCCTACCTTGTAGTTTTAAAAATTATGTGTTTATGTTCTTCGTAGTGATAGTTCTCTGTAAATATAAATTTTATGAAAACTTTTTAAATACGAATTATATGTGGTTATAGCATGCTTAGATATGAATTCTATGCTTAATTAATTGTTTAATTCATATACATGTGATGAATATAAGAAGTTCATGATCATCACTGAGTTATAATAAAAGTATTTTGAAAATTATATATATATAGTTTTCTCTTTAAATCAATGGAATTCATGTTTGATTGTTCATCTTGGGTTAAATTAAGTATAGATGATGATATCATATTTAGAAATTGAATTACTATGCTTGAAATTGGGTGAATTGATTTAAAAACAAAAATGCAGTGTTAAATTTCATGAAGAACACTTAACAATGGTTTTTCTTCAAAAAAAATCATGAAATTGGTTGTTTGATGATGTGTTATAATGTTTATGTCTGTTAGAATTATGTTAGAAGTTTTAAGTTTGTGTTTTCTATTAATTGATATGAATTGCATGAAGTGGAATTAGAATTTGATGTGAAGAAATAAGCCAAATTGGCTTTTTCTCTGCACAGTTCGCGAACTTGTCTGCGTTCGCTGGAAGGGGCCGGCCCCGGCGGGCCTATCAGGAAGGAAACTCCCGCCCCCGGCGGGGGGGGGGGGGGGGGGGTAGCAGGGTAAAAGAAAATTTGCTTTCTTTTGTATTTTGTAAAGCTAATTTTATGTAGTAACTTTTATAGCATGATTAAACATATATTAAAATGCTAAATAAATATTAATAAATTATATTAAAAAATATATTTTGTGATTATAATTTTGAATAATTATAATTAGAGTAAAAGTTTAATTTAAATTATAATTTTGTTAAATTATAATGATTATAGTTGATTAATTTTAATCAAGTGAATGATAATTTTTAAATTATAATTTATGTAATTATAATAAATGCATGATTAATTATAGATTATAATCTTGTGTATTATAATTCAATATTTGCATGATTAATTATAAATTATAATTTGTGTAATTATAATTTAGTAAATGCATGATGTAGTTAATTAATTATAAATTATAATTTATTTATTATTTAATTAAATAAGATGTGATTATAATTTGAGTAATTATAATTAGATTAAATATTTAAATTATAATTCATTTAATTATAATTAATATGAAACACATAATTATTAATTGATTTAATTATGTGAACATGCTTATGTGGTATAATTAATTATGTGATGGTTAATTATTAAATTATTTAATTAAACTAGAATGGGTTAACCTAGAGGGGTTAACTAATTATGTCAATTAGTTACATATTAAATAATTTAGGTTATTGTAATTAAATATATATGTGTAGAAATTGTTAGAACGTGATTTTATTAGTAGCTTGCGCTTGAGGCAAGTCTTCTAAACCCTGATCTTGTATTATTTTATGCAAGTTCTTTGATATTCCAATTATGTAATATATTGAAAATGTCCTTTTTATTTCTAGATTGGACAAGTATTTATTTAATTGAAGTGACCTTGACTTATTATTCAAGTAAGGTTCAACTTATCTTTTAAATGCTTTAAGTTTAATTCTAAGGCATATGTTAATTCATAATTCTTTTATTTATGAATTATTCTAAGTTATTGAGAGTCGATTCAACTAAACCTTAGTTGATGAACGTGAATTCTAAATTACCCTTGTAAGTTTATCCAAACCAAACTTTCTTTGGTACGGACTTGTATTCAAATACTGAGATGAACAACGCTAATTATTAGGGGAGGTTACTACGTAGAAGCGTTAAATGTAGTGCACGTACATAGTACAAAGGGCTGATCCCCCTAAGTACGAGTTAAGGTCCATAGTCTAAATGACTGTTAAAGGTTTTAAATAGAAATATTTATAACCTAGGACAAAAGTTCAAGGTCTTATGACCCTCAGATGAATTCTATATTCAAATTATAATTGTGATGAAAGAATTATTATTCAATTCTTTATTATTGAAGTAAGCAAAGTTATTCAAATATTTTTAAAAGATATTCTTTCATGTCTTCATTATTGTTAAATTTCAGTGAGCTGTTGTTTGCTCACTCTTGCATTAAATAACCATTGCAGCTAAGGTTGAAAATGTTGATGCCCCGTCAACGAGTAAAGACAAAGAAAAGCTAAACAAGTGAAGGCTTGTTTAATTTATTTTGAATGAAATTGTAATCAGACTTTATGTGATGTTTTTATTTTTCACAGTTAATGTTATGTCAAGGTTAGAGTAAACCCTGGGATTTATTTTGAAAAGTTGTAATCCTTTTTATAAAGAAGATTTTATTATTTATAAAGGTTGTAATTTACTTTGCAATTATTTTATTATTGGGTAGATGTATGTTACATTTAGAAAGTGAACACCAAATCATGTGGAAATGAAGTACCCGGATTTGGGGGGTGTCACAAAAGGCTTAGTGAAAACAAGCTATATGCCAAGCTGAAGAAATGAGATTCTAGCTTGAGGAGGTAGCATTCCTTGGGCACGTGGTATCAAAACGTGGAGTATCTGTTGGCCCGGCGAAGATTGAAGCAATAGAAAGTTAGGAGCAATCGAAGTCGGTGACCGAAGTACGTAGCTTTCTAGGTTTAGCTGGTTATTATCAGAGATTCGTGGAAGGATTTTCCCGAATCGCTACTCGATTAACTCAGCTGACTCGGAAAGATACAAAATTCGTATGGAACGAGGAATGCGAGAAGAGCTTTCAAGAGCTCAAGAGGAGACTCATTTCGGCACCTGTTCTGACGATACCATGTGGTTCGAATAGATTTGTCATTTATAGCGATCATTCGGGCAAAGGGTTAGGATGTGTTCTCATGCAACATGGAAAAGTCATAGCCTATGTCTCGCGACAACTAAAGGAATATGAGAGGAATTATTTTACTCATGATCTAGAGTTGGAAGATGTCTTTTTCACATTAAAGATCTGGAGACACTACCTATATGGGGAAAAAGTAGAGATCTATACGGATCATAAGAGCCTTAAATATTTCTTCACCCAAAAGGAACTCAACATGCGGCAACGACGTTGGCTTGAGCTGTTGAAAGATTACGACTATACCGTCCAATACAATCCTGGAAAAGCGAACATGGTAGTTGACGTGTTGAGTAAAAGATCATATGCGGGAACGAATGCGATGCTTTCAAGGCCTATTTTGTGTGATTTACAAAGGATGGAGATAGAGTTCAAGACTCCGGGGACCCATGCGATGATGTTAAGTATACGTGTAGAACCAGCTTTGATTGATAAAGTTAAAGCTGCTCAAGCTACAGACCCGGAGCTGATGAAGATGAAGAAGAAGGTGCAAGAAGGTGCTATTCCAGAAGCAAGAATCGATGAAGAAGGAATACTTTGAGTCAACTCCAGACTTTGTGTTTCTAACTATTCTGATTTAAAGTATAGAATTATGATGGAGTAACATAACACACCGTTTGCAATCCATCTTGGGAGTACCAAAATGTATCGCTATCTTTGACATACATTTTGGTGGAGTAATATGAAGAGAGAGATCACGGAGTTTATCTCGAGGTGTTTAACGTGTCAACATGTCAAAGCGGAGCATCAAGTGCTAAATGGTCTATTGCAACCACTTGATATTCCAAAATGGAAGTGGGAACACATTACCATGGATTTCATTACGGGTCTTCCCAAGGTTTCTCAAGGCATAAATGCAATTGGGTTATTGTCGATAGATTAACCAAGTCTGCTCATTTCTTGCCTATACAAGAGACTTATTCCCTTGAACGGCTTGCTCGTATGTACGTGAATGAGATTGTGAGATTTCATGGTATGCCAGTATCCATAGTTTCGGATCGTGACCCCATATTTACTTCACGATTTTGGATCAGTTTGCAGAAAGTTATGGGCACGGATTTACGATTCAGTTCAGCATATCATCCTCAAACGGACGGGCAATCGGAAAGGACTATTCAAACTCTTGAAGATCTATTGAGACTCTGTGTTCTAGACTTCAAAGGGAGTTGGGATAAGTACCTACCATTGGTGGAATTCTCCTACAACAATAGTTATCAGGCAAGTATAGGCATGGCTCCATTCGAGGCATTGTATAGATGAAAATGTCGTTCTCCAGTATGCTGGGACGAGGTGGATGAAGCAACATTATTGGGACCAGAGTTAGTACGTATGACTACGAAAAAGATTCAAATAATCTGGCAACGTATACAAACAGTACAAGATCGACAAAAGAGTTATGCCGACCTTCATCGAAAGGACGTGGAATTTAATGTTGGGGACTATGTATTGTTACGTGTTGCTCCATGGAAAGGAGTTACGAGATTCGGGAAGAGAGAAAAGCTCAATCTACGATTCATTGGTCCATTTGAGAGCCTTGGCCGAGTAGGAAATGTGGCCTATAGACTCGCTTTACCGCCTAGCATGTCTCGTGTTCATAACTTTTTTCACATATCCATGCTATGTAAATATGTGAAAGGCCCAAACTACATTATTGAGTTAGAACCAGACGAGATAGCCGAAGATTTAACATATGAGGAGGTACCTATCAAGATCTTGGATAAGAAGGAACATGTTCTACGCTCAAAGGATATACCTCAAGTCAAAGTTTTATGGAGAAACCACAAAATTGAGGAAATGACCTGGGAGTTAGAATCGAAAATGAAAGCGAGGTATCCTCACCATTTCGATATACTAGGTACTTGCGTTAATTTTGAGAACGAAATTTTATAAGGAGGGGAGGTTGTAAGACCCCAAATTTTATGAATAAAGATTTAATTTTTTTTATATATTACTTTAAAATAGTAAAGTGTTAATTTGATAGATGTGATAAGTTATGGGTGAAATGTGCAAATATTTCAAAATAAGCAAGTGGTTATAAAATATTCATTGTTATCGGGGAATATTCATTTGGTCGTGGAATATTCTTGTTGTCGGAGAATATTTGTACGACGGCGTAGCCATTTGTGGGCCCCACAACGAAATAACTGTCGAATATAAAAAGCGACAAAAATAACTTTTTTATAAAATAACGGCGTAGTTGTTACCGTTAGTACTGTTGAAATACCCGGTGGTTAAAATACAGTAATATGCGGTGTTGCACAGTAGCACACAGTATTGCACAGTATTTCGAATAATTAATTCTTACGTAGGAAGGCACTTACTCAATTATTGTTACAGTAATTACTGTTTAATATTTTATATTATTGATTTAATAATTGCATAATATTTTATTGGTTCAATATTTGCTACGTTGATATTTTATATCAATAATTGCTAATTTACTATTTTATATTAGTGATTCAATAATTATCATTGCACAGTATTTCAAATTATCTAATCAATAATTCATATTATTTGAATAATATTAATAGATAGCATTATTGACAATGTCTAAGGAAGTTCTGTCTAGAAAAGGAGTTGATTAATTGCGCGCCAGTAAGGAGAAATCCTTATCGGAAGGCCCCCTCTTTCCTGGAAACGACCTGGTTGTCAATATTGTAGTTCTGTAAAATTATTTGTGAATAATTAATTTTTAATATACATGATAAGGAAATATTTATTTCAATTTTGATATAAAAGGGAAGAATTTTTAGCATGTGACATTTGTTGAAAGTTGGCATTTTATCTTCTCCTATAAAATAATTCATAAATATATTATTATAATATTACATTATAAAATTATAATGTGATAATATAATAATTTTATGTGGTTGGTGGAAATGTGAATGATGGCTTTGAAGACTTATTTTTTTTCCAAAGGAGTGTGCTGCACATTTTTGTCAAAGCAAGGGTGCTAGGAAAATCATCTGTATATAAATTTGAGTCATTTTTCGTTCAAAATTTGGAAAAACTTTCTTCTACAAAGTTGTAGAGAATTAAATTTCATATGGAATGGACATAAGTTTCATATTTTTTGATAAAAGAGCTATTTATTATGAATTATTGAAGTTTCAAAAATAAATATTTTAATATATATATATATATATATTTTATATAAACATGTGAGAATTGATTTTGGTGGAGGCTTTGAAAAGTGTGGTGTGCGGATGACATTTTCCAAAGGTGTGGGTTTGAAATTTATCCTTTGGTTAATTAAGTCAATACTGGTGTTCTGACATTTTTCTATAAATAGGGTGCTTAGTTAGAATTGAAAATCACACCAGAATCAAAAAAAATTCTCTTTATAATATCGAGCGTATTTCTTATGAGTATTTAGATATTTTGAGTGTTGAGAACAGTGCAAGTTTTCGTCAGCATTATATCCGATATTCCAATCAGATCTAGTATTCTACTAAGGTAAGGGATATTATTTTTCGAGTAAATGATGTTATTATCTTTCAATATTCATAAAGAATATTATTTTCTTTCATATTCCATATTATGGAAGTAATAATATTTCATTTCATATTCCTAAATCTGAACTTACTACGGTAAGTATTGCTTCTATAATTCCTGAAATGATCAGAAATTTCTTGAGTTTTGCGCTTCATCTAGTATCATTTCACCGGAATAATTTTCTGAACTTTCTCGTGAAATTTTTATCTTTTCATGTCGAATTACTATTCACGAATTACTATTCACGGGGTACTATTCATGGTAAAAAAAATTCTTTGATTGGATCCAAGTTTTGATCTTCATTCTTGAATTTCGCTCCACAATTGATTATTATGGAGTATTATTGAACTTGGATAAACTAAATTACGAATCTCTAATCTTTGTCATTTATCTCACTAGATTCGTTATTTATGTTGTTTTTCATCATCCTCGGTTCTAAATGGTGATATGACTGAATATCTTTGGCCTGTAGTGCAAAGATGAATGATTATTTGATGAATATCTTTGGCCTGTAGTGCAAAGATGAAAGATTATCTGATGAATTTCTTTGGCCCGTAGTACAAAGATGGACAGGTGTTGAGATGAACATGACCAACTGGTGATACAAATGAATATCTTTGGCCCGTAGTGCAAAGATGAATATTTGGTTCGAGATGTATATTAATTGATGTTATAGGAATAAAATATTAATGATAGACTTTTAAATCATAGAAGATAGTAGACTTCATTCTCTACTTAACTCTTCTAATGAATTGTTATTTTCGCTGCAGTTGTTGATCTAAAACTTGTTGTCCATAATATTTTATCTGATTTGTTGAAGATTAACGATAATTTATTTTACATTATCTTATTCATAATATTCTTTACTGGGCTAGTTGAGCTCACCTTTTTCTTCCATTGTTCTCTTCAGTAAATGAGAATATCGCGGGGACTAGTCGGGGAACAGTGTGATGATCAGAGTTAGATCTGTAGAAGTTCTCACTATTCTATAAAATAGTGGGACAATAATTGTAATGAATTTGAGTGTTTATATTTCGTATTATATACGATTTGTACCAAAACTCATAGTTTGTGTGGTCGTATTTTACACGACCGTATGTTATAAAAGATTGTATTTGGATTCTGTACCATGTATTTAGCGACTCAGAATGGGTTGAGTATTGAACCTATTTTGGGGGCGTCACAAATGTCTGCTCCTGAAGATTTGCTGAGTCCCCGTGAATGAAGTTTACATGAACCTAAAGGAATTCCAAAATTCTTTGGTGATCTTTATGAGGAAGTTGGTTATTCTTGACAAGACGTAAGAGACCTTCCATGCTCATCCATGCAAAGCATATCATCTCAAAAGGAACATCAAGGAAGTTCATATCAAGGGATCATCAATAAATGGCTATGAAGTATACATCATAGAAGCATAGCTCCACAAGTACAGAAGATGCTGAAGTCTGAATAAGAAAGACTACATTCGTAGTCTAGTCAACAATCGTGGAGTGACCAGTTCAGAAGAAATCACTCAATGATCCAATGAAGTTCATCCAACCATGATGATTCCAGCTAGAAGAAGATATATAAGGCTACTTTACTATGCATATAAAGAAGGATAGTCTATAATTCTCTAAGAAGATAGCGATAACTACGGGGGAGCAGTGATTTGCTATGAGCAGCAACACTAATTGTGTCAAAGGAGCATAATAGAGCAAATCCTTTAGATCTTCCAAACATCGAAGATAGCTACACTTGATGACAAGGGAAGAACAGCTGAAGATATGGAGGTGGCGAAGCTCAAGGAGTAAATGAAGAAGTGGGACTCTTGCCAGAAGTCCTAAGATAAGCTCAGAGGACAGGTCAACCTCTTTTGCATGACCATCGACCACTCAACAAAAATCCAGTCCACTTCTGTCAAGTTCATAAAACAGGAGCTAACCTAAAGTAGAAACATCCCAGTTACAGAGTCCCAAAACTCTGTGGCAGATGAACCAAATTAATATCCTTCCCCCAGTAGTAACGTCCCAAAATGTGCTACTGATAACCATATCAATCATACACTCCAATCGTGAAGTACCTACGATTAAACACATAATCGTAGTGTAAGAGCTTGCTGACACCACGATTGCAGCCTATACAAATACCAACATCAAAGAATATCCAGAGTTGGTAAATGAACTCCCTAGCAGAGAAGCCCAATGTGATGACATTGTTGCCACCATGTCTATGAAGCTCTTCGTCTGATAAGCGCCTCAAGGACAAACCTGGCCCTTAGTTTTGGATTAAGAGGTCGGCCCTTTCTGAGCAACCTTAACCTAGAAGAAGTGCAGTTATTGAATGCTTCACAAGAATCTCTTCAGAAGCAAGCAGTAACTCCTTAGAAGAATACAAGCTGCAAATGAATCTTGCCAGTCTCTTAAATATTATTGAAGAGCTATCTGTCAAAGCATGGAAATAGACGACGATCGTCGAAGTAGATGCATAGTTTGTCGATCAGTCAAAGAAATCGTGGAGTACTAAACCAAGTCATGAGACTACTCCACGAACTGAATAAGTCAATGGTCAACTAAAGGAAAGTCAAATCCGATAAATTGTCATGTTAGAGGAAGTTATAGATTGTGACCTATCAGACTCCTACAACTGTCCCACTAAAGCATGGAGGGAATAATTACAAAAGAAAATTTCAAATCTGTGTCAGTTAAACTTTTAAGAGTCCACCAAAAAGCTGTAAGCTTTTGATATATCCTCTCTTTCTCTCAAACCTAAACCCTAAACACTCTCTAAAAAGCCTAAAACTCTCAAACAGTTAGCCATTCTCAAATCGCTCTCAGAAACCCTCTACAATACTCTCAAAAGAAATACCCAGATACTCAAAAACACATAACCCTCAAATGGAAGATATGTGTGTCGTCACTAGTATTCAACTTGGCACTAAGAGGTTCGATAATTCAGAAAAGAAAATCAGAGATATTCTTGAACTGGTAAAGAAAGTTGGGTTCTCAAAATGCCTGGAATTAACCACCCGTATCTATACAAATCTGGTGAGAGAATTCTACTCAAATGCAACTACAAGTTCTGGGATTCTATCAACTAAGGTCAAAGGTCTGAACCTAAGCTAAAGCCTACAGACATCAATTAATGCCTAGGTTTCCCTGACCTGGGTCTGAAGGGCCTTGAATAAGTTGACATTGAAGAAGGAAAGAGAGTTATGCGCTAAAAGAGAAACCCCAGCCTGAAGAATATAAAGAAGAAATAGTTTTTAAAAGAGTTTGAGTTCCTTGATGAGATTGTAGGGAAATGTATACTGAGCAAGGATATTGCTCATGATGCAGTAAGCGATCACCAGTTGAGGATCATGTCTGCCATTGCACTAAAGAAGCGAATCAACTTTGGAGCTATACTGTTCGACTTAATGTTTGAGTGGCTGGACAAGGCTGAGAAGTAGAAGTCGACAGACAAACCGCTCACAAAGGTTTTCCATGGGAAATTCTTGAGTATCATTCTGAGAAGAAATTGAAGAATAAGATAAAGGATGATGAGGGTGAACTCCTAAATAGTCAAAAAAATGTTGTCTCCTAAGCTGTTTGACAATTGGAAGAAGAATCCCATGGAAAACAAAAGACTGATGACATATGGCAGCAGCAAGAGCACTACGAAGAAAAGGAAGGCAAGTAATGTGGAGGATGGGCTATCACACTTTGAAGATTCCAACATTCCAGAGTCCAAGTCTATAAGGCCATCCAAGAAGAGAGCCAAGGTGGTGAAGAAGTCCCTCAAAGAAGTTTCTCTGCTGAAGAAGAGGAAGAAGAATAGAAAAAGACAAAGGTACTGAAAGTCCTATGGATGACCCCTCAAGTAGCCATTCTACAGATAAGAAGGAATCAGGATATATCTGAAAAAGGGGAAGCATCTAGATCTCCTATTACTGATTCTTCAAGAAGTCATAAGGAAAGATCAGAAGCAGAAAGGAATGAAGCACCTGGATCCTTTATTGCTGAACCCCTAAGTAGTTCGTCTGCTGATTTAGAGGCTTCAGAATCTGAAGAAAGAGAAAAATCTGAACCTCCTGTTGCTGAACCTCCAAGGAGGAGAAAGAGCAACAGACTACTTACTAAATCAGGCCTAAAGAAGAAAGGAGATTCTTCTACAACAATTATTGAGCTCAGTGATGACAATGATGATGAGTCTGAGGACACGAAAGTAGATTCTAAAGGGAAAAGGAAGATGTCTGACAGTTCATGCAGTGATGAAAATGAAAAAAATGCAAATAAATCTGAATCAGGAGAGGAGTACACTGATGAGTTAGTGGAAGGGATTTCAAAACTAAGGCTTGTAGTGGGGGGGGGGATTGAATGAGATGGAAGAGATGGGGGATTGCATTAATTAACTTGAGGGTTTGGGATGAGAGGGAATGAGGCTGGGTGCTGCAGATAATTGACATGAAGCGGTACCCCCAAAAGCTGCCAGAATTTTTCCCAAGTCAGGCTCAGTCTGCATGTGTGGCACGGCCGCGTGCCAGCTCAGGCTTATCCTGGCGCAGCCGCGCGGCATGCCAGATCTTGTTTTCTGCAGAATTTTTCTAGGCACAGAGGCTATGGCATTTGAACTTTGCTCCCAAGCAGCTTTTAACCTGAAATATGCAGACAAGACTTACTAAGCCCTATTAAACCATCAAAAGTTAATACTTAATATTTACATCAAGAGAATTAAACATGAAAAGATATATGCATTTAAATTCCCAAAAATTCTCTAAGTGCGTATAAACAATGCAAGTGCATCAAAAATATGCTATAAGCTTTTTAATCCCAAAAAATTATACGCATTCATGCCTAAGTTCAAAAATGTAGGCAATGAACTCCTAATTCCTACAGTATGCAAAAATTTAAACTAAATATTAACTAATAAGAATTAAACGAGGGGGAGGGAAGTATGATAGAAAGTAGGAAATGGAGAATTAAACAAAGAGATAGAGAGAGGGGTGATGTGAAGTAGGTAATGGAGAATTAAACAAAGAGAGAGAGAAATGATGGGGTGCCTCCCATCTAGCGCTTGATTTATAGTCCTCTAGCTCGACTGTGTCTGCCCACTGCTACCCAACTCCCCGACGATACTGGAGAACCCCTCCATCCATCAGAATAGCTGTGTGACTTTGGCGGCTTCCTAGTAGGAGCGGATGCAGATTTAAACTACCTAGCACATGATATGAACAAGAATTCCCCGTTCGGAAGGTAGGGGAGCTAGGCAATGGTCCCGTTGTGTATGTGAAATGATCTGGGCATGGAAGCATAGAACACACAACGGACTCTTCTTCTATTCTCTTTTCTTCTGACCACCATGGTGTCGAGACTGCGGAATCTCTCATGTCATCGAGATCCGTATCTGTAATGTGGCTTCTAAGGGGGCAAGGGTGTGCAAACTTGACTAGAGTCTCAAACTTCGGGGGAGGAGGCTCTAGGGGTATTATCACTGTTGGTTCACATTCATACTCCACAGCCCCAATTGGCTCCTCGATATCCATTACCTTTCGCTCGTCCAGTTGCAATTGCACTTCGGATTCTCTATCAGTTTCTGCACCCATGTCATAGCACCAAGTAGTATGGGGCTCATAACTTACAGCTTCAGTCACTGGAGGCACACAACCTGGCATTGTTGTCTCTTGTTCACATACCTCCTCCTTCCTTAATGCCGTGCTAATCTGCTCCACCCAAATCTGAAGATCCTCAATCGATTGCTCTTGCTCAATCAAGGTCTCCTGTGTTGATGCTAATGAGTTCCCCCCATAAACTATCCAATCCTTCCTTTTTTGTTTCAACCACGGGATCTATGTACTGAGTCTCACTAGTAGAAGCATGGTTGATTGGGGCCATCTGATATTGAAAATTTTGGTTTGATGGTTCTTGGCTCCCAAACAACTCCTCTTGGTTTTCTGAGCTTGCATACATGAAGTCCATTGTTGACTGTTCTCCTTGTAAACATCGGGAATGATAAGTGGGTTCGGGTGCACAATTTGGAATTGGCTCGTATTGTTCTTGATAGCTCACAGTATGGGTCTGCCCTTGCTCATCCTCTATCATCAAGGCCCTACTAATTTGCTCTGCCCAGTTCTGAATATTCTTGACTGACTTCTGTTGCTCAATCAAGATGTCCTTCAGTGATATGTCACCTCCATCCTCCATGCTTGCATTTTTTGTGTCACCCTCAAAATTGTGTTGAGGCTTGAAAACTGGAGTCTGGAAGGTGCATTCTGGGGCATATGCGGGATTTGGATCCCAGTGTTGGTCTTGATAGTAGTCTGCTGACGGGCTTGGGTGATACCCCCAATCTGGCTGATAAGTGGGATAAGGTTCGGTGTAGGAATAACCACCCCCATACTGCTCCTGTCCATAACTGATAGGCTCCTGATGGCTCATATAAGCTCCAGCACCATAGTCATATGAAGTCACTGGCTCTCGACTTTGTTGGACTGAAACAGTATCCAGCTTTCTCGAGAGCTCCTCTAACTGTGCTGAGAGTGTGGCAATTGGGTCGAGTCCATCAGTGCTTGCTTCCCTTGGTTGCTCTTGTCTTGTACAGTTCCATGGATAGAAATTTAAGTCCATTGTACCTGAAAAGAGAATATGAGAAGAGAATTAAACAAAAATAAAAATATTTAAATTAAGACTAATTTGATTTAAACTAACGTTGGCAAACAGTTATCCAATTAATTCCCCGGCAACGGCGCCAAAAACTAGTTGGTCCGATTAGATGACACAATTAACGCGCAAGTATACGCGGTCAACAAGTAATAAAGTAAAAGTACAGATATCGTTCCCACGAGGAATTAACAGATAAAAGGTAGCCAAATCAATAGTCCATAATCGCCTCAGTCTTATTTAAACGAGCGATAAAGAGTTGGAATTAAAACTATTTTAAACTAGGCAAGGAATTGAAAGTTAAACTAAAGAATCCTAGAGTCAAATTAGATAATGAAGATAAGAGATTACAATTTCCCCCAACATTTCATTTGAATCTTTTAACTCTCTCATTTGAAACAATTAACACATAGAATTGACAACCGAGAAATCATGATTACATAATAACCTCTTTCGACGGACAACTATAAATCTTCCTAATGCGGCATATAGGTATATGTCTATCCTACACACTATCAAGCAACCAATATCAAGAACAATTAACAAGACACATGTCACGGAAAAATCTTGTTAACTACTCTTTCAATTACCAACTTTCACATAGGAAGTCATTAAGATTAGATTCTCAATTTGGTTGCATACGACATTTAGGTATATTTCTATCCTAAATGCTATCAAATTATCAACTCTTGAGGACAATGAACGTGACACACGTCACATAATCTCATAGATTACCCACAAGAATCTCTAACTTTCGCATGATATCATAACTAGGTCTAAACCTACAATTCGTTTGTCAAGTTCATATAGGTTCACAAGCAATCAATCTAAACGCACAAGTTATGATAACCAATTCATAATAATAGCAAAGAGAGAGCAATCAATACAAATTATATGTTGGGTTCTATTGAAATCCCAAAATATAAACTAAGTCATAAATAACTTGAATATATTATCCACAAGGTTCAATAACATCATCCGAATATAAATTGAATACAAGGAGAGTAAGAGATAGAGAAATACAAATCTTGTGTCTTCTCCAAGCTTGGATCTTGATGCTATTACTTGCTTCAATCTTCACACACTAACAAAACCCTAGAATCTCACTAACTAACACTTAACTAGCACTAATCTACTCTCTAATCTACTCCTAATCTAGACTAAACAAGATGTGAAGGAAGAAAAGAGAGGAACTAGGGCTTAGGGCCAATGTATGGTGCTCTTTCTTGCCCCAAACGAGCCCCCTTATATCCCAATCAAAAGCCAAGTCCCGTTCAATTAAAAAGTCAAGTCTGGCACAGCTGAAGATTGGCGCGGCCGCGCCCAAAAATGGCCTAAAATCCGCGCGCCCGCGCTGGCACTTTTCTGCTGCAGAGTCCTCTGGTAAAACGGCCATAACTTTTGATCCGGGAGGAGTTACGAGGCCTACCACCTGTCAAATCGAAGCTATCGAAGAGATCTAAAACTTTAATTCTTTGAGAATTGAAAAATAATTGATGGATGAAGGCTGAAATTGAGCTCCAAGTGACCGCTGTGTATGAAAACTCAAAACCGTGAGGTTTGACGTCCGTTGCTATATGGGGCATAACTCTCGTCTCCGAACTCCGATTGGGATGATTCAAGATGTTACGGAAAGCTTAAGAGACGCTCTACAATATGAACTTAGCTCCAATCCAAGAATATGAAATGAACATAAACCCCCCAAGCGATGTCCGGATTGCATTTCCTTCCCATTTGGTCGCTTGCCTTCTTTCCATTGTCATGCCATCAATCTTTTCTTACTCCTTTTGACCTCATTTTGCCCCTTTAAGCTCAATAAGCACCAGGGGAGTTCCAAAACATGCAAACTACAAAACAAAGCAAAAACACGTGAAAAGCACACATATAATTGAGTTTCGACAGCGGAACAAGCTAGTTACTATTCGAATAAGTGGTCATAAAGACCACTTATCATTAAGCTTAAACATAGTCAAATCCAGTCTTGCTACATCATCTTAATACAACATTAAAATATTTAAAAACATAAAAGAGACAAGCTAGTTGGTAGCCTTGCTCTTGCCCTTATCAACGCCCGAAGGTTCGCCATGCTCTGCCTTAACTGAAATATTTTAAGGAAAAGCAAGAATGAGCACAAATTGCTCGGCAAGTAATATACAATAAGGGTTTGTAATAAAATTCTCAATTTTTGAAAAGAGTATAGCAAGGTTTGATAGTTCAAGGATAACAAGAATATCAACAGTTTTCAATAACAGTCGCTAAGGACAGAATAATATCAATGTGATTCAAAAATAAATCAATTCAAGATTTCAAGATAACTGAATACTGAGCAGTCACTAAGGACTATGAACTTCTACTAGAATTAACAGTAATAAACTGAAAATCCAACAAAAATAGGTACAACAGGTGATCAGCCTAAAGTACCATCGTTATGCATAACAATCAATCATACTCAAGTGTGCACGTCGGTTCTCCGATAATTATATTTTTCCTTCAAAGAAGGTTGTTCTTCTCAGTCAAATACAAGATCCCGCACCAATTAATTGGTTTTGGATCGCTTTTCAATAATATAAGTCTAGCCGAATCAAATGGCATAGACACTTTCACAATATTCAAGAACAATACTAAGCTCAACATGAACAATAGCTTTAATGGAATACAAGTTCAAGTATGCTAATTCAATTCAAACGATTAAGTAAAGAGATAAGGTTTAGATATTTCTTTATGATATCCGTTGAATAAAGTAATGCAAGGGTTTAGGATACTTGCCTTAAGTGTAGTCTATCCACGTAAAGTAAGTCAACACTTTTGAATCCTATTTATAGCGTATTATAAATATAGGATTTTCATTAGATAACTCATTCATTACACCAACTTGTTACTCAATATTCATACATGTTGCTACCTTAGTCACATGTCATACTTATACTCATATGGTATGAAATCAGATTATATGTTATTACGAATCAAGTACATAGTTATAACATAAATGATACTATAGCAACTCATCATGTTCAAGTAGTTATGATCCTTTGACCTATGGGCTTCCATTATATAAGTTAAACATTATCTTGTTACTTAATCATCACATATATACACACCAGTAGGGTACAAATCATTTCTAGCAGTTTTGAACAGTAATTTACACTAACTGACATGACAAGAATAAGCAGATTTCAATAATTTAGATTCCAAACTGGTGCAGCTGCGCCATGGCTAAGCCTAGGGCCAGCGCAGCTGCGCAGCCCTCTGGCCAAGCCAAGGCTAAGCTGTGCCTTATGGTTTCTGTCCGGTCATGCAAGCCAACAACACCACATAGCATATAAACATATTAAAAGATACTTTTATGTTTGTACAACCTTTCCTCGTTTTAAATATATGTGATATAGATTCTAAGTCAATACTTTCAATAACTTAAAGCCATTCAAGGTCATGAAACCACGAAGCTATCATACTTGTCATGTACACACATAAAGTGGTCGTGTAACATGTTCTAGGCATGTTCATGAATATCTTTACCACATACATATTACTAGCATTGCTATTGGTTTTGAAATCATGCTTCATTTAGTCTTTATGGCACCTAGCATGGTATATATTTTGGGTTTGTACGTAACACAATCATGCAATCAAATCACATAAATAGGGCGGAAGCGTAAAAAACTAGGTTTTCAAAATTTATACAAACCCATTACCATGATCATTCTTGTGCATCAATTATCAGTGAATGAAGAAGGAGAAAAACAGAATTATACCTTTGAAGATACAAGCTTCCTCAGGTACAAGTTCTACTCCTTTGATTCCTTTGATTCCTCTGTAGTGGCTCCTTCCCTTGATCAATGTCAGCCATCCAAATGTTTGGCCTCTAACGGTGATCCACCAAGGAAGATGAAGAACTCAGTAAGATGGGTTATTGGCTTAACCCTTATTTCTATCTCTATAGAATATGTGTACTCCCAACTCTTGAAAAATTCACGTACCTTATTTCTGATATAAGACTCTCTTATATAGATATTAGGTTAACTCTCCTAATCCAATTAGAATAGGGTTTTATTTAATTAATTAATTAAATACTTTTAATTAATTTATATCCTAATCTTTATTAGGATTGAGAGAGAGTACTGATATTATATTAATTCCTAAACTCCTTTAGAATTAAAATAATAATAATAATATTATTATTAATAAGACTCCTCTTATTAATTTATATTTAATATTTCTAAAATATTAAATAATAAACATTAAGCTATTTAATTTATTATATCATCATAGATTAAATTAATTATACTTAATGCATTATTACTATCATGCCATTTTCTTCTTAAATAATTCTTCTTCCTTTTATGGCGTGACCCTTTAGGTTCTCCATATTAAACCGGTTGTGAATAAATCAATTAGAACAATTCTAATATTATTTAAATAAACAAATTAAACTAATAATCTATTTAAATAAATAACATTTATTCTACAATAGGGATAAGCCTCCCTAGCGATCAACAACTTTTCAGATAATATAGATTTCAACATTAATCATAAAAGAACCTGTGAGTTAATAGTTACCGTACAATTCAATCCTTCCACCATACAATGTCTCAATTAAATATAAGACATGAATTTACTGTCAAGTCTTAATTTATTTAATCATATGTATTTCGATTAGAAAATGCACAACTCAAGTACTTTAGGATATTTTTCACTGCCTTCCAGTGCTCTTCTCCTGGATTCGACTGGTATCTGCTTGTTACACTAAGTGCGTGAGCAACATCCGGTCTAGTACATATCATACTGTACATGATAGATCCTATTGCAGAAGCATAAAGGATCTTACTCATACGGTCTCTCTCCTCAGGTGTCTTTGGGGCCTGTTTCTTGGAGAGATTTATTCCATGGCTCATCGGCATGAGACCTCTTTTGGAATCTTCCATGCTAAACCTCTTTAGCATCGTATCAATGTACGTTCCTTAGGATAAGCCGAGCATCCTTTTAGATCTATCTCTATAGATCTTTATCCCCAAAATATAGGATGCTTCACCCAAGTCCTTCATGGAGAAGTTTTTAGATAACCAGATTTTAATGGATTATAACATAGGAATGTCATTCCCTATCAGTAATATATCATCAACATATAATACAAGGAATGATACTGCGCTCCCACTAACCTTCTTGTATACACATGGTTCATCCTCGTTTTTGATAAAATCAAACTCTTTTATTGTCTCATCAAAATGAATGTTCCATCTACGAGAAGCTTGCTTCAACCCATAAATGGATCGTTGTAGCTTACAGACTTGATTTGTTCCAACTTTTGAAATAAATCCCTCTGGCTGTGTCATATACACATCCTCCTCAAGTTTCCCATTGAGGAAGGTCGTTTTCACGTCCATCTGCCAGATCTCATAGTCGTTGTAAGTTGCAATCGCAAGCAAAATCCGAATGGACTTAAGCATGGCTACTGGTGAGAAGGTTTCATCATAGTCAACTCCTTGTCTTTGTTTGAAACCTTTTGCAACCAGTCGGGCCTTATAGGTCTCTACCTTTCCGTCTACTCCAGTCTTTTTCTTAAAAACCCATTTACACCCAATAGGTTTAATACCTTCAGGTGGTGAAACCAAAGACCATACTTTGTTTTCATACATGGAGTCCATTTCGGATTTCATGGCTTCAAGCCATTTCCCTGAGTCTTTCTTACTCATAGCCTGTTCGTAATTCAATGGATCATCATCATTCATGATGTGTACCTCATCGTCATCCTCTATAATGAATTCATACCTCTCAGGTATCTTCGGTACTCTTCCAGATTTATGAACAGGGTGTGGTACAGTAGGTTCTTCTACTTGGTTAGGTACCTGACTTTGGTCCGTGGTAACTTGTGGTTCTTGAACTTCTTCAAGATATATCTTGCTCCCACTGACCCCTTCATGGATAAACTCTTTCTCCAAGAAGGTAGCATGTTTCGCAACAAACACCTTTTGATCAGTTGGATGATAGAAATAATACCCTACAGTTTCTTTAGGGTATCCCACAAATCTACACTTATCGGATTTAGTCTGTAGCTTATCATTTTCAAACTTTTTAACATAAGCTGGACAACCCCAAGTCTTAACATGCTTAAGATTTGGTTTCCTCCTTTTCCACATCTCATATGGAGTCTTTGGGGCGGATTTGGTAGGTACCTTGTTAAGTAGGTATGCAGCCGTTTCTAGGGCATATCCCCAGAAGGAAATTGGAAGGTCGGTAAAACTCATCATGGATCGAACCATGTCCAACAGTGTTCGATTTCTCCTTTCAGATACTCCATTTAACTGTGGTGTACCTGGAGGAGTCCATTGTGAGATTATACCATTTTCTCTGAGACAATTGAGAAACTCACTGCTTAAGTATTCTCCACCTCGATCTGATCAAAGTATCTTAATACTCTTGCCCGTTTGTTTTTCTACTTCACTTCTGAACTCTTTGAACTTTTCAAATGATTCTGATTTGTATTTCATTAAATACACATATCCAAATCTTGAGTGATCATCAGTGAAAGTAATAAAATAAGAATACCCACCCCGTGCACTTGTTGTCATAGGTCCATAAACGTCTGTGTGAATCAATGCCAACAACTCTGTAACTCTCTCTCCTTTTCCACTAAAAGGAGATTTAGTCATTTTACCCATGAGACAAGATTCACAAGTTGGATATGATTCATAATCAGATAGCTCGAGGAGCCCATCTTTATGCAACTTGGATAATCTTGTTTCATTGATATGACCAAGTCTACAGTGCCACATATAGGTATAATTAATATCATCTCTTTTCCTTTTCTTAATTTGTTCAATTTGAAATATATTTTCTTGTAAGTCAATTGTATAAAGTTCATTTCGCAAATTTCCAATACCATATAAAACATCGTCTTTATAAATAGAACAACCATTGTTCTTTATAATAACGTCAAAACCTTCCATATCCAATACAGAAATTGAAATAATGTTTTAATAATATTCGGAACATAATAACAATTATTAAGATAAATGAATTTGCCCGAAGGCATTGCTAAACAATAAGTTCCTACAGCTAATGCAGCAACTTTTGCTCCATTTTCCACTCGTAGGATCACCTCATCTTTGTTCAGCTTTCTATTTCTGACCAGTCCCTGCACAGTATTACATATGTGAGAACCACAGCCGGTATCCAATACCCAAGTAGAATTATGACTTTCAGAAAAATTAATTTCAATCATAAACAAACCTTGATTGGAAGTCGAAGCTTCTCCAAGCTTCTTCTCTGCTAGAAACTTCTTGCAGTTCCTCTTCCAATGTCCCGGCTCATTGCAATGAAAGCACATTCCTTTAGCTGGTTCATGTTTCTTTTACTCCTTTTCTTTCCCTTTTCCCTTAGCCTTCTTAGATTTCTTCTTTTCACAAGACACCTTGGGCCTCTTCCTTTTATTGGAAGAATCCACCATCAAGACATGGTTCTTCTTGGATGAGAAGTGACCTTCTGTAGTTTTCAGCATGTTAAGCAGCTCAGGTAAGCTGACATCTAGCTTATTCATGTGAAAATTAACCACAAACTGCGAGAAGGTCTCAGGGAGTGACGGCAAGACCAAGTCTTGACTCAACTCCCCATCCATGACGAACCCAAGCTGTCCAAGGCGTTCAATCAAATTGATTACCTTCAGAACATGAGTCTCGACGGCAGTGCCATCGATCATCCGAGATCGAAAGAGCTCCTTAGATATCTCATATCTAGCAGTCCTACTCTGTTCACCATACAACTCCTTGAGGTGAAGCAGCATAGCAGGAGCATCCATTTTTTCGTGCTGACGCTGAAGCTCGTTATTCATGGATGCGATCATGATGCATTGAGCCACAGATGCATCATCTTGCCACTTATTGAAAGTGGCAATATCTTCCTCAGAGGCTATTTCTGAAACAGATTCAGGGATAGTGGAATTTAGGACATAAGAAATCTTTTCAGCAGTGAGAGCAATTCTCAGATTTCTTAGCCAGTCCTCATAATTCGGGCCGGTAAGCTTATTTGCATCAAGTATGCTTCGTAGTGAGATTAGTGATTTTGACATTTTTAAAATTCTGCATGTGAAAGACAACATTTTAGCAAACATTTATTTTATTAACTTTGCATACCAAAATAAATTTAGGTCTTTATTTTAAATTGGTATCTCCCACTATTTTCATCAAACTATATTACCCTCACTCATATAGTTCGGCAACATCTAATTAAAGATTTGCTAGTGAGATTAAGGATCCCATTTCAAATGTATATAACCTTGTGGATAGCACAACAAGCGATATACAAATAAATAGGTAGACAACTCTTGTCAATTACATCACCATGTAACTCCTTTTATTTTTCCTCTTAAATCATAATGGTCATGTGTGTGCACATCCGAACTAAAATGATTTAAGTTAAGTCCAGCCTAGCACTTCCATAAATTCAAAAAAGAAAAATTTTCGTCCTTGTGGATAGCACAACAAGACTAGATCGTTCAATTTTCTTGATAAGCATCAAATGTGATTAATTAACATCTTAAATATTCAATACTCGCCTTGTGGATAGCACAACAAACTCATATTAAATATTTAATACTCTATTAATTAATCATGCTAGAAGGCGACGTTCGATATTCCAAATATCATTTGAACGCTTCAGACTTAATAATATTTCTTTGAGGGGTTTGTTATTATTTGTCTCATCTTTTTAAGCGCGCATGCACATATATATATAAAATACGCGTCATTTTATTAAACATGCGAAGCATGTTTGTATAAAATATAATATATATAATATTTAGCATGCAATATAGAATACTATATTCTACCCGGATTGATTATGGACTTTTATTCTAGTTTGGTTCACTAGAGCCACCAAGTGAACCAAAAGGTCAAACCTAGGAGTGCAAAAATTTAAATTTAAACGTAACTGTTACATTTAAACCCGGGCTCCATACAAACGGGTCTTCACGCGCTCCTTGCTCCTTGGTCTCCAGTTTCTTCAAGATAATTCTAACTATCTCTATTACATAAATTATTTTTAAATAGAAACCTTGATCAGCAGTCAAGGGGAAGTACATAGAAGGGAGATAGAATTTTACACCGAGAATAAAATCAGAGAAGACGAGGTACGCAGACCCCATTTTATAAAATTCATACATTTAAGCATTCATCCAAAATAAAATCCAATCACATTGGTCATAGTCCATAATCAATCCCTTTCATTACCATACATATCGTCATACGTATCGATAAAACTTATTCATCTCATGAAAGTAAATTCATTCCATATATGTATTAATATCAGTTAATGGGCAAAAGTTTGCTAAACTTTGTTTTTTGGAAAAATAAACTCCTTTATTTCATTCAAAAAACAATTCCAAATTAAACTCTTTAATTTTAGCAATTCTGAAATCTCATTTCATATAAAATAAACATCTTTATTTTAAACCTTTATTAATTAAATAAATCATTCATTTAATTAAATAAAATAAAAAAAAATTCAGATTCTGTTAGTGGCGCAGCTGCGCCAGGAATATAAAGGGAACCGGCGCAGCATGAAAACCAGGCCAAGACACTGGCGCAGCTGCGCAGCAAGAAGGCTAGGAATCGGCGCAGCTGCGCAGCTTCGCAGAATCAGAAAAAATTTTGTTGCCCAGAACTCGATCCAATCACATATTATACATCTATGGAATCACATAGACTAATAATTAGCACAAGATTGGCTCTGATACCACTGTTGGGTTTGTACGTAACGCAATCATGCAATCAAATAACATAAATAGGGCGGAAGCGTAAAAAACTAAGTTTTCAAAATTTATACAAACCCATTACCATGATCATTCTTTTGCATCAATTATCAGTGAATGAAGAAGGAGAAAAACAGAATTATACCTTTGAAGATACAAGCTTCCTCAGGTACAAGTTCTACTCCTTTGATTCCTTTGATTCCTCTGTAGTGGCTCCTTCCCTTGATCAATGTCAGCCACCCAAATGTTTGGCCTCTAATGGGGATCCACTAAGGAAGATGAAGAACTCAGTAAGATGGGTTATTGGCTTAACCCTTATTTCTATCTCTATAGAATATGTGTACTCCCAACTCTTGAAAAATTCACGTACCTTATTTCTGATATAAGACTCTCTTATATAGATATTAGGTTGACCCTCCTAATCCAATTAGAATAGGATTTTATTTAATTAATTAATTAAATACTTTTAATTAATTTATATCCTAATCTTTATTAGGATTGAGAGAGAGTACTGATATTATATTAATTCCTAAACTCCTTTAGAATTAAAATAATAATAATAATAATAATATTAATAAGACTCCTCTTATTAATTTATATTTAATATTTCTAAAATATTAAACAATAAACATTATGCTATTTAATTTATTCTATCATCATAGATTAAATTAATTATACTTAATGCATTATTACTATCATGCCATTTTCTTCTTAAATAATTCTTCTTCATTTTATGGCGTGACCCTTTAAGTTCTCCATATTAAACCGGTTGTGAATAAATCAATTAGAACAATTCTAATCTTATTTAAATAAACAAATTAAACTAATAATCTATTTAAATAAATAACATTTATTCTACAATAGGTATAAGCCTCCCTAGCGATCAACGACTTTCCAGATAATATAGATTTCAACATTAATCATAAAAGAACTTGTGAGTTAATAGTTACTGTACAATTCAATCCTTCCACCATACAATGTCCCAATTAAATATAAGACATGGATTTACTGTCAAGTCTTAATTTATTTAATCATATGTATTTCGATTAGAAAATGCACAACTCCAAATAATGCAAATTAGAAACTTCTTTCTAATTTCATTCTACCTTGGCCAAGGATTCCTGGGTTGTCATTTAACGAATCACATAGGACATATCTCCTCTTTTATTAGAGGTGGTAGATTCTTTATTGATCATTCATTATCTCCATATGTAACTTATTATACCCAAGCATACCCTATATATGCCTTAAAAGGCCTTAAGGAATTAGTCAAAGTATAATTTGTTACATACAAGATACTATGATGATCTCAAGTCCAAGGATCACATGTACTACTATCACATTAGGAATTCCTATTGACAGGCGAGTAAAACTCCATTAGGTATTCCATAGCGAGTCACGTTCAGTGAACTTATTCTCCAATAAGCACCTATATACTTGCTTTAGTGTCTCCACACAAATGACCATGAGATCAGTCATCCTAATCCAATGAGCAAGCAACATATGTACCAATCTATCCAGATTTACTAATCCCCATTTTAGTAATCCCACAATTGGGAACTATTTTAGTTTTTAAGCTTTCTAAGAATTTAGATCTCATTATCATGATCTCATCATGATTCTAAAAGCATTGCTTAAAACTATGGGTTATTTACATATTATAAAAACAGCACCATGTAGATAATTATATGCCTTAAATGAATATTTTATTAATAAATAAATAAGATTGTTTACAAAGTATGTACTTTGTCATCATACATGATTGGCTTGTATGCACACTACTATCAATATACACTTGTATATATATGTATGACACATTAGTGAGGTTTAAAAACATTATCCAACATATTCACAATGATCAGAATCTAGACTTCGATATAACATGTCAAGATTTACGTTCAAAACTTATACTTTCACTAGTAAAGTTCATTTAACGCGATCCACGTGCTCATGTTACCTTACGAAACATGTATACATCTATTAACATGCTTTTCATGCCTTCCTAGATCATAATAATATGCTTGCAAGGTTAAAATACCGACATAAGTCAGAACATTGATATCATACATACATGTCAAAGTCTTTTATTAAAGTTCTAAGTTTGTTTTGGAAAACTATACTTTTCATCAACCATGAACACAAGCGTAATAGAACATGCTCATTTTAGGTCTGCGTATCTATACATGTAAGTTACTCATGCTAGCATGCTTCATCTAAGTCAATGCAAGAAACTATCACGTAGTAGAAAGCAAGCAGAAAATCAAAAACTGCAGACAGTGTCCTGCGCAGCTGCGCAGCATACCAAGGCCAAACCGGCGCAGCTGCGCCACCACTGGTTCTGGCCGGACTGCAGTCTGCTTCAGCAGTTATCAGCCTAATTCACAAAATTACTTCACGAACTTGATTGTGATCAGTCACATTATCTCATTAACACATGTATAGGACTATATAACAACTAAATAAACATACTTTAATCCAATTGCAATCTAATTCATCATGGTCAAGAATTTGGACTTTGACAGAAAATAAGAAATGGAGTTTTGACAGAAATGAAAATGAAGAACATGAATCATGGAATTATACCTTTGCTATGAATTAAGCTTGCTAAATTTGAATTCCCAACTCTCTGTGAATTCTCTTGCTATCAACTCACAGTATACTCTCAATCCAATACTTAGACAAAAATCTCAGCAAATGAATAGAGAGGAGAAGAGCCATTATTTATAGAAGAATTTCATAACCAGACAATGCAATCTACCCATGAATCAAACCAACGAAAAATTGATTTGTATGGAGGTTAAGAGATGGTAGGTAATTGGTTGTTAGAACCCATCATGATTCCCACTCCCTTGCTCATCACGAGCTATGAAATGCTGAGTTTGAGGAAGAAATAGGGAGTAGACTAGCTTGGAGCATTCACGTGTGCAAGGATTATGTTTGTCAATATGGGCCAAGCTTCTAAGTATCCAGCATTTTGCAACATGAAGTGTATTAACACTAAGGCCATATATACATATATCATACACTTAGGCTATTACATAAATATACATACTATATATTTAGATTATAATTAACATTATAATGTAAGTCACATGCTTAATATTTCAAGGTAGTAGATGTGATATGACAATGTAACATACATATCATCCATGTACATTTATTAATACCGGATATAATTTACTCGGATATAATCATATCACATTATCTCCTTTATTAAATTTTATTTTTTCATTATATATATAAATAATCATCAATTATTATTTATATTCTTGATACACTATTTTAATGTATACTTACATACATATTGTCACATAGGCTATTTTAATGTCACAACACATCTTGCCTTATTCAATGAATGAAGGAACTTTATTAATTATTTATATACTTAAACTATACACACATACTTATATTATACAAGTCCACTAAGATTATATAATATATACTTTTAAGTCACAATGTACTTTTAACATGGCAATGTGGTACAATTAATTTACACATATATAATCCATGTCATATTCTTTTACTGTATACTCACATGTCACATAGGCATTATCATGTAGCTCCCATAATTCAATAAGCATTACCATATAATAGTGTCATATTACACTTCACATAATACATAGTTAGCTAATATATGTTATACATTTAATTCGCATGCTTGCACATAGAATTACTCATCTTATTAATTAATAATATACACACATCCTTCATCAATCAATATAATTATTAATCTCCATAACAATTTAATTAACCCTTATATGATTAATTATCACTTTAATATAAATCTTATTATATTTATAAACACGTTGCTCATTATTATTATTATATTTCTTGCAATAATAATAATTACATATTATTAATCAATCACAGTTAATATTCCACAACAATTAATTAATATTCTACGATAACAATTAATTAATATTCTACAATAACAATTAATATAAATTAATTGTTCGCTTAAATTAATATAATCATTCTTATATTACGTTACTGTGCCACACAAGGCTATCAACGAGTTTATCGCAAACTCCATCAATTTCTCAATTATTATAATTATTCAATTTAATATAATTGAATTAATCATTCTCATAATAAAAAATCATTTATATTCTAATAAATTCTCATTTCCATTAATATATTTATTTAATAATATTAGGAAATTCTCGGTTATTACAATAATCATCATCATGATTCTAAAAGCATTGCTTAAAACTATGGGTTATTTATATATTATAAAAACAGCACCATGTAGATAATTAAATGCCTTTAAGAAATGAATATTTTTATTAATAAATAAATAAGATTGTCTCCAAAGTATATGCTTTATCATCATACATGATTGGCTTGTATGCATACTACTTTCAAACAACAACCCTTTGCCTCAGCATACCGAGGAAGGAATCAACATGATCAGTGCCAGAAGTAGGGAAAACTGCAAATACCTGAGGAAGATGGGTGAGGCACCCTCTGCATATGACCCTGCAATATGGGGATAACCCGAAGAGAAGTATGGGTTTGAGCAAAACTTGGCCTTGATTAAAGCGTGAGTTGATCAGTTGGCAGATTTGGTTGTATACAAACATTAGTTGACCCGGCAGCTAAAAGACCAAGTCCTACCAATGCCAACCGAGACTATATCCGTCCAAGATATCCCAACCTCAAGAAGGGATCGAATTCGCTGTTAAGATCAGAACAAATGGATAGAAAATATGGTCAAGGAAGCTAGACTTCAGAGCCGACGAGAATTTGCAGCCAAACAAAAATTCGCCCCTTTGGGACAGTCCAGAGAGGAAATTCTGTGCACCTTGATCGAGGAAGGAAAGATCACGGAATTTCTGCCACCACCGAATCCACAATTAAAGTGTTTCGATCCTTCTAGATCCTGCCTCTATCATTCAAATGCCCCTGGACATGCCACGGAGGAATGTTGGGCCATGCGACACTTAATTCAGAATCTGATTAAATCAGGAGAGCTAGAACTTACGAATAAAGCTGAGATCTTCTCTGAGGAAAAGATAATTTACCCTAGAGGGGTAAGGAATTTGCAGGGAATGGTAGTTGTTATCCTTTGCATAGAAGGAGCGTCGGGTGGACCCATAACCATAAAAGGATTATCCGAGCAGAGAAACAAGACGACTCTCGAGATACCAGCGCCAAAACATCTGATGTTGGCTCCTTGGCTGCAATTCCCAATTCTTAGCCTGAAGAAGGTACTGTGGAATTACTGAGAAGGCATCAAATTAACACCCGATTGTACAGCTATCGTACCTAAGGAGAATCCACTTTACCTCCCGGGGCATTTATTGAAATCGGATACCAAGGTATTGGGGAAGGTATCAACGGGAAAGATTACAGAATTCCTCCTTAGGATGGGGCACGACGAAGCAATGACGGTGAAGCAGTTGGAAGCGGAACCACATCAAATCTCCATTCTAGATTTAGTATTGGCTTCTGACGACCATTGTCAAATTCTAATCCAAGTATTAGAGGAGGCACACCTGCCTAAAACCATTGATGCTGAGAAATTCTAGCACCTGATTTGCCATGTATTGGACAGTAATGTGATATCATTTACCGATGACGATATACTGGCCGAGGGAATTGGGCATCGAAGACCATTGCATATCGCTGTCGTATCATCTGGATACATGGTAGGAGGTGTACTAATCGATGGTGGATCATCCTTGAACATCTGTCCACAGGATACTCTAGATAGGATGAAGATCAACCCAAATTAAATTCGGGAAAGCCATGTAGTGGTACGAGCATTCGATGGATCAAGAAGGGATACAATTGGGGAAATTGAACTTTTGATAGAGATTGGCCCGTTCACCTTCAATATACCTTTCCAAATCCTGAAGATCATTACCGGATATATTCTATTGCTGGGACGACCATGGATTCACATGGCTGGGGCTGGGCCTTTAACTCTTCATCAACAATTGAAGTACATTGTCAACGATAATCTGGTCACTGTCAATGCAGAACCTGATTATCCGATCCACAATCTGGGAGATATGCCCCTGATCAGCGTGAAGGAGGGTATTGAGTCCGCCAGTTCTCAAACCTTTGAAGTAAGCAATCCACGATACCACTCGGTGGGTGCGCCAGTATTAATTCCACAGATATCTCCAGAAGTGATGGAATTTAACCAAGAGATGCTTTCCAGAGGACATCAACTAGGCCGAGGATTGGGTAAGAATGGACAGGGAATCAAGAACCCGATCCACATACCCACGCAGTTGGGAAGGGCTAAATTAGGATACTCTGGTGGACACAAACATCGTAATCCTCACAAGCATATGCCAGTTAACCATCTGATTCATCTCAAGCCAGACCTCAGTGAAGCCGAATTTAAAGAGCCATTGAAGAAGGTCCCCATTATTATCTCAAACCTCCTGATCCCTAAAGTCAATCTAAACGGATATAAGTAGATTGGTGATGAAGAGCCTCTCAAGGATACTGCTCGGATGGCCAAAGATAAGAAGTTTCTGGAAAAGATTCAGTTACAATTTGTGAGCAGCTTTTGCCTTCTTAAAGATGACCTAAAAAAATCTAAAGGGGCAGACCTGTCGAATGGTCAACCCATCCTCCCGGTCCTTAACTGGGGAAGTGTGAACATCCCGAAGGAGGATCCAAGGACCAGTTCCAAATCAGTTATGGTCATCTTGGAAGACGCCGATAATTCCAGCAACATGTCTATCTCAGTTATCCCCCAGGATCTCACTACCAGTAATTGGACGGTCTCCCCTCAGATCATCCGAAAAGGGTAAAACCAAAAAGTGATCCGTTGACAGGGAGCTTTACTTATCTATATTTATGTCTATTTTATTTTATCTGCAACTTGTTATTTCCTGTTGTCATATCAACTGCTAAATCCTTTTATAATTAACAACCGTTTTTATATATTTAGCAATCAAGTTTTTTATCTTAGGTTTTCAAATTTGAGTATTTCTAGCCATGTCCATGACTTGCCAAATTTGAGTAATGATTATGATTTTGATATAGAATTAGACTTTGACTTGATGGGGATCGAGCAAGAGGAAGTGGATGATGACGAGGTTCCCGAGGAAATCAAAGCATGGGTCGAAGATAAACCTAAACCAAACCTTGATCAAACCACCACCATAAATATCAAAACCCCTGACAATCTCCAAGAGATACAGACCGGAACCAACCTCCCCTATAACCAAGAAAAAGAACTAATTAAACTCCTAACCCAGTTCAAGGACGTTTTTGCCTGGTCTCATGAAGACATGATGGGTCTATCCACCGATATAAGTTTCCATCGACTACCAATTAAGGAAGGGTTTAAACCGATCAAGCATAAATTAAGACGGTTAAAACCAGAATGGAGCCTGAAGGTCAAAAAAGAAATTATCAAACTGTTCAAAGTGGGAATCATTATGGTGTTAACATACCCTGAGTGGTTGTCCAATGTAGTCCCAGTGCCGAAATCTGGGGGGAAGGTGAGAGTATGTATAGATTATAGAGATCTTAACAAGGCCAACCGAAAAGATGACTTCCCAATGCCGTTCATCCACTTGTTAATTGACAATACGGCACGGTTCAAAATATATTCTTTTGTCGATTGCTTCGCCGGATATCATCAAATTATGGTTGCTGAAGAAGACAGGGAAAAAATTGCCTTCATTACCCCCTGGGGAACATTCTGTTATTGAAGATTAGCTTTTGGCCTTACCAATGCTGGTGCTACCTATTAGAGGGCCATAATGACCTTATTTCAAGATATGATGCATAAAGAGATAGAAGTGTATGTGGAAGATATCATTGTGAAGTCCAGAGAGGCCGATGACCATTGCACCCATCTTCGGAAGTTATTTGAAAGACTCCGCAAATTCAATTTGAAGTTAAATCCAGTGAAGTGTGCTTTTGGTGTGAAGTTCGATACACTCCTTGGATTTCTTGTAAGCAACCGGGGCATTGAGTTGGATCCTGCCAAGATCAAAGCTATCACAGAGATGCCCGAGCCAAAGATCGAGAAGGAAATTCGAGGCTTCCTTGGAAGAATAAACTTCATCAGCCGGTTCATATCGCAGTTGACAGCAACCTGTGAACCTATTTTCAAATTGTTAAGAAAGAACTCCTCGGGAAAATGGAGTGAAGACTGCCGGAAAGCTTTTTGTACCATTCAAAAGAGGTTGATTGAAGCACCTATATTGGTACCCCCAAGGGAGGGAATTCCATTATTCATGTATATCTCAGTCAATTCCAATGCTATGGGTTGCTTACTGGGGTAAAAGGATGATATGGGGAAAGAAAGGGCGATTTATTATCTCAGTAAATGCTTCAGCTGCGGAGGGCAGCAATACACCCTGATAAAAAGGACTTGTTGTGCATTAGCTTAGGCAGCCACAAGGTTACAACATTACCTACACGGCCACATAACTTATCTCATCTCTAGGATGGATCCCTTGAAATACATCTTCAGCAAGCCGATGTTGAACTGTCATTTATCCAAGTGGCAGTTGATCCTCCAACAGTTCGATATCATCTATTGACCCAAAAGTCCATTAAAGGCCAAAGGATTGCAGATCACCTGTCGGCCGCACCAGAAAGAGGTTATGAACCTCTGGAAACTTATTTCCCAGAGGAAGAAGTGATGACTATTCAACTGACCAGTAAGGAGGATCGAGCTCAATTTGGAAAATGTATTTCAGCGGCGCATCAAACACTGAAGGCGCAGGAGCTGGGGAAGTTCTGGTATCCATCACAGGAGATCAATACCCTGTGGCAACCAAGTTATATTTCAACAATTCCAACAATACCTCAAAATACGAAGGGTGCATTGTGGGATTAAAACTGGCTCGGTCCCTGGGAGTTAAGCGATTAGCGGTGTTGGGAGATTCAGAACTAGTCATCAGATAGTCCACCGGAGCCTACACCACCAAGGAATTACATCTACTGCCTTACCATCAACATATTCTCAGATTGGAAGAAGAGTTTGAAGACATTGCCTTCAAGCATATTCCCCAGACCGAAATGATTTCACTGACACATTGCTACATTAGCTTCATTGGTGAACCTATCAGCAAGAAAGGGAATGCCTGTCATCACTTTCACTGTACAAAGTGCACCATCATATGTAAACAGTGTAGGGGAGATATCGTATGAGATAGTACCTACTGGACCACCTTGGTACGACCACATTAAAGAATATTTGCGAGATCAATCAACCCCTGAAGGAATGAGTCAGGCCGCGAAGAAGCGAATACAGAAAATGGCCATAAATTTCTTCCTAAGTGGAGATGCTCTCTACAAGAGAGACCCAGGTGTAGGCCTTCTGAGATGTCTAGACAAAGATCAAGCCCATTGACTTATGAATGAAGTACATGGTGGAGTGTATGGAGCACATATGACTGGACCCCTGCTTACTAAGAAAATTCTAAGGACGGGACATTACTGGATATCCCTCAAAGCGGATTGCGATGATCATGTCAAGCGTTGTTATCAATTCCAGATTTATGCCAACATTATTCATGCACCTCCGAATCAACTGCATTGCATGACATCACAATGGCCTTTTTCCATGTGGGGAATGGACGTGATAAGACCTGTTGAGCCTAAAGCCAGTAACGGTCAAAGATTTATCTTCACTATGATCGGTTACTTTGCCAAGTGGGTTGAAGAAGCTTCCTTCCCCAAGGTCACCAAGGAGGTCATCGTTGGTTTCATTAGAAATAACATCATTTGTCGGTATGGACAACCCGAGGTTATCATATCAGACAACGCGAAAAATCTGAATAACGAGATGATGAGGGAACTGTGTAGTAAGTTCAATATCAAACACCTCAATTCGATTATTTATCGTCCGAAAATGAACGGCGCGATGGAAGCTGCCAACAAGAATATCAAGAAGATAATGATGAAGATGTCTGCAAATCACCAGGGATGGCCTGATCTGTTACCGTTAACCCTACTTCCATATTAAATGTCGACTTGAACCTCGACTGGGGCAACACCCTACTCCTTAGTCGGCATAGAAGTCGTACTTCCTGTCGAAGTGGAGATGGAATCGCTATGAGTAATGCTAGATTCCCAGATAGAGGAGAGCCAATTGATACAAGATCGATATGATCAGTTATCCATGATTGATGAAAGTAGGGCTGATGCCATCTTTCACGACCAACTATATCAGCATTGAATGTCCCGATCTTATAACAAGAAGGTGCGACCTCGAGAATTTAAAGAGCATGATTTGGTACTAAAGAAGATCATTCCAGACCAGGATGCAGCTAAAGGAAAATTTGCCCCAAATTGGGAAGGACCCTTTGTTGTCAAAGCAATCCTATCAAGCGGAGCCTTGAAATTGGAGGAGATAGACGGTGAGGAATTCCCACAATTGATCAATTCCGATTTAGTGAAACGGTATTATGTCTGAGACCCTTTTCATATCAAATTGGAATACTTTGTCTTGAAAAAAAAAGAAAAAAGAAATAAAAGAAAAAGACAAAATAAAGAAAAAATAGTAAGTCTGGTTTTCAGGTCTGAGCCTGAACTACGAAAGACATGATCTCCCATCAGCAGGAGTACGTAGGCAACCATTTATGGTGCTGTCTAACCCTTGAAAAAAAAAATCAAAACTTCATCAAATCAAACAAGAAAATCAAAACCCCATCAAACCAAGCTCAAAACCAAATAAACCCCTTTCACCTATTCAGGCCAAGCCTGAACTACAAAAGACCTGATCTCCCCTCTATTGGAGTACGTTGGCAACCATTTATGGTGCGGTCTAACCTCCGAAAGAATCCAAACACTTTCACCTTATAACCAAAATATTAACCTATATAGAAACCAAAATATAACACAAACCTGTCCAATCAATGGCTCATGCAGAAAGGACCTAGCGACATCTCAACATCACCCTGTCGAATCTTGCGCAAGTATGACAAGACCAGTTCTATGTTGACATAATAAATCATGAAGCGAGAATGGTAACAGTGTATAAGGCTAGACATGCTCAAACAAGGGAAGTGAACTAAACTTGTTTCTTTTTATATATACAACTGTTTATAATACAAAAGTTGATTCTAACCTATGGAAAGAGATAATAACAAAGTCTGTACATGAAAATAAAACAAGGCTATAAATCGGCAGTGACACGAGCCAAAATAGCTAAATATCTAGCAGTCTCTGCGGTCTGAGGAGCATCTCTGAGCACGTACTCTAGTATCTCGACACGTCTCAGCATCTCTGATGCCATGCGATAAATCTCCTCTTGACCTTGCACTACGCCCTGTACATGATCAATGAGTCCATCTGTAAAAGTCTGGGCCACATCTCTATCAATGAGGGCCTGGTCTCTGGAAGCAAAGGTTGCATCTCTCTCAGCGATAGCAGCATCCCAACCAGCTACGGTGGTCAACATCAGAGCTCGAGCCTGATCCCTCTCAAAGGTCACTAGGTGAAGCTGTCTGTCCATCGCCTCCATTGAAACTGAAGACGAACGAGGGATTATACTAACAAGGGAAGCTATCAACTCTGTAAACAGGGCATCCTCAGTCGGAGATATAGGATCCTCCATGGATAAAGATCCTGTATCAACCTGGTCCGCGATGTCTGGTGCCAAATTCGACTTTAGCCAAGCTAAGTACTATGCAGATCGGCCCGGATGGCAGTCTCTGAACTCCGCTGTCTGTCGATGCAACCAAAATTCGTAAACCCAAGCTAGATCAGCCTCGATAACTGAGCAGACAGGGAAGCGATAATCCTCAGTCCCCTCAAATGTATGGACCTCCTGATACTGATCAAATTGGCCCATCACCGCCAGAGGATGATAGGTCGTCACCTGCCTCAAACCAACCAACGGGAGGAAATCCAGGTTGGCTACATGGGTGGTGAAACTCATAAAGGAGTAATAACCAGAGTACATAACTATAGCAAAAGGAGCCTCCATGGCACCCAAAAATGAAGTCCAGGATGCCCCCATCGATTCAAGCAGCCAGGCGGTATGAGTAGACCTGCGATAAGCTATGTCCAAAACGAAACCCATGACGACGAAGCTGACCTATCGGTCTGAGGTGCGTCATAAACCAGATATATAGATGCACAGGGATACCTTTGAACCCCTGATCCCCAACTATCCGACAGAGGGATGCTGATATCAATGTCTCTACCAGGATAAGAGGAAGTATGTTGAAGTCATCTCTGAGAGCCTTGACAGCCATCGACATCGCCACATCTAGATGGTCAGCATAGAATGGTATGTATAGATATGCTATGAGGCACATGACCAGGGCCTCCACTCTGGCCGTACGCCATCTCTCCTCTGAAATGGCAAAATATCCATAATAAATGGCGAAGCTGTCATTAGATGTGAAGCGGCCTATCATGAAGTCTATAGGGATAATGTGGCTGCCACCCACCTCGGCCGGTAAGACTGCCTTACTCAGTCAGGTCATCATCATGAACAAGCGGTGCATATGGCCCAATGCCATTTGAGCACATGGGCCCTCCATCGATAATCTAGAGATGCGACTGTACTCCTCCAGATTAGGAGTCAACTCGTCCGAGCCAAATCAAAAAACGTAGCACTCGGGAATCCAATAACTAAGCATCCCGTTAATAAACCTCTAGAACCTAAAAGGACAACAGAGATAGGGAGTGGTCTAGCATGCGACTGACTGCGATCCGGTCAGAATATGGAAATTGGTCATACAAAACCCTCAAGGTGGTAGTTATCCGGCTAGGCAGAAGGTGATCCAAGCGTACAACAGTAGAGGAGGTCATCTGTAAAACTGTGTCAATAAGACCATATAGGGGTCAATCTCTATCCAATCATTTAATTGTATATGGAGCATGCATCATAACAAGTGATAATATGGCATGTGCAATGAATAAATAGAAAACATCATATATAGATATCTATCAAATACATCAGTTTTATATACATCACTGTCATACCTATGATACATGTGAAAACTAAAAAAATAATAAAAAGTACAGGATACTGGGGTATAAATGCTCGAGGACTAACAAAAGAACTATGGAGTCATCACAAAGTCGAAAGCCTTTAGAAAGGTGCTAGCATCATCAGGCTGATCAACCTGGGGCAAGTCACCAGGGGTGGGGGCATTTTGCTGATCTGGGCTATAAGGTGTCTTCTGCGTATCTGGGTGAAAAGTAAATGGATCACCTCCATCATGAGAGCCACAAGTTCCTGATGGTCCAGCCTCGTGATCCAAATCTGCGAAAGTACTAGCCAATGAGAGCTCTCTGCCAAGGTGACAACAGTACATCAACATCTGCTCTAACTGATGCCTCAAATCGACTATCTGAGTTTGGTGAGAGGGTTCCTGGAAGCATGATTTCCAGTCCTTCATTAAAAGAGACCTTGGAACCATATCTCCCAGGAACTAGGTAGCCCAAGTCTGAGATCCTATCGTGCGTGGGCCCCACCAAGTGGAAAAGTCCTCAGACATGATAGGACCATCCGACAAATAAAACCCATCATACCCAGTAGTGGGAATCGCTGTAACTAACTGAGATAGAGGCCAGAATTGTTGAGCTAGAGGAAGAAAAGGAAGGCGAATCTCCCAGTGATACATCGAAAGGCGCTCTCCCCGAGATAAAGCTCCCAACCTCCTTCAAACAAGAAGGGAATCCAAAGGATAGATAGATGATACTCTGGCCCTACCGGTAGACCATCTTCAAATCCCTCAGACAACTGCTCTGCCGAATAAGGGACCCACACTATGTCAAAGGTCGTCAATATCTCTAGCTGAAGACGAGCATGTGTAAAGCACTCTGCAACCGGGACCTCCGACAGAGTAGACTGATGCCATCTACGTCCCCGAGGATAAGTGTCCAAGCCCAAGACAGAGAAAGGGCGAAGACAAGGGAGTCTCTTGTAAACCCAGAACAGTCAATGCAAAGAACCCAAAATAAAGCGTGGGAAAAGATAAACTAATCAAAATTCAGACAAATGAAATTCAATAAGAATGAATCACTAGAAGAAATGGGTAGAATCTGACCCAGGTGTCAGTAACTCCCTCGGATCGCAGTCACATCCCGTGAAGGAAGAGAGCGAAGGTAAAAGATCCCCAATCGTAGTCCCCAATGCGTTCTACGTCTTAGACTGCCTATATCAAGTTAAAGGGAACACTGGAGGAATTGTTCGCAATGAAGCAACCCCTCATGATGGTCAGGAATAGATGCTGTAAGATGCGATCCCTATCCCTCAAATCGGCAGGCAACAACTGTTGTAGAGTGCCTCGAGCCGCATCGACGCTCAGGCATCCTGATCGAATACTGCGAGCCTTGAAGGCCCGGTCCTGGGAAGAAAACCCTAAAAGGGTGCGCATTGTGGTCAAAGTGATACCTGTCTCCAACAGCACTTTGTCCCCAGTAAACTCCAGGCCCATGATATACCTCCAATCCATGGGAGTCATCACAACCTCTCAGTCCAGCTGATGGAGAGACTGACTTTGATGAAACCATCACTCTGACAAAGCACGCAAATAGCCCCAAGGGCAGCGATGGGGAACAATGGTGAAGAAAGCCTCAAATCCCCAAGAATCTACGATTGCCCAGTACTCTAGATGTAACTGTGACAGCCCCGAATTAGGGTCCTCTGACCCCGATCCGGTCGCCACGAAACAATACTAACATCCACCTTTAAGTAACATACGATAACTAAAATGCGGAATATAATAAACGTACGTCGTTCATTCAAAAAATGTTACTAGTCCCAAGATTCGATAACCTTAAATAAAATCTTACGATCATACCCTAGAATAAACATTAGGGTTCATATTACATTAACAGTAATTAAACAAATCATAAAGACAAAGTCTTCTCCTTGCAAACCATCCTATATCTTTCCTTTACCCTTGTCCTTCCCTGAGGCCTCGGGCTTAACTGCAATATAAGTCATGATATAGCAAGAATGAGCAACAAGTTTACTCAGCAAGTTTAAATACAATAATAAAGGGTATGTCATGATGAATGGAAAATATCTGACAATGATTTCAACAAAATGAATATCTTAAAGATTCAACAATATGAATATCTGAACGATTCAATAATATGAATATTTGAACGATTCAATAATATGAATATTTGAACGATTCAATAAATATCTGAACGATTCAATAATATGAACATCTGAACAATTCAATAATATTAATATTAAAAGAAAAGATAATAATTGCCTTTAGAATGACTGATAGTCGAGTAGACTCTGAACTATAACTTTCCAATGGGTTCAATAGCTAATTGACCCTTTTTGGATTACTGGCTACTGGCTACAGAAACCTAGTACCTCGAGGAGATCAGCCTCGGGCACAACGTGAATATGCATAACACTTAAATCTGCTTACTCGTATCATATATATTAGATACCTGGGCACACTCCTACATATGAGGGGTGTTCTGTTCCGTCTAAGAATCCTTACCATCAATTGGTTTGGATAGCTTCAAAGAAAATTTCATACACTAGTCTGACCGAGCAAAGGTTCAGACTCTTACTGACACGGTTCAAGAAATTTAGAACCTTGAATAATGTACAAGTCCAAAACTGTACGAGCTCAAACGCACTAAGTGCGGATATCAATAATATCGATGTGGAATAATTGATAAGTAATTAAACCACAAAATAACATGATTGGAAATAAAGTTCAAGCAATTAAGTAAACAACTTTCTATTCAACAATAACCTACTCAATACAATAAGAGAAGGATAGAGAGCTTGCACAAAGTGAAGTTTAGAATTTGTACAATATGAATTTGTGTAAGTTCGGGGAACTTGCACAATACTCAACGTGTGAAGTTCGGGGAACTTGCACAATACTCAACGTGTGAAGTTCGGGGAACTTGCACAATAATAGATTCCTTGCATAAAATAAATGCATAGGCTTAGACACTTACAATATCAAAGAGTGAAATTAGGGAAATTTCACCATAATAGATCCCTTGCATAAAGTAAATGCATAGGTTAGGACATTTGCTGACAATGCTCTTTGAGTAAAGTAAACACAAAGATAAGATACTTGCATAATATACGAGTTTGTATAGTTTAGACAACTTTCATAATAAAGAAATGAAGTTCGGGAATTTGAAAAATAACCAAAGTGTGAAGTTCGGGGAACTTTCACAATAACCAAAGTGTGAAGTTCGGGGAACTTTCACAATACTCAAAATGTGAAGTTCGGGGAACTTTCACAATACAATAATAACCTGCTCAAAACAATATGAGAAGGGTAGGAAACTTTCACAAAAAAACAAGTGAAGTTAAGAAACTCGCTTACACGACTCATTGAATAAAGTAGTGCAAGAATTTAGAATACTTGCACAATAGGGTCCGGATACTTGTACAATAAATAAGTATAAGTCAAGAAACTTGCTCAAATAAAAGAGTAGTTTAGGAAAACTAAAAATACCCTGCTCAATATAAAATTGAGTAAAGTTAGGGAGACTTGCACAAATAATAAGTGTAAGTCAAGGAACTTTCTTACAAGATTTATCAAATAAAATAGTGCAAGGGTCTAGAATACTTGCCTGTTTGCTCAGCTACAAATAATTCTAGCTTTAATTAAAACTGCGTTGGAACGACCTAGCATTAACAAGTCGGCCTCTCCAATTAGTATATATAAACTAATATAAGTTCACACATACAAGACTCTAGTCATTATATAATTCTATCACGTAGTTCACTTAAGTCAATCTAATCCTATCTTAGATTTAATAATTTTAGATTGTCTAGTTCATAAGCATCAACATAGGCTTGAACACATAGCACTTCCAGTTATTGATATAAATTAACACATATGTTTATCAAGTTTATAATCTCCCATTCGAAACTAGCATGCTCGTCCTAATCCAATTTCAAAGTCATATGTTTTTATGCCGGTAATTCACATACTTTAACTAATATATGCTCATGCTTCAAGATCGGTTACTAAGGTCATGTTATCACATAACAAGGCAAAACAATATATAATATATATGGTTGAGTATACTACACACATATACTTTAATCACGTAGTTTGTGCTTCAGAAATTTATTTCTTATGAATACGTGCATATGCGAAATTCACGCTTTGACTAAACGAGGTCTATGTTAATATGCTTATAGGTCTAACGAACTCTAATACACATGCCCGCATGGTCATAATATCATTCACATGGTATTCAATGCTATTTCACATTCTAAGTTACTATTACAAGGTACACCAAGTCAAAAAGACAATATGGTACATGTAAAGTATCTCGTAACCATTACTCACAGGTATTAGAATGCATACAATAAGTTATATGTATTTAAGTGGTCACAATCTAAAAGACACAAGTCTTAGTTATGTTTACTTTGAAAGTCTTTAAGTTTCACTTGAAAAACCTCTTAAAGCTTTCAATCAAGTATGCTAACGTGTTTAACATTTTAAATATGCATTTCAAGTTAATATAAACCATGCTATTATGCTCGCAAAAATTAGAATACTAACATGGCATAGCATGTCAAGGTTTGTGTTTCATTTTTGTTAGGAACGTGCATTAGTACGGTTCATATGATCACATTTCATTATGGAACCTATATACGCTAGTTAGCATGCTTCTCATACATTTTTAAATTATACAAACATGTCTCAAAAGTCAGAATATAGTCATGGTATTTATATGTCAAAGTCCCCTTTTTAAAGCTTCTAAGTTCACTCTAATAAGTCCAAGTTCATTTGTAAACTATAAAGCTTCCTCCCATAATGCATACTAACATGGTTAAAATCATGCATGTTGTATCAAGAACACACACACACACACACACACACACACATATATATATATATATATATATATATGAGTTAAACTAACTTTCATGCATGTCCAACTTAGTACCATCAAGCTAGCATGAGCAGGAAGCAAAACAGAAAACTTTTCTGCAGACAGGCACTGGCGCAGCTGCGCCGCTGGCCAGTGCAACACTGGCGCAGCTGCGCAGGCTGGCGGCCAGGCCTGAGGCAGTGCAATTTTTTGACAAACTGTAAACCCAACTCAGAATTCCATACAACAATCAATTCAGTCATGCTACAATGTATTTCTAACATGCTTATGATCTTTACACAACACTTAATAATCATATTCCAAATCAAATATCAACTAATACATGCTTAATTCAAATAATCAAGAACTTAGCAATTTTATTAGAAAATGAAGAATGGGGATGGGAAGTTATACCTCTGTGAAACAATTGAGCTGCAATATACTTTCTTAATCTCCTCTATAATAACAGTATACTCACTCTAGCAATTCTATACTTACATGAAAATCTCAGCATTTCAAAATGAGAATGAGAGAAGCTCTTAAATAGACATTTTGAATATCCATACAATGTTATTTCCTACAAGTTTAAACCAATGGATTGAACAAGAACATGGTGGTTAACAAGAAGTGGTTGAGGAGTTGGTATTTCAAATCATGAAACCCATTCCCCCAAACTCATTAGCTCTATACTTGGTGAAGAAAATGAGGAGAAGTAGAGTAGCTAGGCTTTGAGTTCACGTGAATAAGAGGTGAGACATTCTTTTAGGGACAAGGTAAGATCTCAGCATTTGTAAAAATACAACACTTGGTTTATATAATATACACTTATGTTACACATTTCATTCTATATAACTTAGGTTATAATGAGTAAAAAAAAGTATATAGTGTATTTTCAAATTACAAGGAGTCAAGTAATGTACATACATATAATCCATATACATTTTCTATTAACACTAAATATAATATAATTGTGTTTAATAACTGTTATAATAATAATAACTTATGGGAAAATATTATCAATTAATAATGCTATTGATATTAATGTAAGGTGATAGGGTATTCATAATAGTTTTCCTACCCTCATCATGTCACATACTCTAAGTACACATTACACTTATCAATCTCACATAATACAATTTATATTACTATATAGTCTATATATAATAGCCTTGTCAAAGGTCACATTGTATAATATACAATATAGATAACTACCATATATTAAAGGTTTACTATCACATGCTTGTATAAAACAATTAACTAAGTAAATATAATATTATATATTTATTAATCTCTTACTCATTAATTATTATTTATTCATAATAATAATTAATCATCACATTATCAACTAATTACTCCCAATTCATTAATTATTATTTATTCATAATAATTATTAATCAACAACAATAATAATTTCATACGTTATCAATTAATTACTCAAATATAAATAATTAATCCCGATTAAATCTCTACACCATATTCAAGAAATTTGAATATATAATTTACTAACACTTTTTATCAATACTCTGATATAAAGGTCTCAGGATTAATCTACTAAGTTAAATAACCATTAGTGATTCCCTTTAATAAAAATCCTAGCATTTATTCGCATAGGTTAAATCACATAAGCACATAACCACATAAGGTTTAAATAAGTTTAAAAAATTAATTCCTAAAAATTTTAAATCACATATAAAATTAATAAGGAGCTTAAAATTCCTGGTCGTTACAGTAACGAATGATACAAAGAGTGTATGCTGAACCAGTTACCCCTGGGCTGGGTAAACTCTGGATCCTGCACGACCTTAAGGTTAAGAAAATCGATTGTTGACAGAAAAGAGAAAAAAATACAAATCAATGTAAAGATCATGTACCTCATTCGCCTGTAAGTGAATAGAGGGATGGCGATTCAGATCCGTACCCAGCAAATCAGGGACAGCTACCTGAATACTAGGAAGAAATCGTGGCACAACAATGGGCTGAGGAGGAACCTCAGGCTTAGGGATGTCCTCCTCATCCAAATGAGGTTGGTCCTCACCAACTGGACGCAGAACAGGCTCTGTTAATCGCTGGACCCACCTACTGATCCGTGGAATGGGAACATCAGAGGGAGCTCTCCGCCGACGAACTCCAGATGAAACTCGCTGGGTTGAAGAATGACTAGGTCCTGCAGAATCCATATATGAACAATGAGTTCGTAGGAATCAAAGCGAAGTCTGGTATATTCATGTCCTTTTCAAATTTTAAATTAAATCAATGAAATATAATTTAGGTCATCACATCATGCTTGTCCTACATGTGCCATTATATGTGTACATCATTTTAACTCGCATCCTAGCATGTATATACATATATCTAGGACCATGACATCTGACTCATAATTTTTTTTTGCCAGAGTCTCCCCTATAAAATGGACTATCCACATGCTCGAGGGGTGCATTAGGTCACCCTATGAGGGTATACCATCACAACCAAATAATTAAATATCAATTTAAACTGTTGTTCTAACACATAGCTATAATGCATGTCTAGATTAACTGATAAATGATAATATATCGCATCCATACGGTCCATAAGATGATATGTAAGCATTTATTGCATTATAAACATGTTTATCAAGGTATCTATGCATACATGTTAGATATAATGCATTTAAGGAAAGAAATATAGGTTTTCACCAACGAAAACGCGAAAAAATGGAGTCTATACGTTACCCGTACTACGTAGAATAGATGTACGATGTCGGATCGCTCTAAATCAAGTCAGAATAGCGTAGATCTGAAGAGAGGCTCGGATTTTTCAAAGAGAATACGAGAAAACTCAAGTCGAATGAATGAAAATGAGCTATCCCGAGGGTATAAGCCTGATCACGGGCAGCCTCATACATGTATGCTCTAGCCGCATACACATATGCGGTTGCCATAGGTGGGTCCCGTGGCTTGCCGATTAGTAAAGTGCAGTCCGAAACGTGTTATTTTGGGTTTAGAATGGTCACATTATTCGAAATGGTACCTTTTCGGGTCAGTTTTAAACCCCGAAAACCCTAAAAAATACCCCTCTGAAAAGTAGAAATTCAGTGAAGATCAAAAATCCCGACGTTAAATGCCGAAAGACCAGAAAGTCAATCAAAATCAATACTCCATCTCAGAATCCACCGGCAATGAACCAGTGAAGGCGTCGGCTCGACCCCCGATGGTGTAATCCGTTGGTAACAACCCAACACAAATCGACAAAACCCAGATGATATAATTCGTGGGAAACAACCCAACGCAGATCGGCAAAGCCCCGATGGTGTAATCCGTTGGCAATAACCCAACGCAGATCGGCAAAATCCCGATTGTGTAATCTGTTGGCCACAACCCAACGAAGATCGGCAAAACCCAGATGGTGTAATCCGTTGGCAACAACCCAACGCAGATCAGCAAAAACCCCGATGCTGTAATCCGTTGGCAACAACCCAATGTAGATTGCCAAAACCCCGATGGTGTAATCCGTTGGCAACAACCCAACGTAGATCAGCTTTACCCCGATGGTGTAATTCGTTGGCTACAACCCAATGAAGGCATCGGTATAACCCCGATGATGTAATCCGTTGGCTACAACCCAATGAAGGCATCGACATAACCCCGATGGTGTAATTCATTGGCAACAACCCAACGCTGGTCGGCGCAGCCCAAATAAAGTAATCTGTTGGCAACAACCCAATGTGGGCGTCGGCTTAAACCCGACGGCGTAATCCTTAACTTCCCCAGCTGGGAGGGGGAGTAAGCCTTTTATAATCTCACATATTATTACATGCTTTATACATGACATTGCATCATCAGATATACCTTGTCATGCATTCTCCGTGTCTAGTAAACTTTGTCATCATAAACATGACAAAGAGGGGCATCTGTAGACACTCTAAATTATGCTTTCTTTGTACTAACCTTGTAGAAGGGCAAAAGAATAATTTTACTCCGAAGACAACCCCGAGGTAGGGCAAAAGAGCCAGGTCATCCCGGAGACGACCTCGTGAAAGAGTCAGGACCATTGACGTCTAAACATGTCGTGAATCGAACAAGGATCGCCAAGCTGAGGCAGTGTTCGCCGAAAACCAACTCAGCAAACCTCGAAATATGTGCCATCGACGATAAACTAGCTAATTGCCATCGGGAATCAGAAGATACTTCTCCGCTATCAACATCATCTTCCCGGACCCCGACTAAGTCAGACTCGATTGGATTTCGCCGCATTCCGCACAAACTTTCTGGAAGCTCGGTCTGCGCAGGTCAACTTCCTCCGAACCAAGACCACAGGAGCAAACTTTGAGAAAGCGGGCCCCACCTAGCCTAGCCGTATACATATATGCGGCTAGCCTCACACATGTATGCGGCTGGCTTGGCCAGTTTAAATCCCCCACATTAGTTCATTTAGGTGAGAGAGAGAGTGTTTTAGACAGAGAAAAAAATTGTAGAGAGGAAAAGGGCTCGGGTGGAACTTGTAATCACCAACTTGAAGCTCATTCATCTCATTTAGCACCTACTTGAAGTCCCGGGAGTGTTCTATGTTGATCACGGGAGCCGTCCCCCAAGGTGAAAAAATGCACTTTCTAGCTACGTTCCTTGTAAATCTTGCTTAATATACTAGATTGATGATATATATTGTTTAAATCTAGTTAATCTTGTTGTTTATAAGCATATTGTGTAATAGTTGATAGATATTACGTTTTTATCGGTTATATTGTGCTTATTGCATTGTAAATCGAGTACGGAGGCTAGATCTACCTAGATCTAAGCCGAATCTAGCCTTTGAGAGGTTATTAAGCATGAAGCTTTAACCTGTGTGCTAGATCAGTTTAGATCCATGGTAGATCTACGTAGTTATTGCTTTAAATGGTTCCGGTTATCCCGTATATCCCTAGATTTGTATCTAGAGGCGAAAGGTGATCGAAATAGCTTGAAACGGTGATTTCAACCGATGAAATCATCTAATATCAAAGTCGAGGACATTGTATATATGTATTCCCACATACATAATGTGAGCCTAGGAATTTCGGTGTTGAGATCCCCGAATGGATCTCGACTTGATTCCCATGATGGACTGGTTTTGATGATATAATGTTTAAATAGCGTAAATATCATTGTATATGTAATATTTGGATTTTGAAGACGAACTCGAGGGGTTAGTCCCGAGAAGTTGGATTCAAGATCCCGTGATAGTGAAAACTTTAATTGTGGGTTCCCGATTTAATCGAGATGGCTTTCATGCTCGATGATGATCCGACCCTTTTTGATGCTTTTTACATGCATATCATCAAAATAATTTTAAATAAAACCACAAAGAGCTTTCAGTCATAATAAAGCGATCCGGGGTAGATCAACTTATGAACGTAAAGATAAATAAAAAGAAGTATCGAAGTCCTCGATTCCGAGTAGGGCAAAGCATTTGAAAACCTTGTTTTCCAAAATATCAGTTCAATTCATATATCTTGTTAAAAAATGAACTTTTTGTCAAATCAAATCATTCGTACCTAGGCGCAAAAGAGGTACAACACTACTTTCAAATAACAAAAATAAAGACTTAGAATAAAAATGACTAAAGCTTTCAAAATAAATAAAAAACACACACACACACACACACACACTTTATGCACAAAAAATCAATAAGATGCGGTACCGTGTTTTCACGGGAGTCGGGGGGTGCTTAACACCTTCCCCCCGCTTAACCTAGCCCCCGAATTCCACGAATCTCGGGTTTCAAGAATAATCTTTCGGAGTCACATATTAGACCATTTTGCAAAAACTATTAAAACTCGGATGAGTTGGTACATCCATTTAAACCATACCAACTGGCGACTCTGTCTCATTCGGTTCAATCATAAAACAATAAAATCAATCTTTTCAAAGTCGTCGACACTTATATCGGTACCTCTTTCCTAAAACCTCACCCTTTCAATAACATCCAAAGACATAACAAATGGAAAAGGAAAAAACAAACACAAACTTAGGAAAGACAAACATCCAATCAATCTCAACAAAGATTTTTCCTGGCGTCGACACTAATTTGGTAAAAATCGATCAGCCATTAATTGCAGTTATAAGGTGATTTTAAAAAGGTCTCTTACTCCTAATTAGATTCAAGTAGACATGACATCTATAAATACAGCAATATGCGAGGGCTTGGGAGGATAACACACATAAACAATTTGTACTCCCGTTATTATTTTATAATGGATTTCTTATCTCTCTCCGTGATTTTTTCACAATTAGATTTCCACGTCAATTCTTGTGTCCATATTTTATATCTCTTACAATAATGCATGTATATTTATCTGTGTGTATTTTGTGAGTTTAATTTCACAACAATACAATCAACTATTTCAGCAATTATTAACGTTCTGACATGATATTTTGATGATTTCGTCAAACGTACAAAATTTAACGTTAACAATACACATTCCCAAATGTGGGATCTCACATGAGCAACTAATACGACAACACACTAGGGTTATGTCTTTATTATAGTATATATACTAGTACCATATGTTTTTCTAGGATTCTGCTTTTAAAGTTTTAATACTTACATTCTTAGTTTCTTAATTAATATGTTTACCGTTAAGTGTAATAATAAGCTCTAACTTATTTGTGGATTATAATCTCTTCCATTATACATTTCCTCTAATTTCCTTCAATAAACATTTAGTAATACAAATATTATTTTTAACAATACTTTCAGTAATATATTTATTTGCGACGATTTTATTTGATCGCTAAATACAATATTTATGTCGTTGAATGTGTATTGAGAGAAATTAGAGGATAAATATAATAGAGATCATTTTAATCCACATCTCCATGATAATTCGAATCGTGTTTGATTGGCACGTAAGACATTCTAATCGAGGAACCACTTACAAACTTTCGATCACTTATATTTGAATCAAATGTGTCAACCCTGACTATCTAAACAATATTATTTTCTTGCAAATAATAGGATTAAATTTTATCAAACCTACTACTACTATATAATAATTATTTAACGAACTTTAATACAAGCAGCAAAGAAAACATACTTTTGTATTGTAAGATATTTAAGTCGTTCTTCATTAAGAGGGACAAGTTTAATTGGGAAATTTTGAGATTTTTTTTGTTGATTTGGACACTAAATTCTCTTAATATATACCATTTATTTTCCAAACTTATATTATTATATTTCAATCAAAGGCTTCAAGGGGAACTTGAGAAGAGGTAGAGGAGGGAAATTATGGAGAATCTAGAGAAAACTTATAGTACGAGTAATACTACACACACTCACAAACTCTTACAAAAAAGAACTTCCAAAATGATTTGCTAAATTGTAAGTAATTGATAATTCATCATGTATGGGTACAATTAATTTTATAATGGGTATTATTAGCGGTCTCAAATTTTTATCTCAAAAAGTATCACAAATGATTTGACACCATAATATTGGTTGGGTAAATCACATGTGATTGATTATGCCATAAATTACCATTCAAATATTCAATGTCGTGTCATTTGAGACCCATTTGATCTCCCAAACTTGAAATTTCTAGCACTATTTTTTTATAATCAACCACAACCATATACATCATTTCAATAGCTATTTTTAGTATCATTATTTATCTATCAAAACACTACTGTAGTTTTATTATGAAGCATTTTTATTGATTTAGTGATTGGATAAACTCCGATATGATAATACACAGTTAAAACAGAGATTGTACAATTAGACTATTGATGTGATAAAAATATGTAACTGCAAGTGTGTAGTGTCAAATTGAAGAACTGACAAGTACATGTCGAACCCACATAAACTAGATTAATTTTAATGTATCCTTAATATCTATTTTAAACTAATTAGAAATAAAGATTGAGAATTGATTAACTAGAATATGAAAACTAATAATGAGGAAGCAATCTAGGAATCTGAATCCATTAACCAATAAACATAATAAGTAATTCAATCTCTTCAATTTTTATAACTTAATTACGATTTTGATCTATATTCCCTTTAATTTAGTAATTGCACAATTAATGTGGACAAACATAGACTATGAAAATTTAAGGATTAACTATAACCCATCAGAACTTTTTCGAGTAAGCATGAATTATGAAAAACTCATATCTTAACAATAATCTATAAAACCTCTTAATTAATTTAAAATCACATAAGAACTATAAAACAAAGGTATTTCAATAAAGAAACATGTAGACGAAATTAAATAAACATAAAAGTATAAATAATAGAAGAGATGAAAATATTATCATGAATAATTATTTAATTTCATCTTCATCCTAGATATAAAAAATTAGGTAGACATGAAAAATAAAATAACTAACTAAAATAAAGAAGGAGAAGAAGAAGGTTAAAAATAAATAAGAAAAATCTATTTAATTGACGATCATCCAACGAACAACTAAGGAAAAGAAAATAAGAAGTGGTGTCCCCTCACTCTAAAACAAAAGACATATTTATAGGAAAAACAAAAGTCTCTTTCCATATAGGTTTCAACTTCCTAGTGACAATCAACTTCTCAAAGAGATCTTCTAGATAAAAAGATCTTCTAGATAGATTTTCATTTTTCTTATTTGATTTGACTTGCACATCAAAATTGTTTCACCTCTTTTTTCTTCTCCTTGTAGGATTCTTCTTAGATATTTCCTTACATGAATAAGAACATTAAATATCGCGTGATCACAAAGATTTTGACTTTATTGCAACAAATATTAAATCCTACAAAATAAAATAAAACATATTAATTTAATAAACTAATATATTTAAAAGAAAAAAATTAGGGATAATAAAATGTATGAAATATGTTTCTATCAAATACCCTCATACCTAGCTTTTGGTCGTCTTTGAGTAAAATAAAAAATAAAAATAAAAGAAAAGAAAAGAAAAGAAAAACTATACTACCCCATTTTCGTAGGAAACACAATTGCACTTAACATGTGCAACAAGTCTGATTACCCCAAGTGGATGAATTGTGTCTCGTGAGGGTTTGCAGTGAATATACCCACAAAATTCAAAAATATTTTCGGATTCAACAAATTATGAAATTGAAAGAATACTTCTAAATATCAATGGGCATTATACACAAGCAAGATTAAATTCAAAAATACACTTTCACCTTATCAAAAAATATTCAATCTTCATTCTAAACATTATCCTTCATTAAATTAATTTAATGTGATACATGCATGTGTATATGATATAACTCTTAGAAGGAATTTTTACCATGAAAATTAAGCCAACTCATTTTTCTTTTTCTTTTTTTTTTCCTAATTTTTTTTGAATTTTTTTTCTTGACTTGTGCAATATCTCATTTTCTTAAGTTTTTCAGAGTTACCCATGTAGCGAGTATTAAACCAATGACTTCCAAACCAGTTGTCTTTAGGGCACTAGGTGTAGAGACAACCCTAAGGACTTACTAACTCGAGTAACAAATGCCACAAAATTAGACTAGTTAATCTGCTTTTATCCATCACACTTTTCAACGTGAATATCGATATTTCTTGAGGCTTGAATACCCAATTATTTCATTCAACGGACATTGAAGCAATTATTAATTTCTTTTTTTTTTCAACTTTTTTTTCCCTTTTTTCAATTCCTTTCTCTTTTTTTCTTGAAATTTGTCGAATCATAGTTTAAATCCCAACTAAGAGTTAGTGCAAACGTGAAGTGTAAAATTGCTTTTGAAATTAATTTATTCAAGATGGTATTTTAAACTAAGATTTCGTATCTAATCAAAAATTCAAGAGTTCTAAATCTTTCAATCTCACTCAGGAATTTTAAATCCACTGACACTTATTAGAATAAATTCATTTAATAAAAAGTCAAACAAATTTTTTCATTTTTTAAAAAAAAATTTACAAGAAGAATTAATTTTCAAAAATGAAGAGAAAAAAAATCTAATAATAAAAATTCAAAAACTCCCCCCATACCTAAATCATGCATTGTCCTCAATGTATTCAATTGAAGAAATAGAACAAAGAAATGAAAGAATTGTACATCGTAGGATGGGGCAGAAACCAGATAACAATATTATACAAAAGAAACATATACGTACAAACTTACAAATACAAGTGCAGTCCTGGTCATTCTGAATCAGGTGGGTTAGCAAGGTACCCCACCTCCTCTGGTTCGTTTGACATTTCTAAAAAGGGTTTGAGTAGTTGGCTATTCACTTTAAAAAATTTCCCACTCTTTGGATTTTCAATATCGACTACCCCATAAGAGTAAACTACCTTTATTACAAAAAGTTCATCCCATCTAGAACACAATTTTCTAGGAAATAGATGTAACCTAGAGTTATACAAGAGAACTTTTTGACTAAGTGAAAATGATTTTGTCAAAATTGATTTATCATGAAACACTTTTGTTCTATCATTGTAAATTTTAGCATTTTCATAAACATTGTTCTTAATCTCATCGAACTCAGCTAATTACAATTGTCTATGACTCCCACCAGTGGACATATCAAAATTTAACTATTTTATGACCCATAAAGCACGATGTTAAAGTTCAACAGGTAAGTGATAAGCTTTCCCAAACACAAGCATATACGATGACATTCCTAAATTAGCCTTAAAGGCAGTACAATAAGCCCACAATCCATCTAACAATTTTAGATACCAGTCTTTTCTATTGGAACTCACCGTTTTTTTCCAAAATTTGTTTTATTTGCCTGTTCGAGACTTCTGCCTGACCAATTGTTTGAGGGCGATATGGTTTTGCAAGCTTGTGGGTGATGGAGTAATTTTTTCAGCAAGGATGCAAAAGGCTGATTGCAGAAATGTTTTCCTTGATCATTGATTATGGCCTTCGGGGTACCAAAGTGAGATAAAATGTTCTCTTTCAGAAATTTGACAACAACTTTGTTGTCATTGGTCTTGATTGGTATGTCTTCTACCTACTTAGACAAGTAATCCACTGCAAGTAATATTTACAAAGTTCCAAAAGAATTTGGAAATGGGCCCATAAAACCTATTCCCCACACATGAAATAATTCAATGACTAGAATGGGTTGCATTGGCATCATATTCCTCCTAGTGAACCTCCCTAACAGTTGACACCTATTGTATTTGGCACAAAATTCTGTGGCATCCTTGAATAGACTAGGTCAATAGAAACCACACTGGAGGACTTCGGTAGCAGTCTTTTTGCCTCCAAAGTGTCCTCCACAAGCTTGATCATGACAAAAGGATAGGACACTCCTAAGCTCATGGTCGGGTACACACCTCCTAATGATTTGATTAGGGCAATACTTAAACAAATAAGGGTCGTCCCAATAAAAGTGTGACTTGTAAAAGAAATTTGGATGGATCTTGTTTGGACCACTAGGAAGGAATCTCACTAGTAACCATGTAGTTCACAATATCAGCAAACAAAGGTGTAGCAGATTTAAAGAAAAGGTGTTCATATGGGAAAGATCCATTTAAGGGCAGGTCAGATTTGAACCCACAACTAAATGGGATAAATGACCAGCTACCACATTTTCGAACCCTTTTTTGTCCCTTATCTCGAGGTTAAATTCTTGGAGAAATAAGACCTAACGAATTAAATGGGCTTTTGAATAGTTTTTGTACAGAAGACATCTGAGGGCAATATGGTCAGTGTAAATGATTATTCTAAACCCAATAAGGTAAGATCGAAACTTTTCTAAGGTAAAAACTATAGCTAGAAGTTCTTTTTCAATAGTAGAATAGTTCAATTGTTCATCATTCAAAGTCCTACTAGCATAGTATATGACATAGGGAATCTTGTGGATTCTTTGCCCTAGAATATCACCAACTGCATAGTCAGATGCATCACATATTAACTCAAATGGTTGAATCTAATCAGGTGCTTTGATGATAGGAGCTGAAGTCAACTCTCTTTTGAGTTGTTCAAAGGATTGAAGACATTTTTCATTAAATTCAAATTTTGCATCTTTACCTAGAAGATTGGTTAAGGGTTTTGCTTTCTTACTGAAATCTTTAATGAATCGCCTATAAAGGCCTGCATGTCCTAGGAACGAACGAATTTCTATGACTGTCCTAGGTGGTGGAAGATTGGCAATGAGGTCAATTTTGGCTTTGTCTAATTCAATTCCTCCTTCAGATATTATATGACTAAGAACAATTCCCTTTTTTTTTACCATGAAATGACATTTTTCCCAATTTAGAATTAAGTTTGTTTCCTTATATCTCCTAAGAACTAAGTCAAGGTGGTGAAGACACTCATGAAATGTAGACCCAAATATGGAAAAATCATCTATGAAAACTTCTAGGGATTTTCAATCATGTCAGAAAAAATACTCATCATACATCTTTGAAAGGTGGCAGGGGCACTACATAGCCCAAAAGGTAGACGATGATATGCAAAAGTTCCATAAGGACAAGTGAATGTGGTCTTTTCTTGGTCTTCTGGGGCTATGTGAATTTGAAAGTAGCCCGAGTATCCATCAAGGAAACAATAGTAAGCATGACTAGCTAACCGTTCTAGAATTTGGTCTATGTAGGGTAAAGGAAAATAATCCTTTCTTGTTGCAGCATTTAGTTTTCGATAGTCTATGCAAACCCTCCAACCAGATTGGACACGAGTTAGAACTAACTCATTATCTTCATTTTGAACCATAGTTAAACCAGACTTTTTAGGTTCCACCTGGACAGGACTTACCCAAGAGCTATCAGAAATGGGATAGATGATCCCATTATCAAGACACTTAAGAATTTCTTTCCTAACAACTTCTTTTAGAACCGAGTTTACTGGTTTAGCATCATCTATTAAGTGGATCCTATGTTGGACAATGGCTGGAATGATCCTCTTAATATCAGTGATGCTCCATCCTATAACTTCCTCGTTTTCTCAAATAATGGTTAGTAACTCTTCCTCTAGTGTGTTAGTTAAATCAGAAGCAATAGTCAAAGGAAAAGTTTTGGAGTGACCTAGATAGGCATATTTAAGATTATTAGGGAGAGGTTTGAGTTCTAACTCTGGTGGATTCTTTTCAAGAGGTTTTGAGGATTGCAATATTTCCTTAGTCACAGGTTCCCATTTAGAGCAAGAGATTGGTGTGGATGACTCTAACATTTCATTCACCTCATTTACATATTTTGTCTCATCCCAATTTTGACCAAAATGATTTAGACAAAAATAAAAAATTTTATCTTCACCTATAAGTTCATTTTCAGACATTTCCTGAATTATGTTCACTTCAACGGGCTGGTCAGAAAAATCAATAGGTTGTTTTATCACATTAAACACATTTAAATCAATTGTCATGTTCCCAAATGTCAATTTCATTAGACATTTCTACAATTGATTAACGCGTTAGAGGTTGCTAGAAATGATATACCTAAAATGACAAGAATTTGACCCTTGGGATTTGCAACAGGTTGGGTTTCAAGGAGAACAAAGTCAACAGGGAAGACAAAATTGCCAACCTTAATGAGTACATCCTCAATTATTCTCTTTGGCACTTTAACTGAACGGTCAGCTAGTTGGAGTGTTACACTTGTCTTCTTTAACTCCCCTAAGCCCAAGGTTTGGTACACGGAAAATGGTAACAGGTTCACACTAGCTCCTAAATCAAGCAAAGCTTTTTCAATTAATGTGTCATCTATGATGCATGATATAGTAGAACAACCGGGGTCCCTATACTTCACAAGAACTTGACATGATAAGATAGAACTAACATGAGCGGTTAAAAAAGGTTTCTTAGGAACATGAGTGTTTCTTTTGTGTGTGCACAAATCTTTTAGATATTTAACATATGAGGGAACTTGTTGAATGACATATAGAAGAGGAATGTTAATTTTCACTTGTTTGAACACTTCTAGAATTTTGTCTAACTGGGACGACTGTTTGTTTGAAATAAGTCTTTGAGTGAATGAGGCTTTTGGTTTAAAGACTTTCATTTGACTCAGAAGATGTTGTTTGATCATTTTTTGACACAATCTTAGTAGATGGACCTACTAAATCAAAGTTTGTGGGCTTTTCAGTCTGGGTTGACTTTCAAGATGGATTGTTAGATTCAAAAGTTAAATTTTTCTCTTCTTCTTTATCAATGCTAGTATGATTGTTAAAATAATTTTCAGACCTTAAAGAGATTACAGAATTCACATGATTGACTTGGTTGTTTTCAAGTGAATTAGCATGATAAGGTTTTTGATTAGGAACTAAAAATTTTGGATTAGTTTTGGGTTGACTAGGAAGCTTACCCTTCTCTCTTTCACTAACTGGGTTGCCCAATTGACTTATTTGGATGTCTAAAAGAGAGAAGGCTTGGTTAGTGTTTTGCATGAAATTATAATGAGATTTCATTAAAGTTTCCATGTTCTTGTCTAAAGTGCTAAGTCTCTTCTCACTTTTATTAGAAAAAATTGGTGGATATTGAGGTGCTAAATTTGAATTTTGGTACGGACCAGGATTTGGTTTTTGGTAAGGTTGAAAATATTGATTTAAAGATTGATTGACCTGATTTGAATAGTTATTTGGGTAGAGTCCTTGGTTCCATTCAAAATTAGGATGACTTCTCCAACCTGAATTATAAGTGGGTGCAAATGGGTCATTCCTAGGTCTTTGAAACATTGCATTGACTTGTTCATATTCTTCAGGTTGGGACACGACTCTAAGACATTCCTCTATCACATTACTTGGTGAATTACACCTTAGACACAAACGTGTTGGTGTTAAAACTTGGTTCAAATGTGATGGTCCCTTAGTTTCTAAAGCTTCGAGTCTTTTAATTACACCAGCTAACTTAGCTACGGTAGCAATTGAATTGTCAATTGTATGAACAACTCTAGATGAGCTAGGTTTATCCGTTTCTCTGGTGGTTTCCCATTGCATGGTTTTTTCTACTAAGTCTTCTAAAAATTCCCAAGCCTTTTTCTAATCATGGTTTAGAAAATCCCCTTGACACATTGACTCTAACATTGTTTTAGTGGAATAGTCTAAACCTTAGTAGGCTATTTAGCATAATCGCCATTTCTCAATTCTATGGTATAGGCACTGGGTAACAAATTTTTAAATCTATCAAAATATTTTCAAAATGGCTCTTTTTTAAGTTGACAAAATTGATGAATTGCTGCCCTAATTTTAGCAGTTTTATGATTTGAAAAATATTTTTTAAGAAATGTAACAACAAATCCCTCCTAGGTTGATATGGAATTATTTGGTAGACTATATAACTACTTTTTAGCATCATCTTTTAAAACAAATGTGATAAATCTTAGCCTAATTGAGTCATCAGATGATTGTTGAATTTTCATTAAAGCACAAACTTCCTCAAATTCTTGAATAAATAAATATGCATCTTCAATCCCCGTGAACCTAGGCAACATATTTATAAAATGCGGCTAAAGTTCAAAATTGTTACTAGTTACCGGTGGTAGATTGATACATGAAGGTTGGGTAGAGCGGGAAGGATAACATTGATCCCTTAAAGAAATAATTTGTGTGGCCTCCATTTTTCTCAAAGTGAGATCTTTTAAAGTGAAATTCAAAAAATCAAGTTTCCTCAGTAATCGAGATGTTTTGTCCGTAATCCACACTTTTTGCATACACTACTTAGCAATTAAGCAGATAAGCACACAATTTTTTTTTTTACTTCTAAAGTCAACCTAAATAAAATCTAGACAACTCCTAACTGTTCCAAATTACACTGCAAGGTCCACCAAATTCGAAGTTAATCACACTAATAGCCAGGTAAATGTAAGAAAGAATGGAGTCTCTCCGTAGGTACAGTGCCTAATTGAATAACCACACGTTTTTAGGCGTTTACCTTTTGAACCACTTGCCTAGACACCAGTAGTTTGATTAATTTAAAATTTAGACTCCTCTTAGAGTTTCTTATCCTAATTGGGCTTAAGATTCCTAGGGGCCAACGTCTACTTGATTTTATTAGGTTAAGGTTATGAAAAATGTAAGTTGGGTTGTTTGTGGGTCAAGGAAGGGTGATGAAATTCCCACGTTATCTTATTATGAGGTTTTGCCCTTAATGTTAGATTAAAGATGAAATGCACAATAAAAAAAAATTATAAACAAATAAAGTGTCCTAACACTATGTGAATTACGAAAGAAAGAGAAATTTTGATGTATTTCAATCCTCCTGCAATCACCACAATTTATATTTGACAAAAAATAAAAACCTTACAAGATGTGCTTTACGTGATTAAATGCATGAATGCGACAATTAGTTTTCTAACTAAAAAAAACTAAGCTACTATTTTTTTTGATAAGATACAAAATACTAGGAAAAGCGCAGTAATAATCTTATCTTTCCACACCGTTGATCTGCTTTGATAATACTGGAAAAAAAATATTAGAAAAAAAACTAATTCGAATAAATAAAAATTAAGGAATAAATAAAATTAATTCTAGCCCTAGCAACGACGCCAAAAACTTGATGTGATAAAAATATGTAACTGAAAGTGCACAGTATCAAATTGAAGAACTGACAAGTACAGGTCGAACCCATAGAGACTAGATTAATTTTAATGTATCTTTAATATCTATTTTAGGCGAATTTGAAATAAAGATTGTGAATTGATTAACTAGAATATGAAAACTAATAATGAGGAAGCAATCTAGGAATCTGAATCCATTAATTAATAAACATAATAAGTAATTTAATCTCTTCTATTTTTATAACTTAATTATGATTTTGATCTCTCTTCCATTTAATTTAGTAATTGTACAATTAACGTGGGCAAGCATAGACTATGAAAATTTAAGGATTAACTATAACCCATCAAAACTTCTTCGAGTATGCATAGATTATAAAAAACTTATATCTTAACATAATCTATCAAAACCTCTTAATTAATTTAAAATCACATAAGAACTATAAAACGAAGGTATTTCAATAAAGAAACATGAAGGCGATATCAAATAAACATAAAAGTATAAATAATAGAAGAGAAGAAAATATTATCATGAATAATTATTTAATTTCATTTTCATCTTAGATATAAAAAAATTAGCTAGACATGAAAAATAAAATAAATAACTAAAATAAAGTAGGAGAAGAAGAAGGTTAAAAATAAATAAGAAAAATCTATTTAATTAACGATCATCCAACGAACAACTAAGGAAAAGAAAATAAGAAGTGTTGTCCCCTCTCTATAAAACAAAAGACCTATTTATAAAGAAAACAAAAGTCTCTTTTCATGTAGGTTTCAACTTCCTAGTGACAATCAACTTCTCAAAGAGATCTTCTAGATAAAGAGATCTTCTAGATAGACTTTACTTTCTCTTGTTTAATTTGACTTGCACACCAAGATTGTTCCACCTCTTTTCTTCTCTTTGTAGGATTCTTCTTAGATATTTCCTTACATGAATAATAACATTAAATATCTCTTGATCACCAAGATTTTGACTTTATTGAAACAAATATTAAATTATACAAAATAAAATAAAACATATTAATTTAATAAACTAATATAATTAAAAAGATAAAATTAGGGATAATAAAATATATAAAATATGTGTCTATCAACTATCACATTTGATATTTATATATAGGTTAGTATAAGATTAGTAATTTTTTATTATACAAATGTTTAACATTAAAAAAATTGGTTAGTGGTGAAGTGGCATATTTGATGAAAATATAAATAAAAGACATTAAAAAAAATCAAATCAATATCAAAATATAACAAGATTCTTGCATCTCATGTACATTGTATTTATTAAGTTTCTACATCATATTAGGAGGAAATGATCCTTAGTTAAGTAAACTAAGAAATTATCCTTTGTTGAGTCTCCGTAAGAAATGACATTTTCATGTATAGATGTTATCTTTTATGGAAATTACTAGCAGATACTTGAATGGCAAGTAAGCCAAGGCGGTTACAAGGCCCAAGTTCAAGCGAAGTTAGCATGTCTTTAGCTGGGCTCATTAGGTCAAGCTCAATTAGGAGCTGATGAAATATAACCTTAACAACAACGTAGAATTTATTGGAACTATTTCAAGTTTATTGCTTGCAATAATCCCGTGCTTAGTTCTATCTTGGGAGGATTATTCATCTATAACCCTATATCAATCTTGTAAAACTGTTTACGAGATATGACGAATAAAAGCTTGAAGGACAGTTGTTGGGACAAATGCATATTTGATTTGATGATGAGATAATGTATATTTGTAACTAGTAGCTTTTGTGAAGTCTTTAAAATGAAACTGATGTAAAAGGACTTAGATTAGAAGATCGAATTTGTTAGGTTAATTTATTTCGTTGAGTAAATTGAATGTATAGACTATAGGAAATTAAACGTTTGTAAAGGTGTTTAGATGACCGTAAAGCTTATTGGATGATAGTAGAGCATTCAGGTTAAGTTCGCAGAGTGATATACTCTGAGAACGCAAGTAATGTATTGTAAATATTTGTAGTTACCTTCATGTCTTTAAGTTATATCTATGAATAGATGTGTATGGATGGAGTACTATAGTGAGCCCCATATTCGATGTTTAAAGTACACGGATGTGGGGGCGTCACAAGTGGTATCAGAGTTGGTTCCCGTAATTAAAGCTTAAAATGCTTGTGTAGATCAATGGCATAAAATAAAACCAGTTCTGAGCTTGGTGGTGGAAAAAAGCCACCTCTATGTAATAAAGATAAATTTGCTAACTAGAAAGCGTGAATACATGCTTACATGGATGCACTTGATGAGGAGTTGTTTGATGATATTCTAAATGGCCCATATGTCCCCACAAAGCTTGCTCCAACAACAGAAGGTCTAAACAAGGTTGCGATCAAACATAGGGCCGAATGGATTGATATGGAGAAGAAGCTCGTCGTGCAGCTAGATAAAAAAGCTAAGAACATTCTATTCATGGCTTTGGAGGAAGAACTGTTTGAAAACGTAGTCACTATAAAATGATAAAGGAAGTATGGGAAGCTCTCCTGGTGATGCACGAGGGAACTGAAGAAGTTAGGAAAAACAAGCAATCTCTATTAACTCAACAATATGAAATGTTCTCCCATGTCCCTGGGGTGAACATAACAACAACTTATGCGAGGTTCAACGTGTCGCTCAACTCCCTCAGAGTATTTGAAATGGTTTATCCCAACGAAGACCTTAATATTAAATTCATGAGAGCACTGCCAAGCAATTGAGATGCAAAAACCACTGCGATAAGAGAATCAAAGAATCTGCATAAGATGATTGTGCATAAGCTCTACGGTAATCTCATTACCTGTGAGCTCAAGCAAAACCAAAGGGAATATATAACTTTAAAATCAAATAGGAAAGAAAGAGGACCCGCCTTAAAGCATTATAGGCAGCATCCAAAGCTCCGGTTGAAGGTGATTTTGATGATGATGAAGACAGTGATCAAGATATTGCTCTGCTTTCTAGAAGATTAAGGAAATTAATGAGAAAAGGTAGAAGCAGCAAGCCCATGAGATACAACAACAATAACAACATCAATCATGAGCACTGAAATGACATGTGCTACAATTGTAAATAGTCAGGTCATTATATTACTGATTGTAACAAGCCCTTGAGAGATGAGCTAAATAAAGACAAGAAGAAGAAAGAATCAGCTCCAAAGAAAGAATTTAAGGGCTATAGGAACTTCCAGAAGAAGGAAAAAGGTCTTGTCACAGAGGGTTCTGTTGGGTTTGTACGAAATCATAGAGCAATCAAATTGCAAAAATTAGCGGAAGCATGGTATATCAGAGTTTTAAAAATTTCTATAAAACCATTACCCGGATCATCCTTTATGCAAATTATTAATTTAAAATGATAAATAAGAAGTTATGGAATCATATGCTTGTAGAACGAAGCTTCCACAGGTACGAGTTCAACTTCTTGTTCTTCGTGATCTCCTTGAATTTTCGGGTTAGATTCCTTCCTTTGATCAACGTTAGCCACCCAAGTGTTTGGCCTCTAGAGGTGATCTACCAAGGAAGAGGAATTATCAAGAAGGAGGGTGGTTGGCAAAGCCCTAGTTTTCTATTCTGTATAGAAAAGGAGTACTCTCCAACAATTGGAATTGCATCAACTGATATCTAACATAAGACTCCTATTATATAGATATTGGTCAACCCTTCTAATCCTATTAGAAATATGGTATCTTTTAATTTAATTAAACTCTTTTAATTAATAAAGCTTCCCAACATATGTGATTAATTAATTAAACTCCTTCAATTAATTTACCTCCTAATCTTTTTAGGAATAAATGAGAGTACTAATATTAAATTAATTCCTAAACTCCTTTAAAAATTAAAATAATAATAATTGTAACAATATTAATAAGAATCCTCTTATTAATTTATATTTAATATTTTTAAAATATTAAATAATAAATATTAATCTATTTAATTTATTCTATCACCATATATTAAATTAATTACACTTAATGCATTATTACGATTATGTCATTAACTTCTTAAATAATTATTCTTCTTTTTGTGGTGTGACCCTTTAGGTTCTCCATATTAAACCGATTGTGAATAAAGCAATTAGAATAATTCTAATCTTATTTAAATAAATAAATTAAACTAATAATTTATTTAAATAAATAATATTTATTCAACAATAAGGATAAGCCTCCCTAGTGATCAACGACTTTCCAGATAATAAAGATTTCAACATTAATCATAAAAGAACATGTGAGTAAATAGTTACCGTACAATTCAATCCTTCCACCATACAATGTCCTAATTAAATATAAGACATATAATTACTGTCAAGTCTTATTTTATTTAATTATATGTATTTCAATTAGAAAATGCACAACTCCAATTAATGCAAATTAGAAACTCCTTTCTAATTTCATTCTACTTTGGCCAAGGACTACTGGGTTGTCATTTAACGAATCACATAGGACATATCTCTTCTTTTACTAGAAGTGGTAGATTCTTTATTGACCATTCATTATCTCCATATGTAACTTATTACACCCAAGCATACCCTTTGATATACCCTAAGGGTCTTAAGGAATAAGTCAAAGTATAATTCATTACACACAAGATACTATGATGATCTCAAGTCCAAGGATCACTTGTACTATTACATTAGGATTTCATATTGACATGCAAGTAAAACTCCATTAGGTATTCCATAGCGAGTCACGTTCAGTGAACTTATTCTCCAATAAGCACCTACGTATTTGTTTTAGTGTCTCCACACAAATGATCATGAGATCAATCATCCTCATCCAATGAGCAAGCAACATATGTACCAATCTATCCGGATTTACTAATCCCCTATTTAGTAATCCAATAATTGGGAACAATTTTAGTTTTAAGCTTTCTAAGAATTTAGATCTCATTAGCATGATCAACATCATGATTCTAAAAGCATTGCTTAAAACTATGAGTTATTTACATATTATAAAAACAGCATCATGTAGATAATTAAACGTCTTTAATAAATGAATACTTTTATTAATAAATAAATAAGATCGTCTCTAAAGTATATGCTTTATCATCATACATGATTGGCTTGTATGCATACTACTTTCAGGTTCGTGTAGTGATTATAAGAATGATTCAAGTTCAGAATCAAGCAAAGACAAAATACCCCATATGATTAACTTGTGTCTTATGATCATAGAAGCAGATAACACCACTAATAATCAAGAAGTTGATATTAGTGAGGTATTTTATTTCAATTCTTTAGATGTAGATATAGATGATTTAAGAATTACATTGCATGATATTACATCTGATCTGCATAAGTATAAGAAATGGTTTAGGGTTCTATCAATGATCATTATCTTCTTCAAGAAGAGAAAGAAAAGTAAAAGTGGAATCAGAAATAACTCTATGAAATGCTAGCTCTCTCTAATCTTCAAAATGAGAATGAGAGATTGAGAAAGTTAACTAAACAATCTTCAAAGAAAGAATCCAATCTGGTTTCTAAGATTGAGTAACTAGAGAAGACTATCTCCACGTGGAATAGATTTTCTTCTTCTATATAATCCTTGATCACAAGTCAAACAACAGTCTCAGATAGATCATATTTAGGGTTTGGGGATTTTACCTCAAACCGTAGTGTGGGCATAGCACTTGAGATTAACAGTAACAAATTTTCTACCTTCTATAGAAGTATTGTGTTTGTGAAATCTAAAGAGGTCGCGGAGCCGATTATTCCAAGTTGTACAATATTTGTTGATCAAGTTATGATCCCTGAGAACAACAGATCACACACTGGTCTAGGGTTTAAGAAACAACAAGGTAAGCCAAACACTACCTTCAAACCTCGACGGATCGTAGAGTTAGTTCATACTTAATCTACGAACCAACTAGAAAAGAAATGTAGAGTGGACTTCTATCTTACGAAATTTCATTATTGTAGAGCAATATGGAAGTAGAAAGAGTATGAGCCCATAAGAATGGCTATGAGTGTCTATCATCCACACATATCCTCAAAGAGAAGGTAAGATGTTATAATTGTTATGAATATGGACATGTTGGTGCATTATTTTATTACGATGATTATCTTGCTTATTATAGACCTAGAATCAAGCAAGTCTAGGTTCCTAAAGCAACTAATAAATCAGGACCCAAGCAAATATGGGTACCAAAATAAAAGTTAATATTTTTTGTAGGAAAGGAGATCCACTAGCTCAATCTGGTATCTTGATAGTGAATGCTCGAGGCACATAACCGAGAGTAAGGCTTTCCTGTCAAACTTCAAGGAAAATGATGGTCCTGTAGTTTTATTTAGAGACAACAACTCTGGAAAGACTCAAGGATATGACTCTATTGGAAATGGGGCAGTATCATTCAACAAAGTGGTGTTCGTTGAAGGCTTAAAACATAATATCCTAAGCATCAGACAACTATACGATAATTAACATCAAGTAATCTTCCTCAACAATCAGTGTCAAGTCAGAGATCTGGAAACAAATTCGTTGAAGCTGACTTGAACTAAAGAAGGCAACGTGTATGTGGTAAATCTTGTAGAGCTGATTTCAACTGAAACTGAATGCCTCTTTACTAAAGCATTAAAAGATATATGCTGGTTATGGCATCAAAGACTATCTAATTTGAACTTTAGAAACATGTCTGTAGACACTCAAAATTTTGCATTCCTGTTACTAACCCTACAGGAGGGTAAAACTGACTTTTTCCTTCCGATCAAAACCCAAAAAGTATAGAAGCCCCGGCGACAACACCGGGATGTCAAGTTCAACCCAGGTCACTATATCAGTGTAAGACCCCGATCTTTATAAAATAAAAGTCTAATTTAAATTTTGATTATTATTTTAAAATTTTAAAATATTGAATTGATAAATGGTTAAATGAACAATTAATTGGATAAGTGAGTAAATAAAAGAAGGGGATTAAAACTTCTAGAAGGGTGGCGGCTAAATGATTGAGAAATTAAATGAAAATTAATTGGGAGACAAGGTGGGGAAGAGAAGAAAAGTGAGTGAAATTTGGTGGGAGGCAAAGGAAGAAAAATAGAGAAGAAAACAAGAAAAGGAAAGGAAACCCCCATTATATACGGTTGGGCAGAAAACAAAGAGGGGGAGAGAGAGATTGCAGGGAAAAGAAAAGAGAGAGAAAGAAGGAAAAGAGGTGGAAAGAAGAAATAAAAAGGAAGGAAAAGAAATCAAATAAAAGGTATGATTAAAATATTTAAGTTTTTATGAATAGAACATGTTTATATTTGTTTGTGATGGATTAAACTTGTAGATACATGAATCAAATGAAAGAAATCACGAAAACAAATGAAAAACGAAATCTAAAAATTTTGAGATTAACTAGTTACTACTTGATTTTGTAAAATCCATAACTCTTTGTGTATAATGAGTTAGGAGATGAGCCATATATCAAAAGAAAGCTCTGGAAGTAAGCTAAACGTAGAATTTTGAATCACCCAAAAATTCTTTGTGGTTTTTTTGTGGTGACTGTTTGAGTGAAACTGGTCCGAAGGACTCATAGTCAGAAAAATTAATGTTCTTAAGCTCTATTGCGTGAGTTATAATTTTTAAACCGACCGTTGGATCGTTGTGATTTTTGGATATGTTATACATATATAAGTTGAGGATATGTCCACAAATTCAGAACCTTTAAAGGTTAACGTATGATTTGTTATGAATTTTATGAGGTGGCTGGTTCGGAAATCTTCAAGCAGAATTTTTCGGTAAGAATATCTCTCAATGTTAGAGTCAGAATTTGGGAAAGCTTTCTTCTAAAAAGTTGTAGAGAATTAAATTTTACATGAAAAGGACATAAGATTTGTATTTTTCTGATAAAAGGACTAATTACTATGAATTATTGAAGTTTCTGAATATTAGAAATTTTAATTAAATTATCAAAAAAATTATTTGGGCTGAAATATTTTTACAGAAATCTTATTATAGCAATTTAGAGTTTCTGTAAATTTTTGATGAATTATTGAGAAGCAGAAGTAATTATGGTATTTTAAAACTATTTATAGTTGGTTTAAAAATATAGAAAATTCATAGAAAATTCTATGAATGATGAAAAAATTATGAAACTTGGTGAAAAATTATATAATATTATTTTATAGTTTCTGGACAGTTTTGGAAATTTATTGAGTAACATAAATACTTTCTTGTATTTTTAAGCTATTTATAGTTAGTTTGAAAATAGAGAAAATTAATGAAAAATTCTATGAATGGTGAAAAATTATGAAGTTTATTAAAAAATCTTATAATAATATAAGATTAATATTGATGATATTTTAAAGATATAAAAGTATGTGGAGTTAATATTTCTATTTTAAAGCTATTAAATGATAGTTTTTATTAATAGAAATAATTATAGGAAATTGTCGGATAATCCGAAAAATGTGAAAGTCGTTTGGAAAATTCAGAATAATATTTTAAATATTTTTGAAGTGGTAGTAAGCTCATGAGGTGTCAGAATGTAAACGTACAAGTTATGATAAATGTTTATATAATTATATTGTTGTATTTTATCATCACTTGAGATGGTGGCTTAGTAGTGGGAAGCCGGACATAAGTCCCCATTAACGTGGGTTCGAGTCTTGGTGAACTCCTATATGCTCAAGTGGTCTCACGCCCTGAATTTATTTGGGGGTAAGTGAGTTGTGCCGATGAAGACACCACTGAGGCCTCTAAAATTTTTAGAGATCGGACCTTTATTTTTTTCCCTATCATGCATGTAATTATTTATTACGTATGTTAATAAATAATAGTTATGATAAAATCAGTTGAAAGTATTGTGAGTCTATAATAATGATGGTGAATAATTGTTGAAAGATTAAAAAGGTGTAAATAATTGATGGTTAAAATGTGTTGATGATATGCAGATGCTTGCTCAATTATTTTTTCTTTACAAAAGTAAGTTTGTCAGGACTTGCCGACACTTTACTTTTTCTAAAGTAGTATGGACCACAACTGTGACGCCCCCAGAATAGGTCCATTCAATCCAACCCATTCTGAGTCGCCAAATACATGGTACAGAATTCAAATACAAACTTTATATCATACGGTCGTGCAAAATACGACCACACAACTGTGAGTCTCAGTACAAATATGTAGAAAATATTAAGATTCAAACTAAGTCCTCATTACAATTATTATCACACTATTTATCAGAAATAGTGAGGACTACTACTGCTCTAACTCGGACCATCACTCTGTCCCCCGACTAGTCCCCGCAACATTCTCATTTCCTGAAGAGGACAACAGATGAAAAGGGTGAGCTCAACTAGCTCAGTAAAGAATATTATGACTAAGATAATGGGAAACAAATTATCGTTAGTCTTCAACAAATAAGATAAAATATAATGGACAACCAACTTTAGATCAATATTCGCAGCGGAAATAACAAATCATTAGAAAAGTTAAGCAGAGAATCAAGTCTACTATCTTCTATAATTTAAAAGTCCATCATCAATATTTTATCCCTGTAACATCAATCAATATACATCTCGAATCAAATATTCATCTTTGCACTACAGGCCAAAGATATTCATTTGTATCATCAGTGGTCATATTCATCTCAACACCTGCCATCTTTGCACTACAGGCCAAAGATATTCATCAGGTAATCATTCATCTTTGCTCTACAGGCCAAAGATATTCATCAAGTAATCATTCATCTTTTAGGACTGAGGATGATGAAAAATATTTTAAAGAACGAATCCAGTGAGATAAAAGACAAAGATTAGGGATTCGTCATTTAGTTTATCCAAATCAAAAATACCTCGTAATAATCAATTATGGAGCAAAATTTCAAGAATAGAGCTCAAAACTTGGATACAATCAAAGATAGTAACCTTAACAGACAATTTGGACAAATAGAAGAAAAATAAATTTTCCCGTGAATAGTGCCGTATACGTGAATAGTGCTGTATACGTGAATAGTAATCCCGACGGAAAAAGTAAGAATTTCAACATAAAATCCATGACAATATTTTTGTATAATGATATTGAGAAGAATAGCATCATTTACGAAAGAAATAACATCCCTTACCTCAAAAGAACAGTATCTCTGACTGGAATATCGGATATAATACCGACGAAAGCTTGTACTGAATAGTAATACTCAAAGTATTGAAATACTCACAAAAATACGCTCGATATTATAGAGAGAGAAAACTTCGAATTCTGGTGTGATTTTCAATTCTAACCTAAGCACCCTATTTATAGGAAAAGCTTAGGATGCCAAAGGAGACTAAAATAATAAAATAATATTATTTTATTTTTTTTTCTTCCGCCGCCTGGCTGCTGCCCAAAAATTCTGATTTTTCAACAAACCAACAAAAGTGGGTCCCACCCTTTATTAAAAAATATTTATTTTCCAAAACTTCAATAATTCATAACAAATAGCCCCTTCGTCAGAAAAATACAAATTCTATGTCCTTTCATAGGAAATTTAATTCTCTACAACTTTGCAGAAGGAAATTTTTCCAAATTCCAAACATAAATTATCCGAAATCCATAAACAGATGATTTCTCACACCAAAATATTGATAAAAACTCATCAGCGCCAATTCCTTCTTTAATATCCACAAAATAAATATTTCCTTATCATATAAATCAATAATTAATTATTCACAAATAATATTATAGAACTACAATATTAACAACCAGGTCGTTCCCAGGACAGAGGGGGCCTTCCGATAAGGACTTCTCCTTACTGGCGCGCAATTAAATAACCCCTCCTAGACAGAACTTCCTTAGACATTGTCAATAATGCTATCTAATAATATTATTCAAATAATATGAATTATTGAGTTGATAACGTGAAATACTGTGCAACGACAATTATTGAATCAATACTACAAAATATCAACTGTAGCCATTATTGAATCAATCATAAAAAAATAGCAACGTAGCAATTATTGAGTCAATAAAATATCAATGCAGCAATTATTGAGTCAATAATATAAAATATCAACGTAGCAATTATTGAGTCAATAATATAAAATATTGAACAGTAAATACTGTAACAATAATTGAGTAGGTTCCTTCTCACATAAGACTCAATAATTCGAAATACTGTGCAATACCGTGTGCTACTGCGCACCACCGCGTACTGTATTTTAACCACCGGGTATTTCAACAGTACTAACGGTAACAACTACGCCGTTATCTTGTAAAAAAGTTATTTCTGTCGCTTTCTATATCCGACAGTTATTCCGTTGTGGGGGCCCACAAATAGCTGCGCCGTCGTACGAATATTCCCCGACAACAAGAATATTCCACGACCAAACGAATATTCCCCGACAACAAGAATATTTTATAACCACTTGCTCATTTTAAAAATATTTGCACATTTCACCCATAACTTTCATATTTATCAAGTCAACACCTTACTATTTCGAAATGATATATAAAGAAAATTAAATCTTTATTCATAAAAGTTGGGGTCTTACAACAACTCTATTATTGAACAAATATTGTTAAAACGTGTATAAGTTGGTATAATTTCCTCTGTGAGACCATAAATTACGCTACCAGTATTTTTTATATAGCTCATTGGGTTATTTTGTCAAAGTTGATGTGCTAGTGGTTTCCTCTATTTTCAGTATAAATAGGTTACTCGGTTGAGTAACTAAACACACATAATGACTACACCAAAAGTATAAAACTCTTTTATTACAATATTGTGAGTATTTTTTTTGAGTGTAAGGTTACTCCAAGGGTTGATAAAGAATGCAAGCATTGTTCAGGTTGATCAATTTCATAGAAAGCAAAATCCAGTCACGTGCTAATTAAGGTAAGGGGTACCATTTTTATGGTAAGAGGTATCACTTTTTCATAATATGATAAAGGAATATCATTTTCTTTCATGCTCCATATTATTGTGAGAGATTATTATTTGTTCTTCAAGTTATTATTAAAAATGAAATGTTGATTGGTATACAGTTAAATATCTTTGGCCTGTAGTGCAAAGATGAGTTGTTAATTTATAAATATCTTTGGCCTGTAGTGCAAAGATGAGTTGTTAATTTATGAATATCTTTGGCCTATAGTGCAAAGATGAGTTATTGATTTATGAATATCTTTGGCCTGTAGTGCAAAGATGAGCTGTTGATTTATGAATATCTTTGGCCGTAGTGCAAAGATGAATTTATTAGCCTGATTATGAACAGGAACTGTGAATTGGTATAACCATGATTTTTAGTGTTTCAGGTAAAGGCAGGTGATGAAAGTTTTCTTTGTCTTGGGTACAACGAAGAACTGTTGATTGATATTACAGGAATAAAATATTGATGATGGATTTTTAATTGGGAGAAGATAGTGGACATTGTGTTCTACTTGACTCTCCTAATAGATTATTGATTCCGCTGCAATTATGGTTGATAATTTTTATCATCTACCATACGTTTTAAATCTCTTATTTACTACTAATGAATGCTATTGATAATTTAATTATCTTAGTCATGATATTCTTTACTGAGCTATTTGTGCTCACCCATTTTGCTTCACAATTCCTTTCAGAAAATAAAACTGTAGCTGGAACTAGCAGAGAGGACATGAGTATAAAGTGGTGTCTCGAGTTAGTCGCGATCCTCATCAAGTTATAGAATAAGGTGGCATAATAGTTGTACGGGGAACTTAAAAATTTAAATACGTGTGTCGTATTCTACACGTTATTTAACAGTTGATTTTGGTGACTCAAATAGAGTGAGGCGTTGTCTAAGGTTGGGCCTTGAGGGTCACAGTTGGGTATGATAATTATTTTAAAACTCACAAATAATTATTGTCTTATTTGATACGATATTATGATATTTCGGGTGCGGATACTGTCGTACTATATACAACATGGTAATAGTTGTAAACAGGAAGATTTGTATTTAAATTTTTATTGAGTGTATTAGTGGCGACCCAAAATAGGTTGGGTGGATTGGACCTATTTTGGGGGCGTTACAATCGGGATGTCAAGTGAAACCTCAGAGACAACATCGGGATGTCAGGCTCAACCCCGACAACACCAGGATGTCAAGTCAAACCCCGACGACAACCTCAGGATGTCAAGAAGCCCCTGCGACAACACCAGGATGTCAAGCTCAACCCTGGTCACTATACCGGGATGTCAAGTCAAATTTCGACGACAACACCGGGATGTTAAGCAACCCCGATGACAACACCGGGAGATCCAATTCAACCCCGACTACAACCCCGGGAGGTACATCATCCCCACAGACAACCCTGGGATGCCAAGTCAACTTCGGAGACAACCCCGAAGCATGAAAATATCCCTAGAGACAACCCTGGTAAGCCAAGTCAACTTCGGAGACAACCCTGAAGCATCAAAACATCCCTAGAGACAACCCTGGGGAAGCCAAGTCAACCTCGGAGACAACCCTGAGGACGAACAGAATAGGCTGGGATCAAAACCTCGGAGACAACCCCGAGAAAACAGTTAAAAATTGTGCCAGTACAGAAGACAACCTCTGGAGGGGCAAAATGGTTATTTTACGAACTTGAAGCCAATCCAGTCAAAATCAAGCTGAATTGATGCAATGAAGGTCAGAAAGATCCATAACATCGATCCCGAGTGAAAACAACACAATACAGCTTAACAGACAAACTGCGAAGAAATAAAGATCTGATTATAAACCCGTCTTTTTGGACTCGAAAAAGGTTAAGTCCCATGTCATTGTGACGCTCTCGGAAAGGGCTTTTCGAAAAGGTATAGCGCGCCTCAAACGGACGCTCTGATCGAAATATAAAAAGTTTTAAACTTGATATCATTTTGCTCGGAGTGCACGTACTTCGAGAAGACGAGACCCACGGGAGTGTGCCCCACCTGGGGAGTCGCAGGAAGAGGTGCGACTGCCATGGGTAGAACTGCTACCATTGGGTCTTTAAATATAAGACCCCCTTGCCAAAAAAAGGGAAAAAAAGGAAAACGCTCTGAAACTCAGCTCGTTTCGTCCCTTATCCCTACTTCTTATACTCCAAACTTTAATTTTATTCTTCTAACACGTTTGTATACGTATATTCTATGTCATATCAAAAAGTAACCAGTGGAAACGTCCATTTGAAGCCTAATAAGTGGCAAAAAGCTCGTGTAATAGTCCATTGTAAGTATTTTTACGATTAGAACTCGTTTTCTACTTCATTACGTATATTTGCACTTGCACGTAAAGTTTTATTTTCTGGTTTTTCCTGGAACTCAGTTCTGTGGCTGTTTTTGCCTACTTTTTAGTGCATTTTAGTACATATATACGTTTGTTTTGCATTTGCATAGCCTGGATCGTCGATCCGTGGCTTTTACTCGCTTTTATGTACATATATATACATAATAACTTGTTCGGCATGGATCACTAATTCGCGACCTTTTAGCTTTATTATATATATAACTGACTATATCTATACTAATTTTCAATTCTGTCCAGCCCGGATTGCAAATCCGTGGCAGTTATTGCTTTTATATATATATAACTATATATATATATATATAAATTTTTCTAACTTCGTTTGGCCTGGATTGCTAATTCGTGGTCTTTATTGCTATAATATATATATATATATATATATATATATATATATACTAATTGTATATATTAACATTTATATTTCAGTTTGGCCTGGATTGGAAATCCGTGGCCTTTTTACCGCTTTTATATATATATATATATATATATATATATATATTTACATTCCAGTTGAGCCTGGAGAAATTCGTGACTTTACCTCTTTTATAAATATATATATTTACATTCTGTCAGGCCTGGATTATTCCATGACTCTTTTACGGCTTTTATAAATATAAATATATTTATATTTCTGTCCGGGCCTGGGATTGGAAATCCGTCGTCCTTTACAACTTATATAAATATATATATATATATATATATATTTACATTTTCTGCCTGGGTCTGGGATTGGAAATCTGTCGCCCTTTATAGTTTTTTTATATATATAATTACATATATATATATATTCTTTATTCATTGTGATTAAATATTTGTTTCAATTATTCATTTGATATGAATTTATTTTAATATAAATTTGGTGGTTTTGATTTATTTGAATCTAGCCCTTTCTACCTTTCAAACAGTTTAAAATAGGTCCAACCGGAACCAGGAAACTAGAATGGCTAAGATTTATTTAAATTTAGCTTTCTTTCTAGTTTTGTTAAATATCAAAGCAACCTCGCGACCCTCAGATTTCTATCTAGTGGGAACGAGAAGCTTTGACTACGCGCGTACAAGGATTTGACTGATGAATCCCTGGTTTTTGCGACGTTTAGATTTAAATATATATTTTCTGTAAATATCTATGCTGTGCAGGTTTTCCTGGCCTCTTTCTGTGAGCCTAGGAATCGTGAGATTCATGATCAAACTGATCAGAATCTGATTAGGAGGGAATTGGATCGTATAATTTGGAGGGAAAATAAAAGTTTGAGACGGACATTTCGGTCTCTAATCCATTTCAAAAATAAAGATATATTTTTTTTAATTATTAATTTGAAACGAGCACGGTTGGTCTCAAATCTGTTTCAAAAATGTGTCTAATTCCGTCATTATAATTTGAGACGATACTGGTGGTTTCAAAATCCATCTCGGTTTTTTACTTCCAAAACATATCGAGACCTAGTAAAAGTTTGGTTTCTAAGTTCGTCTCAAATTTCCGAAATTAGAGACGGACTTAGTCTATCTCTAAAAATTGGTTTTAGATGCCCAGTATTCTAGTAGTGTCCTATTGATAAACTCTTCGGTGATCACTTCTTTGTTTGTAACTTCTATATTAATTGGGTTCTTTAACTTTTCACGGGGTAAGTTTAATCTTTTAGCAAATTCATCAGACACAAATGAACAGGTAGCTCCCGAATCAAATAATACATATGCATTTATATTATTGATCGTAATAATACCTGACACCACCTCCTTTGATGCAACTGCGTCTTGCATCGTCATGTTGAATGTTCGGGTTGTCGGCTTGCTCTGCTGCGTTGGCCCTCCAATTGTTAACTTGGTGTTACTGCTCCTGTTTCCACTTCCTCCGTCAGTATTCTTTTCAACGAAAAATCCTTCACCCGATGTCCCGTTCCTCCACATGAAAAGAAACCTCCTTTCTTTGGCTTAGGGCAATTTGGTGAAATATTTTCATCTTGACCATAATTGTAACAGACGTTTTTCCCCTTCATACACTCTTCAGAGTGATTCTTTTCAAATGCCAGTGTTCACATGTTGGCTTCTTCTGTTGTGTACTCCCTTGTTGAGTTCCTAAGTCATTGCCACTATCGTTCCACTTGCGCTTCTTGCTGTTACGCCCACCATTGTTGGCACCTTAATTTCCACCTTCAATCTTCTTCCTGTTCTTTTCCTTATTGTACTTGGATACCGCTTCACTACCACCTTCTGCAACGATAGCCTTTTCCAACAGCATTGAAAACGTACCAATTTTTAGCACTGCAACCTTGTTGTATATCAACGGATTAAATCCATTTTCAAGCCTATGCGCCTTTCTTGCCTCTGTATCTACCTGATGTAGAGCGAATCTGGCTAACTCGTTGAATTTGCCAGCATATTCAGAAACTGTCATATTCTCTTGCTTTAACTCTAGAAACTTCACTTTCATCCTAGTTTGCATGCTCGGCGAGAAATAATTCTCGAAAAACAATTCCTTAAACCTTGTCCAGGTTGCTACTGCTGTTTCAGCTCTAGCCTAGTTTGACTCCCACCAGTAATTAGCCTCACGTTTCATCAAATAGGTAGCAAAAGCTGTCTTTTGCTACTCTGCTACCCTAGCGATAACAAAAACCTTTTCCATCTCCTTCACCTAAGTCTGAGCTTCTATAGGGTTTGTGGTTCCCTTAAATTCTGGCGGTCCTACTGCTTTAAAATCTTTGAAGTTCGCAAATCTATTATTTGGTCGATTTCTTACTGCTGGTGCTCTAGTCTACATAGCTTGAGCTAACATGTGTACAAAGTTATACATTGGGTTCGCTTGATCTCCTTCATTATTCACAGATCGTTCCTCCCTTTGGTTACAGTTTTGTCGTCTTGGCGGCATTATCTCGTTAAACAAAATCTTACATTATTACTTCGAGTTTCATTATATGTTATATCTTCTAGGTGTTTAAAATATAACATGTAATTTAAACTCTGACAATCATATAATCATAACATTGGATTAACTAATTCAACTTGTTGAATTATCCAATTCAGCTTGCTGAGTTAACACATTCAACTTGTTGAATCAACAGATTCAGCTTAATGAATTTTCAAATTATCAGACAGACAGCTTGCTATCTTAATTCTCAAAACCTATCTACTTAATAAAACATATAATCATAATTTTGCATATATATTCATATACAAAATCTTAGTGTCTTACATGCCTAACACACTTCTATAAATGCTAACTATCCCATTCTAAATATCAAGAGATGGGATGTACCAAAAGATATACTCCCCTATACACATAAGACGGGGATACATCTTATTTATATACTATTGTTGGGTAAAATCTATACGCGCTACACGCAAGTGTACGTGATCAACAAGTAATATAATGATAAGATCAAGTATCATTCCTATAGAGACAATAATTACAATCTATCCTAACAATAACAAATTTTATATTATTTCAACTTTGTTAAACCAATGATTAATGATGGAAATTATGAAAAACTACTACTCAGACTATAATTAACACTATTTCAGGGATTTAACAAATATTCGGAGAATTAAGCCTACAACTTCACTTATTGGTTCACTTCGAACAACATACTTTTTTCAGTTTATATCAATTATTCCAGATTATTAACCTAGAACACGAAAGTAGATATAACTATCCTCAATGCATTACATCCATACTCACTTAAATTCATAATCGATAGAATTAAGCAAGACACCTTAATTAACCAAATCACTATATCTCTATGTGATATCAAGTTCTCTTTAGATTACGCATGATGCATAGATATCTCTATCCTATACATGAATTATGAATTCCAACTAACTGTAGAAAACATAAACATACGTCACTGTGGCTAGTTCCAATCCCATATGTTATCTCTCAAGTTCATATGGGATAACAGGTAAATGGTGATCAATCAAATACATAAATTACGCACAAACCACAACAAAATAACATGGAAATAATCTTCATAAACTAAATTGAAAGCATATCAATCCTTAGTTACATAATAAGATCCGTTATAGGACTAAATAGCAAATTAGTTCATCATAAACAAAGTAAATACCATAATCCACAAAGTGAATAGCATTTTGAATATAAGATGAAGATGAAGAGAGATAATAGAATTTGAAATCGTATTGTTACTCGTCTCCACGCTCGCCTTGAGTTCTTCGTGCTTTGCTTTGCTTCAATTCTCCTTACGTGTCAACTCTCACAAACTAAGGCTTGTTTTCTGTCTATGTATCTCTAATATAAGCCTCTCTACAAACCTTAAATATGTTCCTAATCGCAAGCTAAATTGTATAACTTTCTTTCTGCAGAATCTCAATCAAACAAGGAAACCTCCATCTTTGCCGCGTACCCCTGCCCCGACGGACTTGTTGCCTTTAATACCCCTGCCCCGACGGACTTCCACTTTTCTTGATCTTTTTCTGCACCCCCGCCCTGGCGGGTAATTTAGCCTATGAAGGCTCGCCTCGGCGGGTGTCCAATCTATGTCAAGCTGAAAATGGCTCTTAAGTCCTTGTTTCCCATCCAGTCCAGTTCCTGCAATCAATAATACAAAACCAAGCGAAACGAGACTAAAACTACTCTAGATAACAAAGAATCAAGCTAAAAAGGACATCGATTCATAGGTATAAAACCAACTCATCAACTAACTCACACAGCCTGAGGTCAATATTATACTTAATATAACCCTAGTAAACAAAAGGGTACTAATGCCTCTATATACACAACACCTGAACTAACACATCACTTCATGTCCGGTTGAGCCACTTTAGCATAAACATGCTCCTGCTCTTGGAGTGCATCTCCACACGGCGTCGAACGGAACAGCTTGACACAGCTAAAAATGCTTCCTCCTCTCTCCAACCTTGGGGCAATATAAGCTGAATCTAGAGCCCGCCCCAAGGACTCAATCCTAATCTCATTTTCCTAAAACTCTGTCTTTAGCTGGTCCACTCTCCTCGCTACTCGGATCCAATCATCCTCAACCCGAATCTTGTCAGCGATCTCTAAATCAAACTCAAATCGCATCGCCTGATGCTCAAATCTCAGCACTCCTTGCTCACTTCCTCTTGCTCCAATCTTTCCCTTTAAATTTTCTATTTTTTCTTCTTTTTTTTACTTTTCTTTTAGATAGCTCCCATATCTTCCCCCAAACTTAGGTGTCTTCCTAATCTTAATCATCACTACCAGTTCACTGAATTTCTGTTATAAAGCTCAATTTCTTTCAAGAAGTCAATTATGTCACTATTTGAACTAAGTTGGACTATATGGTCATCCTAACGTGCTAACCGGTACAACAGTGTCAAACAAGCAACGATTCATGTCAAGGTCTGAAATTACATTAATGTCCTAATTGTCATTACTGTTCAAGTTCTATGTAAGTCCAATCTCATCACTGGCTAAGGTTACTTCATACATACTGACATACTCGACTCATCCTAACTAACGACTCTTTTTGTTATTCTCTGATTTTTTTCAATTTTTTTTATAAGCATAAAAACACTTAAATAGCAAATAATAAACTACACTAACATGCAATGTTCTAACAATATTATGATAAGTAATATACACCCCCAAACTTAAATATCGCAATGTCCTCATTGTGATAATAAATGAACTTAAGCTTAGAGGACTTCCCTGACAACTCATATATCCGGCTCGACCACCTCCACATCAGAATCCGAAGGTGGATAGCCAAAATGTGGCTGCGGAGTCGATAACTGAAATGGGTCGACAGATATGTTCAGTCGCGCAAATGCCTCAGCAACAGCAGCGTTGAAATTATTCTGAGTCTCGAATATATTGTTTTGTCTCGCCGTCAGTCTATTTTTCTTCTTGTCATCCACCCTGCGCTGTTCATCCAACTGCTGCTGAAGAGATCAGAACTGAGAACTGAACATGAACTTCGCCGAGCGAAATATGCTCTACGTAGTGGCCTCCCCCTCTTCGGGCAGTCTATCCTCTGCGAACTCATCCTCCTCAGGCATCACATAGTCCGCATCTATGGCTTAGTCCTCCTCCTCATCCGAGTTTGAAGGAAAAATGAAGCCTAGACCGCGAGGATGTGACTTGGCCCCTTTCTAGACTCTGAATCGGGCAATCATCCTCGTGTTTAGTAGCTGCAGTGGTGGCTGAATAGGCTCATCATCTGCCCACCTGAGACCTGCACCGCGGCACAACCCGGTGATAAGGGATGGATGTGGCAATCCTCCCGACATGGGCCCTCTCAAGCATCGGCGAATAGAGAAACTGATGATAGCCCCAATATTGATTTTGAAATCTTTGATGATCGCATACAACAGTGAGACTTTTTCTTTGGTTATTTCGCTCGTATGCGTTGATGGAAATAGCTTGGCACAGAGGAAATAATACCATATCTTCCCGTAGCGGCTCAAACTTGAGCTCATGATTTATGTGCCCCCTATCTTCACTACAAAAAATGGTGATTTTGTAACAATCAATTTTCGTTGCTAAAGGTGCAAAATTTCGTTGCCAAAGGTCATTTGCAACGATTTTTCGGTCGTTGGACCATTCGTTGCGCAATGAGCAACGAATTTTTTTTTCATTGCAGTAAGATTGATATTTCGCAACGAAAGTTTCTTTTCGTGTAAAATCATAGATCATTTCTCAACGAAATATTTTGTAGCAAATTTATTAAAAAATTATTACTGAAAAGCAACTTTTGTTGCAGAATCTGTCTAATTGGCAACGAAAATAATCTTTTTTTTTTCAATGAAAAATGAAATTTGTTGCGTTTGATACACATTTGCCAACGACATTTGTCGTTGCTAAACAATATGAAAATTGTTACCTTAACTAGTTTTCGTTGCTGATTGTATACTTTTTGGCAACGATTTTCGTTGCTAAATGTGCATAATAAACTGGTCATATATTAATTTGCAACGAAATTATTCGTTGTTGTTGGTTTTATTATAGATAATTATGATCAATTAGCAACGATAATGTTCGATGCTAATTATTTTTCGAGAGCAACAAAAATTGTCAAATAACAATGACACTATACATTGTTGTTTGGTAACGAAATAGATTTTGATTGTATCATTGCGAAATCCATTATTGATGATCCTGTTATGTAACGAATATCAAAACTATTTTACAAAAAAAATAAATCGTGTCTCACTAACCTCATAACAAATTATGGCAGAAATAGAAAAAAAAACTCAAATATTATTAACTAAATAAAATCATCTAGTACATGATCATTCATCATCCTCACAATCAACTATCTAAACTACCAAAGTTCTTTAGTTACGTAAGGCATGAAATGATGTAACTTTATCAATATGTTCTCAAAAGCATATAAACGAACAGTCTGTGCTACTGAAGAAACTAGATGAAGACCTTCATCTTGTTAAGCTAAGCTTTACTAGCTTCAATATAGGTAAAAAGAGCTTAATTTAGACCAACCTTGATGTAGCTTCATGTAATCCTTAAACTTAAAGTAGAGAACTATATTATAAATTCTTCTCACCTGAGAATCCCTGATAAGTCCGTGCGAATAAACATTCGAAAATAGAACATGTTAAAAATATTAACAATAAAAAATTAATTAAAAACATTATCTGACATGAAATATTTGCAGGAAAAATGCAATGTGTCTACATCATGTTGGGATGATAATCAGGTTGACAATGGAATATTCCTTACTAGCAAAAAATAATAAACACTTGAGTGAAGTATTGGACCTTTAGTGGTTAATGAGAAACAAATCAAGAATGTGTCTACATCATGTTTCTTTGTCTGGACCAAACCAACGTGATGCATGAATTTCGAGTTCTTTTGATTCTCCAATAAGCTTATCAAGAAATCCATGAATGAACTCGGATATATTTGTTGAATGCTCAATACTAACAACAAATCTCTGTAGACATAAAATGCCAAATAGTAATTAAAATTAAAAAATGATGTATGCCTTTATAAGAAATATAATTTGATTCTAGATAAAACAAGGACAACAAAAAACCAATTGGAAGAATCCTGAGGAAACTTCGGATTAAAATTGCTATCCACATGTTGTCAAATTTTGTCCGGGTAATATTCAAGATGTGGAGAAAAAGGCCGCCGGCCCAAGAGTTGAGCATCCTAACATGATCAATCATCATAAACAAAGCAAGCAAAGCAAAGAAAGTGCCTTCTATACCAGAGGGGCAAAGCTTAGAACTGAGAATAAGAAGAGGCATCCATTTGAGGCATCCTATCATTCTATGAAAAAATTCAGCAATAACGACAAAAAAGAAATTTGGTACACCAAGTCTCAAGTTTAATCGTAGAACCAATATCAAATCCAGCATCCTTAAAGCACTAAAGAGCAACTGAGACTAAAATAGTACTTAATGAAATGGGTAGCTTTTAAAAATATTTTTGTAGAGAAGAACTCCAAAGAAGAAGCCAATTCCACCAACAGAAAATATGGATATGATAACCTCCTGCATACAGCCGTATGAATGATAAGGTCAATACATATAACAAGAACTTGTACATCTTGTAAAAAGAAAAAAAATTTTGCACAATATTTTATTTGGGAATTCAGACTTGTTGATAGTACTAAATTAAGGTAGAGATTTAAGCAACTATTAATATTCAAGAAAAATGAAAGTTACAGATAGTATTACTTAGTAAAAATGCATGAAAAAGAAAAAAACATTGTTGTTAAGAGAATAATCTCCAGAAATTCAGTAACCATACTTGTATGTTTGAAACATATCTGTAATTAGTGAATTGTACACAATTGAATTAATTTAATCACTAACTATTACACGTCTCCAAGATGTCAATCAAGATTCTCAATTGATAAGTAGGTTTTACACCTACTTATTGGACGCCAACTTGTTATGATTATGGCTTAAACTCAAGCACTTTATTATCTTTTAACGCATTTTATCTTTGTGTTAAGCATTTTAGGCAGGAAACTCTTTTGGGCATGAAATGACACAATAATGGCATGGTTTGGCATGACTTGGCAAGGAATGGGAAAAAGGCATGAAGCTAGCTCCAAGGCAAGAAGGGCTTGGCATATGGAAAAGGGCACAAGAAAAGGGACTCGATTCAACTAATGTGAAGGTGCTAGAAGCAGCAAAAGAAAGAGCATAGGATTGCAAAAGAAAGCAAAAGCCAGAAATTGCATCAGCTGAAGAAAAGGTCACGCGCGGCCGCGCCATAAAGACAAAGGAAGCCAGCGCGCCCGCGCCGGTTAGCAGAGCCAGAGGGCTGTTCTGGGCACTGGCGCGCCCGCGGCCTAATTACACTAGGAGGCCGCGCGGCCGCGCGGGGCTTGACTGAGGACAGTTGACTTATTTTACTTAGCTGAATGTAATAGTTATAAGGCTTATGTTTGATAGAGACGGGAGGATGGATTATCATTATCAGATTTCATTTTACCAACACAGAGTGGTGTTCCATATTCTAGGTTAGAGAGAGTGTGAAGGTCCAAGAGGCTTCTCTTCTTCTTCCTTCTTACTCTACTAGTACTACATTTTCTAGGGTTCATCTTGGAAATCATTTGTGGTCCAGACTTAAGTTTGTTATCTTCTATTGAAAGGGGGAAACCACAATTCTACATTTCCTTTCTCTTGTTTCTCTCATTTCCTAGTTGCTCAATGCTTGGTTTGAATCCCATAATGGTGGGAGGTTCAATGATGAACTAACTTCCATTATGTGATTGTAATGGATTCTAGATGCTAAACCTAGGGTTTATGCCTCTTTGATATACATGGATGATAATATGTGGGTTGCCTAACATGGGTGTTTGTATGCCTAGATGCTTGATCAACATCTACTCTAATAGTTTATATGAACTTGAAAAATAAAGTGTAAACTTAGATTTCTCCATGTTAGCATATGTTTGTGAAAATTTCTTTAGTTGAATTTCATGATTCGCTTACCGGATAGAAATATACCGTATGGCCGTATGTAGTCTAATGGGAGTTTGTGCGTAAATTGGTTTGGTTTATAAATCGCATAGAAATATTGTGGTTTAGGCTTTGCCGATGTTCATGTGATTTCTATCTTAATTGTGGACTTTATATGATTTGGACTTGGTGTATTGAAAGATAGTCAAGTCTCACATTCGTGCTCCTGACTAGCATCTCTATATGATTATCCATGTATGATTTGTGGCGTGGTTAACCTAGGTGACGCTTTAGATGAAGTTAGGATCCCATATCCCCCTAATTTGAACCCCTTGCTTATTAATTGGTTAAGTTTAGTTAAAGTTTAGGATAATTAATTAAAGAACATTGTGACAACTGTTTAAGCAGACATAGATAACTAATGAACTATTGCATAATAGATTAAGCCTGACTCCATTTTCTGTGGGATGATCTCGACTTACTGAGTTATTACTTGCCGACCGTGTACACTTGCATGTGTTTTTGTATCCGTTTTTGTTATCACTTCAACGGTGCAACATCAATCTAGTCATCCTTCTGCTCTATAGTAGCCTAACGTATATCTTCCAGCTTCTCCAACTCTCCAACTCGACCATATAACTCTATGTTACAGTTGTACAACTCATCGTACATCTTAGCTGGAATAGAATCAAGTGGAATCTCATCAGGATCCTCATCCTTTTTTTCAACCTCTACCTCTATCTCCTAAGAGTCCTCCTCTGAATCAAACTCCGGCTCATGCTCCTGACCCACAATTGTGATCAATGGAGATGGCTCTCTCTGTACCAACCGCTCCCAGACAACATGGATGTCTCGAGGCTCCTCACCTCTAGCTACTCGGGTCACATCCTCCCTAGGCTGACTGGATCCTCCAACATCAGACATCATGAAAATTAAAATTTAAAGTTTTAATTACTAATCGATACCACTCGCGAGCACATAGGTTATAACACATAAGCACATAAAGTCTTTTATTATCTTTAATGGACTTCCGTAATTCATTCCTTAGAACTCGATAAGAGTTTATCACCACTATATTTTCGATCAACTAAAAGGCTACTACCCTAAGGTTTCCCCACCTAAGGTTCATAACCTAAAGCTTTGATACCAACTTGTGACACCCCCATATTCGGGTACTTCATTTCCAAAGGATTTGGTGTTCACTGTCCAATTAAATAACATCTAGCTACCCATAAATAAGGCTATAAATTAAACTCATAACTGAAATAGTAGAAATCCTCCCAAAAAAGGGTTACAATAACTTAAACAATTAAATCCCAGGTAATCTAATCTTAAATACATCAATGCGGAAACATAACAAATTAAGTAAGTCTTAAGATCAACATTTGCAAATAATAAGTCTTCATCACTTGTTCATTTTGCCTTTGGCCTTACTAGTGGATGGCTCGTCAACTCTTTCAACCTTAGCTGCAATGTTATTATGCAAGAGTGAGCAAACAATTGCCCACAAGTATAACAATAACAATAGTAATAACATGAGAGTAATCAACGAGTTCTAAATAATAGAAAGCTTTGCTTTTGAATCAATATTAGACAACAAGATCAAAAGAACCCTTGAGGGTCATAAGACCATGAACTATGTCCTAGGTTATCAAGTATTTCTATTTTAAACCAACAGTCATAAGACTATATGGACCTTACTTCTCGTACTTAAGGGGATCAACCCTTCGTACCATGTATTGTGCACATAAGAGTCCGCACCAATATAATCTACTTCGCGTAATATAATCTATTATAATAGGGTTATTCTAGTTTTGACTTAAGAGTCCGCACCAAAGGACGTTTAGTTTGTATAAGCTTCAAAAATAGTTCTAAAATTTGGAACGCTCATCAACTATGGACTAGTCGAATCAATAAGGGTTCGCTAGTCATTCAAGGGTTCGATATAATAATATAATCGATATTCAAATCAAATATTAAATCTCAAATGTATACAACTTAATAAACATTGTATAACCAAAGTATTACTTCAAAATAATTAGAACATCTCATTTGGAATCATGAATTTGAATAAACAAGAGTAAGAAACTTGCTCAATATAAGAATATGATTTAAGAATTTGCTCAATGAAAGTTTAGAGTTAGGGAACTTGCGTAATTGTAATCAAGATAGGGTAGAGAAACTTGCCTCATGTGTAAGTTATAAATTATAATTTATGTTCTCCAATTAATCCTACATACCATTTAAAGTCACAATACCAATTAATTATAACACAACTAGCATCATGAGTATACTTTCTTTTAACTTAACTCTAAATCTGGTTATATTAACCACATCCACAAACCTTAACTCTTAAACACTTTATTAAACTTCACGAATAATAAGTTAAGTACACATTTGACTTATCGATTAATCACGTAAAACCATCATTGACATGTTACTAATCTGTTTTAACATCTAATTATATGATTAATACATTTTCATGTTCATTAGATTAGGTTTAAATTATATTTTCTGGACTCGAACACTTAAATATAATTTTCTGGGTAAATCTGCCATGTGGCGCTGCAGCGCGGCCCTAAGGCCTAGCAGTCGGAGCTGCGGCGCGACCATATAACAAGGCATAGGCGCTATAGCATGCCGATAAGCCTTCTAAGAGGCGCTGCAGCGCGACACATCAGCTTTAGAATCTGCAATTCGCGAATAACATAGAATAAGGCCATAAACTTCCAATTTCTTTGTCCATACAATAATTTAAGTATACACAGACACTATAATTCATATAGGATCATTATCCAACCTTTCTAGCATGATTCTAACACTATAAATCACATAAAACATCAATTTAAGAACCAAAATTAAGTTTTTTGCCATTTTATCAAAGTTTCTTCAAATTTAACGAATTTACACATAACGGTTTCGTTACTACGCCAAATCAGTCCATTAAACTTGCATTCTTTTCATTTCTTAACGTATAAACATAATCAATCATCAATTTACCGATTAGCATACAATTTAAGCATTAATTTTTTTACATATAAGCCATATTCCTATATTTTCCACTGTAAACTCAAATCTTCCTTTTTAAACAAAATTTCACGTATTAATTCAACCAAATTTTTTTTATAAAATTCATATAGTAGATTATACATGCATATTAATAATTATAAACACCTTCTCAATAATTTAACCATGAAAACTCAATTACAGAGAACTTAAAATCAATTTTCATGAAGAACTCAAGAACATAAACTAAAGCTTGAATTTAAGTGTTTACCCTTGGTTTCTTGTTTAGATTACACAAAGATGATGTAGAATACTCCTCTTTAATTCGCCAAGTCTTTTTCTTCAATCTCAATTTCTCCCAAAGTTCTCTCTGTTCTTAGAATTCTCAGACTTAACTGATATAAACTTAATATAACTTAATATACGTATAATATAATAACTAGCATATACATGTGTATTTCTCACATAACGTATCACCTCTTTTTTTGTGAGAACTACCCATCTGAGGAATTTGGAGAGGTGACAAGCTTTTTATGTCATGGATTGGACCCATATCAGGCAATGATTCATTCATAGTAGAGAATTGATCGTTCGTTCATCTATAGGGTTGCTTAACTTGGATCTTTGTTCAACAGCTTAATGGCACTCCTTCATGATGTTGTCATCTGTTATGATGGAGCAGTGAGGAATGTCCGCAGTAATTCAATTAACTTATTATTCGAGTATGGGACACAAACAGGAACTATGACCCATATTTTTTTTACTGCCTAGGAACCAGTTGGAGTATTAGCTGTAACTGCTATGTTGAATCATGTATACAAGGAAGTCCTTGACTCTTCTCCTAGTAGTCATTACTTATGGGCGATGATGAAGGTATTTGTTTTACATTATATATAACTTGAAATTTCCATCTAATTGTGACAAGTTATCTTTCAGTAAGCGCACAATTTCATCTTTCTCTAATTTGTTGTATATATTTCGGAGATACTGCTTTGTGGAGTTAAATTCAAGACTAATTAGGTTGATCGCAGATTCATATTATACTTTCATGAAAGAGATTGTGAGAGAAAGTATTTTCCAAGAAAATGCTGATATTTTGTTACAAAACATTCGAAATAAGTCAGTGTCTGCAGTTGAGTTATTGATAAAGTATGTTCTCTCTTTTATTTATTTTAATTAAATCATTGTCATTCTTTTTTTTAATTAAATCGTATTATTTTATTTATTTATTAATTTATTTATTTATTTTGTAATATATTATATGATACTATATTATTTAAATTAATAAATTTAAGGAATGTAATTAAGTTAATTAACTTATTTCATTTTATATTATGTCATGAATTATGTTATGTTATGTTATGTTATGATATATTATGATATATTATTTTATTTTATATTATATTATCTTATATTATACAAAGTAATATAAATTTATGTTATTATATTATTTTATTTTATTTAGTTGTGTAAAACTAAGTAAATTAATGCTACTTAATTTATTTTAATTAGTATTGGGAAACTAAGTAATATTAACTAAGTAAATACTACTTAGTTGATATATATAAATTTAGTAGTTTATTATTTGTTGTTTTATTTTATTTATATGTTATTATATTTAATTTAATTTAGTTTAATATTTAATTTATGTATTTTAGTAATATTATATAATAATGGACATTATATTATTTTAATTATAATTTATGTCTAACCACTTAAACAACTGACAAATTATACCCTAAATTTATACACTATGAAAAAAATAACTCAAATTGAATATATTGTGACACCCTCAAATCCGGGTACTTCATTTCCACAAGATGGTGTTCACTATCTAAATAAAACATATATCTACCCAATAATAAGGAATGCAAAAAAATTTACAACCTCATCATTAAATAAAATCTTCCTTATGAAAAAGGATTACAACCTTAGTCCAAAAATATCCCAGGTTTGCTAACCTTAACATAAACAAATAAGTGCGGAAATAAAATATCATAAACAAATCTTATTAAAATCACATTTAAAGACAACAAGTCTTTACTTGTTCATCTTGCCTTTCCCTTTACTTGTTGACGGTATGTCAATGTTCTCGGCTTTAACTGCAAGTAATTAAGAAATATGCAAGACTGAGCAAACAAAAGCTCACTTAGAATACAATAACAATATAACATAACTGAATAATTTTACTTCCATCAACAATAAAGAATCGAATAAAAATCTTTCATTAATACTTAGAATTTCGAATATTGAATCATCTGAGGGTCATAAGATCTTGAACTATGTCATAGGCTATAAACATTTTCGTTTAAAACCTTTAACAGTCGTTTAGACTATGGACTCTAATTCGTACTTAGGGGGATCAACCCTTCGTACCATGTATTGTGCACAAACATTTAACGCTTTCGCGTAGTAACCTCCCCTAATAAATAGGGTTGTTCATCTCAGTATTTGATACGAGTCCGCACCAAAAAAAGTTTGGTTTAGATAGATAAAAGAAAATTTGGAGTTTCAACTATCATCAACTAAGGAGTAGTTGAATCGACTCAAAAATCATTAAGAGTTCAATAATACAAGAATTATGAACCAAGTATAAGTCATAACAATAGACTTCATATTAGATAAGCATGCTTTAGAAATAACTTAAAGCATTTGAAAGATTAAGTAGATCTTGCTTGAACAAATAAGTCAAGATCGCATTACTTCAATAATAAGTTCAATACTTGTTCATTATGAATATCAGAATACAACATAACTTGTAAAATAATTAACAAGTTAAGAATCGAAACAAACTTGCATGATATAAAGAGTAAGGATTCGATAACTTGCATAAACATAAAAGAAAGGTTTAGGAAACGTGCCTCAAGCACAAGCTACACTTTACAATTATAAACTACTTCCACAATTATCCTACATTTTATATTATGTTTATAACATCAATTAGTACATCATCATGATGTTTAAACCGTTGAACTTCTTGCTTAGGTTCGACTCACAACGTGGTTTACAACATAAGTCATTAACTAACCACATACATGAGTCTACACTCACAACATGCATAACATACACACATAACATTTTAAACTATAGTATTGTACCTTATGAAAGTAATATCCATGTACACATTTAATATATCAAGATTAGACTTCAAAATATTTAAAACATATTCAAAATATGTTATCTCATTGTCTAATACACTTAACATGACATCACATTAAGTTAGCTAACATGTAGTGCACAACAACTTCACGAAACTCAAACTGAAAATCCCGGACAGCACCTACCCCCGCTAGGGCGAGGTTCCCTAGGTTTACAGCCCCGCTAAGGAGGGGCCCACTACTGGTGGGTTCCCCTAGCTCGCGATCGTGTAGAGTCGCTCCAAAGTCCGATTTTTATCAACATAATGTATATAAAAATCTTAAAGTTTTAACATGATTATAACATTCATAAACACTATTACACATAATCAAAACACAATTTTCATGATTTTTGAAGAAAACAACATTCTCAAGTGTTCTTGACGAAAATTGATACTGTGAGTTCGTTTTTCAACCAAATCATGTAATTCCAAGTGTATTAACTCTATTCCTTAACATATTATCATAATCCATGATCAATTTAAACAAAATTAACAATCAAACCTCAATTTTGATAATTTAAAAGACTATTTTCAAAATAAGTTCACTGTAAATTACTATGAACACGATTTCTTCATGTTCATCGTATTTACGTGAATTGAACCATCTAGATTATCACATAACACTTATATAATAGTATATATGTATGCTACAACATGTAATAATCGAAATCACATGATTTTTAAAGAAAACTAATTACAGAGAAGCAAAAACTTGAATAACATAACTTTAAAAATTTCAAGAGTTTAGATTATACCCTTAGATTGTTTTGGAGAAGAAGATGATGGTGATGATTATCTCTTTGATTTCTCAAAACCTTCCCCCTTCTTCTTTCTCTCTTCTTATCCTCTCTATTTTCTCTGTTTTCTTTCTGTTCTTTCTTTCTTCTTTGTTTTATTCTTTTAACTAACGTAAAACTATTTGTATAACTGATATACATATATATTATACGTATAATTATATAATATAACTATTAAGTATTAAACCACATAATAATTGTAATAATTATAATTAATACATGAGTTATAAATTTGAAATTTAAAAAGCCCTAAGGTTTGTCTGGCCAAAACAGCTTTATTTCAAAAACAGATTATTAGTAGCTAGGGCTCTATTTGGCAAAACGAGATTAAAACAGTTTTAAGGGCATTGTTTGGGTAAAACTAATTTAAAACCCTTTTTATTCTTTTAATAAATCATTTAACACATAGATTAAATGTTACACTTTATTTAATTAAATCTTAACATTCTAATTTAATTAAATAAAAGCTAACATCAATTAACCACATAAAAATTGCCACATAACAATTATAATTACTCGCTAATTATAATTTCATGTAACAATTATCACATAAACTTCATCTAATTTAATTATCTCAATTAAATTAGAATCATAAAATCCATATACGTCAATTAAATTAAATATTAAATATTTATTTAATTAATATATTACACTTAATTAAAATACTCCACAACAATCACATTATTTATTTAACTCAATAAATAAATCAATTAAAATATTTATTTGATTCAATAATATTTAAAATTAATATAAAATTCTCATTCGTTACATATATGATTCAATACACTAACATAAGCCTCAACATCATACTATGAACATGCATGCACTGAAATTTCATAAATTAAAACCAAATTGAAACTAAATATCACACTATTATTATATAATCAACATGCTAGCTGCCATTACATAAATCTAACCCAAATTTAAACTAAATAGCAAAATAAAACTCATATAAACACATAAGTATGCAATATATATATATATATATATATATATATATATATATATTTCCAAATAAAACCCAAATTGAAAACTATATACAGGTGAAAGAGAAAGAGAAAGACTGAATACTTAGGTGAGGTAGCAAGCGGTGGCAAACAGCGGACGGCGGAGGCGGGTGGCGTCTCCTTCCTCTCCTTTTCTCTCTTCCCCTTTTTCTTTCTAGTTTCGTTAATCTATAAACGATCCAGGGGCTGGTTGATTTTAAAAGGATTAGTGACCGCTTTTGGCCACCACATGCGGTCACTGATTTTAATCGACTAACCTATCAAACTACTTTAGAAGTCAAACAGATCTGCGACCGCTATATGCGGCCCCGTGTAGTCGCAGACTTGCATTAATTTTCCCCGCAAGCACATGCGCCAAAAATAAAGGCGGCAAATTCAAATTACCGACCATTTAGCGACCGCACAGTGGTCGCTAATAGCAAATAGCGACTAGTTTTCATACCCGTCGCTAATAGTGGTCGCTAAGGCTATTATTAGCGACCGACTACGACGTTCGCAGATTATTTTGGTCGTTAATGTACCTTTTTCTTGTAGTGATCCGAATATATTGTAATGAATACTTTATAAAAATAAAGTGATATAGTAACATTACTATATAAGAAAGAATTCATATTGAGGATTGAGTTATATATTTATATATATAACTTTGATAAGAGAAATCATTAAATAAATATAATTTCATTATAAAAGAGAATCGTAAAGGTTGAGATTCAGGGAACGAATGAATGGAATAAAAGCAAAAAATATTATTCTGCATTTTTTAGCTATTTTAACATTAAATAATGTTTAAAGCTCGAAAAAGATAGTATTAACACACAAGATCGGTGATAGAAATATTTGGGGTGCTCCTGTTTTATTCGTAAAGAAGAAAGACAAGAGTATGAGACTCTACATTAACTATCAGGAGTTGAACCATGTCACCATCAAAAATAGGTAGCCATTACCTCACATTGATGACCTATTTGACCAGTTGCAAGGTGCTCAATTCTTTTAAAAGATTGATCTTCGTTCTGTATATCATCAGTTAAAGATTAAAACTGATGACATTCCAAAGACGGCCTTCAGAACTCGATTAGAATTATAAATTCTTAGTCATGTCTTTTGGATTGACTAATGCTCCTGCTGCATTCATAGATTTGATGAACCGGATATTTAAGAAATATTTAGATCATTTTATAGTTGTCTTTATTGATGACATCCTCATTTACTCCAAAAGTCGTGAATATCATGAGCAACACTTAAGGCTAATACTCCAAAAGCTTCATGAAAACAAGCTATATGTCAAGTTAAAGAAATGCGAATTCTGGATTGAGGAAGTAGCATTCATTGGGCACGTGATATCGAAACATGGAATAACAGTTAACCCAACGAAGATTGAAGCAATACAAAGTTGGGAACAACCTAAGTTAGTAACCGAAGTACATAGCTTTCTGGGCCTAGCTAGTTATTATCGAAGATTCATGTAAGGATTTTCTCAAATCGCCACTCCATTAACTCTGCTGACTCGAAAAGATACAAAATTCGAATGGAGAATGGAATGTGAGAAGAGCTTCCAAGAACTCGAGAAGAGACTCATTTCAGCACCTGTTCTGACCATACCATCTGGTACGGAGGGATTTATCATCTACAGCGATGCTTTAGGAAGAGGTCTATGTTGTGTTCTCATGCAACATGGGAAAGTTATAGCCTATGCCTCTCGACAACTCAAAGAATATGAGAGGAATTATCCTACTCATGATCTTGAGTTAGCAGCAGTCATTTTTACATTAAAGTTATAGAGACACTACCTGTATGGTGAGAAAGTGGAGATCTATACAGATCATAGAAGCCTTAAATATTTCTTCACCCAAAAGGAACTCAATATGCGGCAATGACGTTGGCTTGAGTTATTGAAAGATTACGACCATACTATCCAATATCATCCTGGAAAAGCGAACGTAGTAGTTGACGCGTTAAGTGGAAAATCATATGCGGGTACGAGTGTGACGTTGTTAACACAAAGACCCATTTTGTATTACTTACAAAAGATGGAGATAGAGTTAAAAACTCCAGGAAACCACATGAAGATGTCAAATATATGAGTAGAACTAACTTTAATCGATAAAGTTAAATCCAGAGCTGATGAATATGAAGAAGAAGGTACACGAAAGTGCTATTCTAGAAGCAAGAATCGACGAAGAAGGAATACTTCGAGTCAACTCTAGACTTTGTGTTCCTAACAACTTTGATTTGAAGTATAAAATTATGATGGAAGCACACAACACACCGTTTTCAATCCATCCTAGAAGTACCAAAATGTATCGTGATCTTCGACATATATTTTGGTGGAGCAATATGAAGAGATAAATCGCAGAGTTTGTCTTAAGGTGTCAAACTTGTCAACGTGTCAAGGTAGAGCACCAAGTTCCAAAAGGTCCATTGCAACCACTTGAGATTCCAGAATGGAAGAGGGAACACATCAACATGGATTTTGTGACGGGTCTTCCTAAAGTTTCTCAAGGCTTGGACACAATTTGGGTCATTATTGATAGATTAACCAAGTCTGCTCATTTCTTGCTTATACGAGAAACTTATTCACTTGAGCCTTTGGCTAGTATGTACATAAACGAGATTAAAAGATTGCATGGTATGCCAGTATCCATAGTTTCTGATCGAGACCCTAGATTCACTTCACGATTTTGGGTCAGCTTGAAGAAAGCTATGGGCACTAATTTACGATTCAGTTCTGCATATCATCCCCAGACGGACGGGCAATCGAAAAGGACTATTCAAACTCTTGAAGATCTATTGATACTCTACATCCTAGACTTCAAAGGAAGTTGGGACAAGTACTTATCATTGGTGGAATTCTTCTATAATAACAGTTATCAAGCAAAAATAGGCATGACTCCATTCGAGGCGTTGTACGGAAGAAAGTGTCATTCTCCAGTATGTTGGGATGAGGTAGATGAAGCAGCATTGTTGGGACCAGATTTAGTACATATGACTACGAAAAAGATTCAAATGATCTGGCAACATATACAAACAACACAAGATCGACAAAAGAGTTATGATGATCTTCATCGAATGGACGTAGAATTCAATATCGGAGACCATGTATTAGTACGTGTTCCTCCATGGAAAGGGGTTACGAGATTTGGAAAGAGAGGAAAGCTCAACCCTCGATTTATTAGTCCATTTGAATTCCTAACCGAGTAGGAACTGTGGCCTATAGACTCACCTTACCGCTAAGCATGTCTCGTGTTCATAACATTTTCCACATATCTATGCTACGTAAATATGTGGTAGACCCAAACCACATTATTGAATTAGAACCAGAAGAGATAACAGAGGATTTAACGTATGAGGAAGTACATGTCAAGATCTTCGATAAGAAGGAACAAATACTACGCTCTAAGGTTATACCTTAAGTCAAAGTTTTTTGGAGAAACCATGATATTGAGGAAATGAATTGGGAGTTAGAATTTGAAATGAGAGCAAGGTATCCTCACCTCTTCGAAATACCAAGTACGTACATCAATTTCAAGGACGAAATTTCATAAGAAGGGAAGGTTGTAAGACCTCGAATTTTATGAAATAAAAGTATTCAATTATTCTTATAATTATTATTCTATTCAATAAATGGTTATATTGAAAAAGGTTAAAGTTAAGGGTGATATGTGTAAATTATAAAACTATGTCGGGGAATATTCGTTTTGTCAAAAAATATTCTTTTTTGTAGGGGAATATTCGTACGACGGAGCCAATCATTGGTGGGCCCCACAATAGAATTATTGTCGGATATAGAAAGCGACAAAAATAACCTTTTATAAAATAACGGCAAAACTTTTATCGTTAAACAGTAGTACGCGGTATTACATAGTATCTATAATTATTGATTCTTACGTAAGAAGTCACGTAGTATTTCATTCAATAATTGCCACAGTAGTTGTTGCATAGTATCTTATATTATTGATTCAATAATTGTTATAGTACCATCTGCACAATATTTTATATTATTAAATCAATAATTATCATGACATAATAACTCATATTATTGAAATGATATTATTGATTAGCATTATCGGCAATGTCTAGAAAGTTCTGTCGAGGAAAGGGGTTAGATTATCTAATTGAACGCCAATAAGGAGAAATCCTTATCGGAAAGCCCCCTCTTTTCTAGGAACGATCTGGTTGTCAATATTGTGAATCTATAATATTAATTGTGAATAATTATTGAAGGATTAAAAAGCGTTAATTAATTATGTGATGCATAGCATAACCATTAGTAAGAAGTTACCGACACTCGAAGGAAATAATGGTGATATGTGGCATTTTGTAAGTTTGGCTAATTCTATGGGACCCATAGGTCATCATCTAAAAGTCACTTTCGCCAATAGTACTTGCCTTTACCATACGTCAAACTACTTGTCTTTTCACATTACAGGCGTCAAACCACTTAAATTTTCACATTACAGGCATCAAACCACTTATCTTTTCACATTACAGGCATCAAACCACTTGCCTTTTTACATTACCAGGCTTCAAGACACTTGCCTCTTCACATTGCACGAGCCAAGCTAGAATTCTTTTATAAATAAAAGTTCATTTCTTCCTTCTTTCTCACCAATTCACTAAAGCTATAGAGAGAGAATAAGAAAGAAAGAAGAAAAGTACTCGAGAAGCAAGCACACACCACCAACACAAAGTTCTGCTACTACACTATTGTAGTATCTAGTCTTTTATTAAGGTAAAAGATGCTATTTTATTTCATACTCATAAGGGTTGTCATTCTATTCCTTATTAATCTGTGGGAATAACCTGTCTATGTAAGATCCCGACTTTTATGAAATAAAAATTGAATTTAATTTATCATTATTATTCTAAAACTGTAAAATGTTAAATTGATAAAAGATCAAACGAATAATTAAACTAATAAGTGAGTAAATAAAAGATGGGGATTAAGCTTCTAGAGATGTGGGCCAGGTGAGTGGCGGCTAGAGCTGATAAATGAGGAGTGATATGTTGATTTTATTTTCCAAATGATTCCAAATTTTTCTTAAATTATGCACCAAACTTTTCTCACATTGGTTAATTCTTTTATTGGTGGGACAAGGATAATTGCTCATTGATTATGCCTTAACAAGGCAAATATGTTGAGCATTTCATTTCATCTCGCTCGCTCCCATAGCGGCAATTACAGAAAAAGAAAAGAAAGAAAGAAGAAGGAAAGAAAAGAAGGAAGAAGAAATAAAAATTAAGAAAGGTAAACTCAAAACCTTTGTTAATCTTTGATTTTCATATATGGTTATTAAGTTTTATGAAATTTATGGAAAGATGATAGATTATGCGTATTAATTTATGATGGATTAAACTTGCATAAACATGAATAAAATGAGAGCTATCAAGAACTTAAATGAAAAACGAAATCTGAAAATTTCAGAAAAAATTAGTTTGCTACCATATTTTTGTAAAATTAGTAACTCTTTGTGTATAATGTGTTAGGAGATGAGATTTATATCAAAAGAAAGCCCTGGAAGTAAGCTAAATACAGAAATTTGAATCACCCAAAAATTTCTTGGGGATTGTTTGTCACGATGGTTTGAATGAAACTGGTCCGAAGGATTTATAGTCCGCTAAAATAAGAAAAATCAGTTTTCTTAAGCTCCATTGCGTGAATTATAATTCTCAATCCGACCGTTGGACCGTTGTAATTTTTGGATATGTTATACATATATACGTTGCATATATGTCCACAACTTTTTCACCGTTAAAGATTAACGTATGATTTGTTATAAATTTTAAGAGGTGACTGATTTAGAATTTTTGTAGCCGATTTCAGCAACATGCTTGAATGTTTTAAAATATATAACTTAATGATTTTAAATCCGATTTGGGTGATTTTTAAGGCTAAATTGGAGTATTTGAAGTCTAGTTTCTATTAAATTTAATTATTTTGACAAATAAGTTTTAGTTAATAGTGGTAATACTATAATAGTGGACTGACGCTTTAAAAATAATTTATCATATATGGGTATCCTAAGTTTTGTTATTCACATATAAGTTTTGGAATATGAATTATGATTCAATGCAAAAAATAAAGATAGCTTGATTGAATAATGAATTATTAGCTAGTTTATAAGTTATTCAAGGTAAATATGTTTTGGTGTTGATCCCGACTTTTAATAGAATTTAAATTATTTATAGTAAGGTGTTGATTTAATAAATGTTTATATATTTATATTGTTGTATTTTATCATCGCTTGGGGTGGTGGCTTAATGGTGAAAAGCCGGACATAAGTCTCCATTAACGTGGGTTCGAGCCCTGATAAACTCTTCTATGCTCAAGTGGTCTCACGCCCTGGATTTATTCGGGGGTAAGTTAAGCCCTAGATTTATTCGGGGGAAAATTGAGTTGTACCGATGAAGACACCAATGAGGCCTCCAAATTTTTTTGGTTATCATGCACTTATTTTCTCCCTATCGTGCATGCAATTATTTATTACGAATATTCATTTGGTCGGAGAATATTCTTTTTATCGGTGAATATTCGTACAACGACGCCGAATTAACCAGTCATTGGTGGCCCCACAACGAAATAATTATCGGATATAGAAAGCGACAGAAATATCCATTTTTAAAAATTAACGGCAAAACTTTTACCGTTAACTTTTTAAATACCCGGTGATAAAAGCACAGTAATACGCGTTATTCCACAGTAGTACACGGTATTGCACATTATCTCTGATTATTTATTCTTACATTAGAAGTCACTTAATATTTCATTCAATAATTGCTATAGTGATAATTGCATAATATTCCATATTATTAATTCAATAATTATCACAGTAACAACTGCAAAGTATGTCACATTATTAAATCTATAATTGTCACGACACAATAACTCATATTATTTGATCTGATATAATTAGACTAGTTGGCAGTATTGTGAATCTATGTGAATAATTGTTGAAAGATTGAAAATGTGTAAATAATTGATAATTAAAAGGTGTTGATTAAAGATAAATATGATATGCAGATGCTTGTTCAATTATTTTCTTTTTGCAAAAGTAAGTTTGGAAGGACTTGTCAACACTCTACTTTTCCTAAAGTAGTATGAACCATAACTCTATTATTGAACAAATTTTGTTAAAACGTGTACAAGTTAGTTTAATTTCCTCTGTGGGACCATAAATTTCACTACTAGTATTTTTATATAGCTTATTTGGTTATTTTGTCAAAGCATGTGTGTGACGCCCCCAGAATAGGTCCATTCAATCCAACCCATTCTGAGTCGCCAAATACATGGTACAGAATTCAAATACAAACTTTATATCATACGGTCGTGCAAAATACGACCACACAACTGTGAGTCTCAGTACAAATATATAGAAAATATTAAGATTCAAACTAAGTCCTCATTACAATTATTATCACACTATTTATCAGAAATAGTGAGGACTACTACTGCTCTAACTCGGACCATCACTCTGTCCCCCGACTAGTCCCCGCAACATTCTCATTTCCTGAAGAGGACAACAGATGAAAAGGGTGAGCTCAACTAGCTCAGTAAAGAATATTATGACTAAGATAATGGGAAACAAATTATCGTTAGTCTTCAAAAAATAAGATAAAATATAATGGACAACCAACTTTAGATCAATATTCGCAGCGGAAATAACAAATCATTAGAAGAGTTAAGCAGAGAATGAAGTCTACTATCTTCTATGATTTAAAAGTCCATCACCAATATTTTATCCCTGTAACATCAATCAATATATATCTCAAATCAAATATTCATCTTTGCACTACAGGCCAAAGATATTCTTTTGTATCATCAGTGGTCATATTCATCTCAACACCTGTCATCTTTGCACTACAGGCCAAAGATATTCATCAGGTAATCATTCATCTTTGCTCTACAGGCCAAAGATATTCATCAAGTAATCATTCATCTTTTAGGACTGAGGATGATGAAAAATATTTTAAAGAACGAATCCAGTGAGATAAAAGACAAAGATTAGGGATTCGTCATTTAGTTTATCCAAATCAAAAATACCTCGTAATAATCAATTATGGAGCAAAATTTCAAGAATAGAGCTCAAAACTTGGATACAATCAAAGATAGTAACCTTAACAGACAATTTGGACAAATAGAAGAAAAATAAATTTTCCCGTGAATAGTGCCGTATACGTGAATAGTGCCGTATACGTGAATAGTAACCCCGACGGAAAAAGTAAGAATTTCAACATAAAATCCATGACAATATTTCTGTATAATGATATTGAAAAGAATAACATCATTTACGAAAGAAAATAACATCCCTTACCTCAAAAGAACAGTATCTCTGACTGGAATATCGGATATAATACCGACGAAAGCTTGTACTGAATAGTAATACTCAAAGTATTGAAATACTCACAAAAATACGCTCGATATTATAGAGAGAGCAAACTTCGAATTCTGGTGTGATTTTCAATTCTAACCTAAGCACCCTATTTATAGGAAAAGCTTAGGATGCCAAAGGAGACTAAAATAATAAAATATTATTATTTTTTTCTTAGCCGCCGGCTGCTCCAAAAAGCCATCAGCCATTTTGTTTCAACCAAAAGTGGGTCCCATCCATTAAATAATATATTTATTTTCCAAAACTTCAATAATTCATAATAAATAGCCCCTTTGTCAGAAAAATACAAATTCTATGTCCTTTCATAGGAAATTTAATTCTCTACAACTTTGCAGAAGGAAATTTTTCCAAATTCCAAACATAAATTATCCGAAATCCATAAACAGATGATTTCTCACACCAAAATATTGATAAAAACTCATCAGTGCCAATTCCTTCTTTAATATCCACAAAATAAATATTTCCTTATCATATAAATCAATAATTAATTATTCACAAATAATATTATAGAACTACAATATTAACAACCAGGTCGTTCCCAGGACAGAGGGGGCCTTCCGATAAGGACTTCTCCTTACTGGCGCGCAATTAAATAACCCCTCCTAGACAGAACTTCCTTAGACATTGTCAATAATGCTATCTAATAATATTATTCAAATAATATGAATTATTGAGTTGATAACGTGAAATACTGTGCAACGACAATTATTGAATCAATACTACAAAATATCAACTGTAGCCATTATTGAATCAATCATAAAAAAATAGCAACGTAGCAATTATTGAGTCAATAAAATATCAATGCAGCAATTATTGAGTCAATAATATAAAATATCAACGTAGCAATTATTGAGTCAATAATATAAAATATTGAACAGTAAATACTGTAACAATAATTGAGTAGGTTCCTTCTCACATAAGACTCAATAATTCGAAATACTGTGCAATACCGTGTGCTACTGCGCACCACCGCGTACTGTATTTTAACCACCGGGTATTTCAACAGTACTAACGGTAACAACTACGCCGTTATCTTGTAAAAAAGTTATTTCTGTCGCTTTCTATATCCGACAGTTATTCCGTTGTGGGGGCCCACAAATAGCTGCGCCGTCGTACGAATATTCCCCGACAACAAGAATATTCCACGACCAAACGAATATTCCCCGACAACAAGAATATTTTATAACCACTTGCTCATTTTAAAAATATTTGCACATTTCACCCATAACTTTCATATTTATCAAGTCAACACCTTACTATTTCGAAATGATATATAAAGAAAATTAAATCTTTATTCATAAAAGTTGGGGTCTTACAACCTCCCCTCCTTATGAAATTTCGTCCTCGAAATTGACGTACGTACCTGGTATGTCGAAAAGGTGAGGATACCTCGCTTTCTTTTCCGATTCCAACTCCCAGGTCATTTCCTCAATTGCATGGTTTCTCCACAAAACTTTAACTTGAGGTATAATTTTCGAGCGTAGGACATGCTCCTTCCTATCCAAGATCTTGACAGGTACCTCCTCGTACGTTAAATCTTCAGCTATCTCGTCTGGTTCTAACTCAATAATGCGGTTTGGATCCTTCACATATTTACGTAACACGGATATGTGAAACACGTTATGAACACGAGACATGCTTGGAGGTAAAGCGAGTCTATAAGCCACATTTCCTATTCGGTCAAGAATCTCAAATGGACCAATGAATCGTGGGTTAAGCTTTCCTCTCTTCCCAGACCTTGTAACCCCTTTCCATGGAGCAACACGTAATAACACATGGTCTCCAACATTAAATTCCACGTCCTTTCGATGAAGATCTGCATAACTCTTTTGTCGATCCTGTGCCGTCTGTATACGTTGTCGGATTATTTGGATCTTTTCTGTAGTCATACGTACTAACTCTGGTCCCAACAATGTTGCTTCACCCACCTCATCCCAACATACTGGAGAACGACACTTTCTCCCATACAACGCTTCGAATGGAGCTACGCCTATACTTGCCTGATAACTGTTGTTGTAGGAGAATTCCACCAATGGTAAGTACTTATCCCAACTCCCTTTGAAGTCTAGAACACAAAGCCTCAATAGATCTTCAAGAGTTTGAATAGTCCTCTCTGATTGTCAGTCTGTTTGAGGATGATAAGCCGAACTGAATCGTAAATCCGTACCCATAGCTTTCTGCAAACTGATCCAAAATCGTGAAGTAAATCTAGGATCACGATCCGAAACTATGGATACTGGCATGCCATGCAATCTCACAATCTCATTCACGTACATATGAGCAAGACGTTCAAGGGAATAAGTCTCTCGTATCGGTAAGAAATGAGCAGACTTGGTTAATCTATCAACAATAACCCAAATCGCATCTAAGCCTTGAGAAACCTTGGGAAGACCCGTAACGAAATCCATCGTAATGTGTTCCCACTTCCATTTCGGAATCTCCATTGGTTGCAATGGACCCTTCGGTACTTGATGCTCCGCCTTTACACGTTGACAAGTTAAACATCTAGAGATGAACTCCGCGATCTCTCTCTTCATATTGCTCCACCAAAATGTATGTCGAAGATCACGATACATTTTAGTACTCCCAGGATGGATCGCAAATGGTGTGTTGTGTGCCTCCATCATGATTCTATACTTCAAGTCGAAATCGTTAGGAACACAAAGTCTGGAGTTGACTCGAAGTATTCCCTCTTCATCGATTCTTGCTTCTGGAATTGCACCTTCTTGCACCTTCTTCTTCATCTTCATCAGCTCCGCATCTGTAGCTTGAGCAGCTTTAACTTTATCAAGCAAAGCTGGTTCTACGCGTATACTTGACATCATCGCACTCGTTCCCCCATATGATTTTCTACTCAACGCGTCAGCTACCACGTTCGCTTTTCCAGGATGGTATTGGATGGTATGATCGTAATCTTTCAACAGCTCAAGCCAACGTCGTTGTCGCATGTTGAGTTCCTTCTGAGTGAAGAAATATTTAAGGCTCTTATGATCTGTATAAATCTCCACTTTCTCTCCGTACAAGTAATGTCTCCAGATCTTCAACGCGAAAACGACTGCTGCTAACTCTAGATCATGAGTAGGATAATTCCTCTCATATTCTTTGAGTTGTCGCGAGGCATAGGCTATGACTTTCCCATGTTGCATGAGAACACATCCTAACCCTTTGCCTGAAGCATCGCTGTAGATAACAAATCCATCCGAACCAGATGGTATTATCAGAACAGGTGCCGAAATAAGTCTCCTCTTGAGCTCTTGGAAGCTCTTCTCGCATTCCTCACTCCAAACGAATTTTGTAACTTTCCGAGTCAACTGAGTTAATGGAGTAGCGATTCGAGAAAATCCCTCTACGAATCTCCGATAATAACCAGCTAAGCCCAGAAAGCTTCGTACTTCAGTCACCGACTTAGGTTGCTCCCAGCTTTGTATTGCTTCAATCTTCGCCGGGTCAACAGATACTCCACGTTTCGATACCACGTGCCCAAGGAATGCTACTTCCTCAAGCCAGAACTCGCATTTCTTCAGCTTGGCATATAGCTTATTTTCACGAAGCTTTTGAAGTACCAGCTTCAAGTGGTGTTCATGATCTTCCCTGTCATCAATAAAGACAACAACGAATTGATCTAAATACTCCTTAAATACACGGTTCATCATATCCATGAAAGCAGCAGGAGCATTAGTCAATCCAAAAGACATGACTAAGAACTCATAATGCCCGTACCGTGTTCTAAAAGCAGTCTTTGGAATATCCTCAGTTTTAATCTTCAACTGATGATATCCAGAACGAAGATCGATCTTTGAAAAGAATTGCGCTCCTTGCAACTGGTCGAACAGGTCATCAATACGAGGTAACGGATACCTATTCTTGATGGTGACATGGTTCAACTCCCGATAGTCAATGCAAAGTCGCATACTCCCGTCTTTCTTCTTTACGAATAAAACAGGAGCACCCCAAGGAGACGTACTAGGACGAATAAAATAGATATCTAACAACTCTTGTAATTGGACCTTTAACTCCTGAAGTTCAATAGGAGCCATTCGATACGGGGTTTTAGAAATGGGCTTTGTACCGGGCTCAAGGTCAATAAAGAATTCAACTTCACGTTCTGGGGGTAGACCGGGAAGTTCTTCGGGAAATACATCAGGAAACTCATTAACAACGGAAATATCATTCAAATCTGATGTATTCTGATTTAGATCAGTGACATGAGCTAAGAAAGCTTGACATCCGTTTTTCAATAAACGAATAGCTTTATGACTTGAAATGATATTGACTGATTTTAGTGGTTTGGTGATTTGGTTTCGCACAACAGGTTGATTAGGAATATGAAAACTAACAACCTTACGAAAACAATCAATTTTGGCATGGTAAGTGGTTAACCAGTCAATTCCTAAAATCACGTCAAATGCAAGTATTTTCAAAGATATAAGATCAACAGGTAAGGTAAGGGTACCAATCTGAATCAAGCAAGATTTATAAACTATAGATGTAACAAAGGTTTCTCCTAACGGAGTTTCAACAGATAAGTCAAAGTCTAATTTATCAGAAGTCAAGTTCAAACGTTGAGCACAAGCAGGTGAAATAAAGGAATGGGTAGCACCGGTATCTAACAAGGTATAAACTTCGCAAGAGTTTATGATCAGCTTACCCGTAATCACCTCGTGTGGATTCCTCACGTTTTGGGCTGTCACGACAAACGCTCTTCCAGGAATCACCGACTTTGACTTGTCTGCAACCGCCTTTGGAATCACCACCCCCGCTGAACTTGGTTTCGCTATAGGACAATCTCGAGCTATATGTCCTTCCTTTCCACAGTTGTAACATGCTTTGAATAGTTGTGGACAGTTTGGGCTGATATGTCCCTCTTTCCCGCATTTAAAGCATACGACCGGTGGTCGTTCTCCTCCCCTCGAAACAGTTGATTCTGGTGCTGATGTTGACATCTTCGTGTTCTCCTTGTTGTACCTTCTCTTCTTGAAATCTCCCCCCGATTCGCTTCTTCTACTATCATGGCCACGATAACCACCGGAGTGGTTACCGCTTCTGTCATACTTTATTCCTCGCTGGTTGTCATTGCTCCGATGACTACTGCCACCAGTACGACCTTGGTTGTGGTCCCTCGGTTGAACATAATCATTATCTCGTTCCAATAACTGGGCCCTGTTTACTACATCCGAATATAAAGAAAACTTATGAGAAATGAGGTATTGACGTATTTTGGGTTTCAAACCTCTTAGAAACATCCGCGTCATACGTTCCTCATTCTCCACCAAATGAGGTGCAAACCTGGACAGCTCCGCGAACTTAGCCTCGTACTGGGATACCGTCATGTTGTTTTGCTCGAGTTTGATAAACTCTACTTCCTTCATATGACGAATACTTTCAGGAAAGTACTTGTCATTAAACAGTTTCTGGAACGCTTCCCAAGACATCTGGAGTGCGGCAGGCTGGGTACGCTTCACAGACTCCCACCAGTAATCTGCTTCTCCACGAAACATAAACGTGGCGAATGGAACCTTCTGTTCCTCCGTACATCCCAAGACATCAAATATCTTGGTAATTTGTTTAATCCACGTCTCCGCCTTGATCGGATCCGGCTTTCCCAGAAACTCTGGTGGTCCCAATTCTTTGAACTGCTTAGCAGTGACAGCTCGCGTGTTGTTATTATCTCCACCTGTATGTTGCACACGAGTCTCCCTCGTCTGATTTTGCATGAACTGCAAAAAACTTCTAAACATCTCATCGTTTATCGTCTGACCAGCGTTATTTTCAGGATGAACATTGCCTTCTTGTTGCACGTTCTCCTGGTTAACGATTAAAGGTGTCTCCACGGTCTCATTCACTTCGTTGTTAACGTTCACAGCTGCCATTCTCAAATACTGCCATAAAACAAGGGTTAATTAAACAAGTCAACATATCACATATTAACCCTATGCTCCGACTGACCAATTAAATACCACATAAGCTTAGGTAGGACATACTAGCGAAGGATTTACTCGTCTCTCCCCTCCTAGTTCTATTCCCCGATCTCCGCCAGAGATCATATCCCTAAGCTCTGATACCAACTGTGACTCTTGTCCCAACCTTGGACAGCACCTCACAATGATACCTATCAGTTTGCCACCGCAGAACGGCGTCCCCTACGGAGAGTCTGGCTTCGGTGCATCCCCCATACACAGGAAGTCACCAGATAGAGGCTCGGGGCTCTTTACTTATGGCTCTGATACCAACTGTGACGCCCCCAGAATAGGTCCATTCAATCCAACCCATTCTGAGTCGCCAAATACATGGTACAGAATTCAAATACAAACTTTATATCATACGGTCGTGCAAAATACGACCACACAACTGTGAGTCTCAGTACAAATATGTAGAAAATATTAAGATTCAAACTAAGTCCTCATTACAATTATTATCACACTATTTATCAAAAATAGTGAGGACTACTACTGCTCTAACTCGGACCATCACTCTGTCCCCTGACTAGTCCCCGCAACATTCTCATTTCCTGAAGAGGACAACAGATGAAAAGGGTGAGCTCAACTAGCCCAGTAAAGAATATTATGACTAAGATAATGGGAAACAAATTATCGTTAGTCTTCAACAAATAAGATAAAATATAATGGACAACCAACTTTAGATCAATATTCGCAGCGGAAATAACAAATCATTAGAAGAGTTAAGCAGAGAATGAAGTCTACTATCTTCTATGATTTAAAAGTCCATCACCAATATTTTATCCCTGTAACATCAATCAATATATATCTCAAATCAAATATTCATCTTTGCACTACAGGCCAAAGATATTCATTTGTATCATCAGTGGTCATATTCATCTCAACACCTGTCATCTTTGCACTACAGGCCAAAGATATTCATCAGGTAATCATTCATCTTTGCTCTACAGGCCAAAGATATTCATCAAGTAATCATTCATCTTTTAGGACTGAGGATGATGAAAAATATTTTAAAGAACGAATCCAGTGAGATAAAAGACAAAGATTAGGGATTCGTCATTTAGTTTATCCAAATCAAAAATACCTCGTAATAATCAATTATGGAGCAAAATTTCAAGAATAGAGCTCAAAACTTGGATACAATCAAAGATAGTAACCTTAACAGACAATTTGGACAAATAGAAGAAAAATAAATTTTCCCGTGAATAGTGCCGTATACGTGAATAGTGCCGTATACGTGAATAGTAACCCCGACGGAAAAAGTAAGAATTTCAACATAAAATCCATGACAATATTTCTGTATAATGATATTGAAAAGAATAACATCATTTACGAAAGAAAATAACATCCCTTACCTCAAAAGAACAGTATCTCTGACTGGAATATCGGATATAATACCGACGAAAGCTTGTACTGAATAGTAATACTCAAAGTATTGAAATACTCACAAAAATACGCTCGATATTATAGAGAGAGCAAACTTCGAATTCTGGTGTGATTTTCAATTCTAACCTAAGCACCCTATTTATAGGAAAAGCTTAGGATGCCAAAGGAGACTAAAATAATAAAATATTATTATTTTTTTCTTAGCCGCCGGCTGCTCCAAAAAGCCATCAGCCATTTTGTTTCAACCAAAAGTGGGTCCCACCCATTAAATAATATATTTATTTTCCAAAACTTCAATAATTCATAATAAATAGCCCCTTTGTCAGAAAAATACAAATTCTATGTCCTTTCATAGGAAATTTAATTCTCTACAACTTTGCAGAAGGAAATTTTTCCAAATTCCAAACATAAATTATCTGAAATCCATAAACAGATGATTTCTCACACCAAAATATTGATAAAAACTCATCAGCGCCAATTCCTTCTTTAATATCCACAAAATAAATATTTCCTTATCATATAAATCAATAATTAATTATTCACAAATAATATTATAGAACTACAATATTAACAACCAGGTCGTTCCCAGGACAGAGGGGGCCTTCCGATAAGGACTTCTCCTTACTGGCGCGCAATTAAATAACCCCTCCTAGACAGAACTTCCTTAGACATTGTCAATAATGCTATCTAATAATATTATTCAAATAATATGAATTATTGAGTTGATAACGTGAAATACTGTGCAACGACAATTATTGAATCAATACTACAAAATATCAACTGTAGCCATTATTGAATCAATCATAAAAAAATAGCAACGTAGCAATTATTGAGTCAATAAAATATCAATGCAGCAATTATTGAGTCAATAATATAAAATATCAACGTAGCAATTATTGAGTCAATAATATAAAATATTGAACAGTAAATACTGTAACAATAATTGAGTAGGTTCCTTCTCACATAAGACTCAATAATTCGAAATACTGTGCAATACCGTGTGCTACTGCGCACCACCGCGTACTGTATTTTAACCACCGGGTATTTCAACAGTACTAACGGTAACAACTACGCCGTTATCTTGTAAAAAAGTTATTTCTGTCGCTTTCTATATCCGACAGTTATTCCGTTGTGGGGGCCCACAAATAGCTGTGCCGTCGTACGAATATTCCCCGACAACAAGAATATTCCACGACCAAACGAATATTCCCCGACAACAAGAATATTTTATAACCACTTGCTCATTTTAAAAATATTTGCACATTTCACCCATAACTTTCATATTTATCAAGTCAACACCTTACTATTTCGAAATAATATATAAAGAAAATTAAATCTTTATTCATAAAAGTTGGGGTCTTACAATGTGTGCTAGTTGTCTCCTCAATCTTTAGTATAAATAGGTTACTTGGTTGAGTAACTAAACACACACACCATGACTACACCAAAAGTATAAAAAAAAATTATTACAATATTGTGAGTATAACATTGTGAGTATTTCTTTTGAGTGTAAGGTTACTCCAAGTGTTGATAAAGAGTGCAAGCATTATTCAGGTTGATCACTTTCATAGAAAGCAGCATCTAGTCGCGTGCTAAGGTAAGGGGTATCACTTTTTCATAATATGGTAAAGGGCTATCAATTTCTTTCATACTCCATATTATTATAAGAGATTATTATTCATTCTTCACCTTATCATTAAATGGTGAAATGTCCTGAAATAATTAGGATATCCTTAATGGTTTGTGATTCATCTAATAGCTTGACCTGAATCTTTCTATTCAGTTTTAAGTTATTATATTTGATCCGGTAACTTTACATTTACTTGAACTTTATATTTTATTAAGAATTCTAATCGATTTTCTGGATATCGTGTTGGTAATTTGGACTCTAGATAATTAAGTTGAAAATCACTAAGATCTATTTTTATCTTATTATTCTGATTATATATCATTGTTGTAATCATTGTGGTAATATTTCTCTTTGGCTCGTAGTGCAAAGATGAAATGTTGATTGGTATGATCATAACCACTGGTTTTACGGTTGTATGTCTTTGGCCTATAGTGCAAAGATGGACTGTTGATTGGCATTATCATTGGTTTTACAATTGTATGTCTTTGGCCTGTAGTGCAAAGATGGGCTATTGATTGACATGCCCATTGGTTTTATAGTTGTATATCTTTGGCCCGTAGTGCAAAGATGGATTGTTGGTTGGCATGACCATTGGTGTTACAGTATAATATCTTTGGCCCAGAGTGCAAAGATGAATTTATTAGCATGATTATGAACAGGAACTATGAGTTGGTATAGCCATAATCTTTGGTGTTTCAGGTAAAGACAGGTGATAAAAATTCTTTATGTCTTGGGTACAATGAAGAACTGTTGATTGGTGTTACAGGAATAAAATATTGACGATGGACTTTTAATTTGGAGATGATAGTTGACATTATGTTCTACTTGACTCTTCTAATGGATTGTAGATTTCGCTGCAATTATGGTTGAAAACTTTTATCATCTACTATATGTTCTAAATATCTTATTTATTACTGATGAATGCTATTGATAATTTAATTATCTTAGTCATAATAATCTTTACTGGGCTATCTGTGCTCACCCCTTTTGCTTCACAATTCCTTCTAGGAAATAAAAGTGTAGCTGGAACTAGCAGAGAGAACATGGGTATAAAGTGGTGTTTCGAATTAGTCGCGGTCCTTATCAAGTTATAGAACAGTGTGACATAATAACTGTACTGAGAACTTAAAATGTGTGTGTCGTATTTTATACGTCATTTAACAGTTGATTTTGGTGAATCAAATAGGGTAATGTGAACCCGAATTTGAAAGCGTCAAAAATGCAGCCCAATAGAATGATCAGAGCAGAAATCTTCTCGATTTCCTTTGAGGACTTGAAATATTTGTTGCTTTATTTGATACAACATTATAATAATTTGGGTGTGAATATTGTTGTACTATATACGACATGGTCATAGTTGTAAATAAGAAGATTTGTATTTGGATTTTATTGTGTTTATTTTTGACGACTCAGAATGGGTTGTGTGGATCTATTTTTGAGGCATCACATTTGGTATCAGAGCTTAGGGATATGGTCTCTGGCTGAGATCTAGGATTAGAACTAGGAGGGGAGAGACGAGTAAAATCCTTCACTAGTGTGTGTCCTACCTAAAGCTGATTTTTGTTATTTGATTTGGATGATATAAACCTTTGTTTTATAGCCGTATTTAAGAAGGGCATCTAAAAACCAATAGATGGGTAATGGATGAACCATGAGACGGAGGAAGTGATATAGGAGCTAAAATTTGAAATCATTATCTCCTCGGAATTCCAAGTACGTACGTAAATTTTGGGGAAGAAATTTCATAAGAAGAGGTGATTGTAAAATCCTGATTTTTATGAAACAAAAGTATAATTTAATTTATGATTATTATTCTAAAATTATAAAATGTTAAATTGCTAAATGGTCAAACGAATAATTAAACTAATAAGTAAATAACATAGGGGATTAAGCTTCTAGAGATGAGGACCAGGTGAGTGGCGGCTAGAGCTGATAAATGAGGAGGGATATGTTGATTGTATTTTCCAAATGATTCAAAAATTTTCTTAAATTATGCACCAAACTTTTCTCCCATTAGTCAATTCTTTTATTGGTGGGACAAGGATGATTGCTCATTGATTATGCCTTAACAAGGCAAATATGTTAAGCATTTCATTTCATCACACTCCCTCCCATAGCAGCAATTGGAAAAAAAGAAAAGAAGGAAAGAAGAAGGAAAGAAAAGAAGGAAGAAGAAATAAAAACTAAGAAAGGTAAACTCAAAACCTTTGTTAATCTTTAATTTTCATATATGGTTATTAAGTTTTATGAAATTTATGGAAAGATGATAGATTATGCTTAATAATTTATGATGGATTAAACTTGAATAAACATGAATCAAATGAGAGAAATCAAGAACTCAAATGAAAAACAAAATCTAAAAATTTTAGAAAAATTTAGTTTGCTACCATGTTTTTGTAAAATTCATAACTCTTGGTGTATAATGAGTTAGGAGATGAGCCTTATATCAAAAGAAATCCCTGGAAGTAAGCTAAAAACAAAATTTTGAATCACCCAAAACTTCCCTGGGGATTGTTCGTCGTGATGGTTTGAATGAAACTGGTCTGAATGATTTATAGTCCGCTAAAATCAAAAAAAATAGTTTTCTTAAGCTCTATTGCGTGAATTATAATTCTTAATCCAACCATTGGATCGTTGTAATTTTTGGATATGTTATATATATATATATATATATATATATATATATATATATATACGTTGAGTATATTTCCACAAATTTTGAACCATTAAAGATTAACATATGATTTGTTATGAATTTTAAGAGGTGACTGATTTAGAATTTGTGTAGCAGAATTTTCAGCAACATGCTTTAATGTTTCAAAATATATAACTTAATGATTTTAAATTCGATTTGGGTGATTCTTAAGGCTTAATTTGAGTATTTGAAGTCTAGTTCCTGTTAAAATTAATTATTTTGACAAATAAGTTTTAGTTAATAGTGGTAATACCATAATAGTGGACTGACGCTTTAAAAATAATTTGCCATATATGGGTATCATAAGTTTTGTTATTCACTTATAAGTTTTGGAATATGAATTATGATTCAGTGCGGTAAATAATGACACCTTGAATGAATAATGAATTATTAGTTGGTTTATACATTATTCGAGGTAAATATGTTTTGGTGTTGATCCCGACTTTTAATAGAATTTAAATGGTTTATAGTAAGGTGTTGATTTAATAAATGTTTATATATTTATATTATTGTATTTTATCATCGCTTGGGGTGGTGGCTTAGTGGTGGAAATTCGGACATAAGTCCCCATTAACGTGGGTTCGAGTCCTGATAAACTCTTCTATACTAAAGTGGTCTCACGCCCTAAATTTATTCGGGTGTAAGTTGAGCCCTAGATTTATTCGGGGGAAAGCTGAGTTGTGCCGATGAAGACACCAATGAGGCCTCCAAATTTTGTTGGTTATCATGCACGTATTTTCTCCCTATCATGCATGTAACGATTTATTACGAATATTCGTTTGGTCGGTAAATATTCTTTTTGTCGGGAAATATTTGTACGACGGCGCCAAATTAACCAATCATTGGTGGCCCCACAACAGAATAATTGTCGGATATAGAAAGCGACAGAAATAACTTTTTTAAAAATCGACGGCAAAACTTTTACCATTAACTTTTTAAATATCCGATGATAAAAGTACAGTATTACGCGTTATTCCACAGTAATACATGGTATTGCACAGTATCTCTAATTATTGATTTTTACGTGAGAAATCACTCAGTATTTCATTCAATAATAACTATAATGATAATTGCACAGTATTCCATATTATTGATTCAATAATTATCACAGTAACAATTGCAAAGTATGTCACATTATTAAATCAATAATTGTCACGACACAGTAACTCATTATTTGATATGATATAATTAGACTAGTTGGCATTATTGTGAATCTATGTGAATAATTGTTGAAAGATTGAAAATGTGTAAATAATTGATGATTAAAAGGTGTTGATTAAAGATAAGTATGATATGCAGATGCTTGTTCAATTATTTTCTTTTTACGAAAGTAAGTTTGGCAGGACTTGCCGACACTATACTTTTCCTAAAGTAGTATGGACCACAACCCTATTATTGAACAAATTTTGTTAAAATGTGTACAAGTTGGTTTAATTTCCTCTATGGGATCATAAATTTCACTAACAGTATTTTATATAGCTTATTTGGTTATTTTGTCGAAGCATGTCTGCTAGTTGTCTCCTCAATCTTCAGTATAAATAGGTTACTTGGTTGAGTAACTAAACACACACCATGACTACAACAAAAGTATAAAATTCTTTTATTACAATATTGTGAGTATAAAATTGTGAGTATTTCTTTTGAGTGTAAGATTACTCCAAGTGTTGATAAAGAGTGTCAACATTGTTCAGGTTGATCACTTTCATAGAAAGCAGCATCTAGTCACGTGCTAAGTTAAGGAGTATCACTTTTTCATAATATGGTAAAGGGATATCATTTTCTTTTATACTCCATAATATTGTAAGAGATTATTATTTGTTCTTCAACTTATCATTAAATGGTGAAAAGTCCTAAAATGATTATAATATCCTTAATGATTTGTGATTCATCTAATAGCTTGACCTGAATCTTTCTATTCAGTTTTAAGTTATTATATTTGATCCGGTAACTTTACATTTACTTGAACTTTATATTCTATCAAGAATTCTAATCGATTTTTTGGATATCGTGTTGGTGATTTGGACTATGGATAATTAAGTTGAAAATCACTAAGATCTATTTTTATCTTATTATTCTGATTATATATCATTGCTGCAATCATTGTGGTGAAATTTCTCTTTGGCCCGTAGTTCAAAGATGAAATATTGATTGGTATGATCGTGACCATTGATTTTATAGTTGTATGTCATTGGCCCGTAGTGCAAAGATGGACTGTTGATTGGCATGACCATTGGTTTTACAATTATATATCTTTGACCCGTAGTGCAAAGATGAACTGTTGATTAACATGACCATTAGTTTTATAGTTGTATGTCTTTGGCCCGTAGTGCAAAGATGGATTGTTAGTTGGTATAACCAATAGTGTTACAGTATAATATCTTTGGTCTGAAGTGCAAAGATGAATTTATTAGCATGATTATGAACAGGAACTATGAGTTGGTATAACCATGATATTTGGTGTTTCAGGTAAAGACAGGTGATGAAAGTTCTTTTTGTCTTGGGTACAACGAAGAACTGTTGATTGGTGTTATAGGAATAAAAAATTGATGATGGACTTTTAATTTGGAGAAGATAGTGGACATTATGTTCTACTTGACTCTTCTAATGGATTGTTGATTCCGCTGTAATTATGGTCAAAAACTTTAATCATCTACCATATGTTCTAAATATCTTATTTATTACTGATGAATGCTATTGATAATTTAATTATCTTAGTCATTATAATATTTACTGGGCTATTTGTGCTCACCCATTTTGCTTCACAATTACTTTCAGGAAATAAAAGTGTAGCTGGAACTAGTAGAGAGAACATAGGTATAAAGTGATGCTTCGAATTAGTCGCGGTCCTCATCAAGTTATAGAATAGTGTGGCATAATAACTGTACTGAGAACTTAAAATGTGTGTGTAGTATTTTATACGTCATTTAACAGTTGATTTTGGTGAATCAAATAGGGTGATGTGAACCCAAATTTGAAAGTGTCAAAAATGCACCCCAATAGAATGAAGAGAGCAGAAATCTTCTCGGGTTCCTTTGAGGACTTGAAATATTTGTTTCTTTATTTGATACGACATTATAATAATTTGGGTGCGAAAATTGTCGTACTATATACGACATGGTAATAGTTTTAAATAGGAAGATTTGTATTTGAATTTTGTTGTGTGTATTTTTGGCGACTCAGAATGGGTTGTGTGGACCTATTTTAGGGGCATCACATTTGGTATCAGATCTTAGGGATATGGTCTCTGGCGGAGATCTGGAATTAGAACTAGGAGGGGAGAGACGAGTAAAATCCTTCACTAGTGTGTGTCCTACCTAAACTGATTTTTGTTATTTAATTTGGATAATATTAACCTTTGTTTTGTAGCCGTATTTAAGAAGAGCATCTACAAACCAATAGATGGGTAATGGATGAACTATGAGACAGAGGAAGTGACCTGGGAGCTAAAATTTCAAATTCTTATCTCTTCAGAATTCCAAATACGTATGTAAATTTCGGGGACGAAATTTCATGAGGGGTGATTGTAAGATCCCGACTTTTATGAAATAAAAGTCTAATTTAATTTATGATTATTATTCTAAAATTGTAAAGTGTTAATATGTTTAATGGTCTAACGAATAATTAAACTAATAACTGAGTAATTAAAAGATGGGGATAAAGATTATAGTGATGTGGGCCAGGTGAGTGGCGGCTAGAGCTGATAAATGAGGAGGGATATGTTGATTTTATTTTCCAAATGATTCCAAATTTTTCTTAAATTATGCACCAAACTTTTTTCCCATTGGTCAATTCTTTTATTAGTGGGACAAAGATGATTGCTCATTGATTATGCCTTAACAAGATAAATATGTTAAGCATTTTATTTTGTTAGTTCCTAGAGGGAACACAATAGATCTAGAAGGGGGGTTCAATAGATCCTTTTTAATTTTCAAATCTTTTCCATATTATTTTGTGTTGCTACGTAATTAGCATTTGACAAACATAAAAATCATTTTAAGCACAACAAAATAAGTTAAAGATTCCCCTTCACAAATATCTTTATAAGCATTGTTCTATAGTTAGTTTAGTTGTAAGTGGTTATAACAGTTATAGTAGTTTAAGGTATATAATGTAAATGACTAAAAGTAAATGACACAATGGATATTTAAGTGGTTCAGAGACTCAAGCTCCTAATCCACTCTTCTGCTTCAACAAGCAGGGATTCCACTAAGGAAATGGGTAACTCTTGAATCACAAAGATTCCTTCAAGGCCAGAAGCCTTGGAACTCCAGTTCACTAAGAACTCTTTAAGTCCAATAGACTTAGAACTGTAGACTAAGCCCAGCAGGCTTAGAATCTCTTGTACCCTCCGGTACTCAGCAAGCCCAGCAGACTTGACTTTAATTTAGTCCCTCGAACAAGGACCCCTCAATCCCTGGTTGTTTGTTGATGTTGTTGTTGTTGGTGCTGAGCTGCTAAGATGACTTGAAGCTTGTTCATCCTTTGGTACTTAACATCTTGGTGTGATCTTCTTGCATTCTGCATCGAGATTAGATCACCTTTGATGAACTGCTAAGATGTTCATTAAGCTCGATGTCCTTGAGTACTTAGAAGTCTATCATATATTCCTTGGTGCAGCTAATCTTTGTTGTTGATGCTTGTCTTCATCTGATTTCAGCATTGCACAATGTTTACGAATTAGGATCTGCTAAGTCTTTCCACTTCTTGTAGACTCTATCTGGTACTTAGCATCCTTCGAACACTGATTAACTTGTGTGCAGATTTGGTTCTGCATCTACTTCTCTTTAGCTCTAGTTGTTAAACATGAATCGTCGAGTGGCCCTTTGGATCTGCTTTATGGTCTGCCACTCTTCCTCTTGTCTTCTTGGCCATCTCGGTTCTCAGCTCAGATGCTATTGTGATTGGCATTCTCATTTGTGTTGAGTGAAGCTTCTAGCAGTTAAGTCCCTTCATCATATCTGCTTCACTTCTTCTCTGGTAGTCTTACTGTCACTAAGACCTATTCTGTTAATCTCTGAAGAACTCGTAGAGTCAACAAATCTTCATCTTTGAAGCTACAGTTGTTATATACTCCTTCATCATCTTCCCGTTGGAAAATAGCCGTTGGAAGCTATTTGAATTGCCTCAAAGATTCGAAGTTATTTGGTGTAGACTACTGACTTGACATGACAGCCCCTTTTTAACTTTTCTGACACAACAGTCTGCTATTTCACCTAACACTTCTGAGCAGTCACTTTTTAGATGTCAGGCTGGTAGTAACATTAATTTCTTCTTTTTGCTTCCTCGATCAGAACTAAAGTAGTTGTCCTTCTGCATCAATACTCTCAATCAGCAACGTTTTAATGTCAGTCTTTATATTGAGATGTTGCCAAGGCTTCAATAATCAGATGACCGAACTCCACGATTCTGATGCAGACGACTTATGTGCTTGATCGTAGTTTATCTGTTGAATGTTGCTCATCGACTGGTTTAGACAATACTACGATTATGAGAGTATTCTTTGGATTAACAATGTAGAACCTCTCCTTCTTCACTCGTGCAGTACTTCAATGAATCTGCTTGCCTTGACTTGCATCAGGAACTGACAACTTGTCTGAATGCTTTGGCCCTTCTGGTTTGCAAAACTCTTCTGATTAGTCATGCTCAACTTTCTCAACATTCTGCCATGTGATCTCCCATTCACTCTTCATGGTGAGGTTGAGCCATAGACAATCTTTTTCGTCTGTTCTCTATAGGTTGGCCAATGTCACTGTATGTGCTTCATCAGTTCTTGTTATTTGTTTAGCAAACACCACGTTCATAGTTACCACCATTATCTTTGTCATCTGTTGGTTTGACGGACACTGCACTCGTTATCTTCCTTTAGTCAGTCATTTCATTTATTGTCTTTTAATGTTTGCTTGTGGAAGACTTCTCCTGAATGGCTTCACTTCTCAATCAGTATGCTGTTTAGAGTTGGTGCTTCGATCTTCTATTTTTTTGCAGGCCATTCAGATGATGTTCTCTGGTATTCTTCATGTAGATTGTATCTTGACTGCTCTTACCAGAGACTATGATCTTTGCATATACTTCAAAGGTGCTCAGTTATTGAGAATCATGTAGTCTCTATGATTATTCCTTGGCAATGTTGAGCACTTGAATGACTATATCTAAGCCTTTTCTCTGCAGATTGTGATCTAGCTTTAGTTCTACAGACTGCGATCTGGCTTTGGTTCTGCAGACTACGATCTTGCTTTTGTTCTGCAGACACCACGATTTCGAGAGTAGACTTTATGACAGACTACGATTTCTGTCAAAACAACTGCAGTCATATGACTGATCTGCTCGACTACTATTTCTGCCTCTGATATACTCTACAGGCACCACAACTTCGAGTGAGGCATACGATTCTTGACTTGGCTCGGCAGGCGCTCGGCAGACGCTTAGACAAGTTGTCTCCACGATTTTGAACTTGACTTCCTCGACAGACTAAGGCTTCGAGAAGGTCCTTCTCGACACACCACGATCCTACCTTGTCTCTCCTAGAAGACTACGGCTTTCGGGAGTGAATATCCTTACAGACTACGATTCTGCCTTTATAGACTCTGATTCTTCCTTGTCTCTCCTGGCAAACTACGAAGGCTGGTGCAGTGCTCGACAATCAAACTTACTTATCTAATACATTTTATAAGATTAACCTAACAAGCTTGATCTTTCTATTTATAGTCCTTGTACATCATAATCTTTTGAAGGACTTTACAAAGTTGTTTGTTCATGTAGGATCAACCTAACATATTTGATCATTTCAGTCTAAGTTCTTGTACATATGCCTATCATCTTTTAAGGACTTTACAACTTTCATTAATGCAGACATATTTGTATATTCATTCATTTAAGATCATAATCAAATCCTATATAAATAGGAATAACATTCTCATGCTTATTCCTAACAATCTCCCCCTATTTGATTATGACAAAAACATTAAGTGCATATGTATGAGATGAATGAATCTTAATATACTGTGAGCAGCTATATTACTAAAACTGGTAATCATGAATGTCATTGATGAAATTTTTTATCTTACACATGATATGACACTTTACATCCTGGATCCAGAACATACCTATTATAGTTAGAAAGGTACCTTCTCTTTTCCAATGACTGCTCCTTGTATGTTTCTAGGTTGCTTTCTGTTCAACTACTTTTCTTTCTTTTCTTCTTCATTCTGCTCTCCCTCAGATGCATGCTCCATTTCTTCATCTTTCTTTAGCTCCCCCTTAGATGCATGCTTCGCTGCTTCATCTTCATCTTGCTCTGGCTCCCCCTTAGATGATGAAAATGTTAACAACTCTACTGCTGCTCCTTTTCCTTCTTCTGCTTTATCTTCTGTTTCTTTGCTTTGCTGCTGCTTCTGCTCTTCTCATCTGTCTTCATTCTTCTCTTCGCATGCCTCCTTGAATGCCTCTTTTTCTTCCCCTTTTTGTCATTAATCACTTGAGATAGATGCTGGATGTTTGACATAAGCTGCTCCATCAGGTGAGATGAGTTGCCAACCTCAATCTTGAGTTCTTGTTGTGACACCCCCAAATCTGGGTTCCCTAACCTCGGGTTTGGTGCTCACGATTCATCATACATATCACATCTAACTACCTATTCATTAATGAAAAACATCATTCATAACATTACTTAATACAACTTATAACAATATCCCAAGTTAACTAACTTGACATAACTTACATACCCTTATGTATCCAAAAGGTTTACATAATTAACTTACATAATATAGCATAACCATTAAAAGTTGACAATAACTACTCTTGAGCCTTGCCTTTGTCTTTGTCCCTGTTAGAAACTTCTGCTACCTCGGCCTTAGCTGAAATGTTTTATTTAAACAAGGTTGAGCAACAAGTTTGCTCATCAAGTTAAAGTATACAATAAAGGATATATATCATGAATAGAAGAGTCTAGCTTCTATATAACTTCAACAATAATCAAAGGGTTTTGAAGTAGCTGAAGAATAATTCAATCTCAATAATAAAACTTTCTCAAATTTCATACTGAATAACATCTCAAGGATGAAAGAGTAAAATTCTTTCAAAGATTTAATAATATTCAAGTGAATAAGAAGAATTAACAATACTGCAACAATATTCAATAAAGTGGGATATTCCCAGATTTCATGCTGAGTGATCACAAAAGGATCATGAACTAGTAGAGGAATTATTAGTTATTAAAACTAAATTACCTCAGGAATATAAGTTAGTTATAAAAACTAAATTATACTCCTTTGCAAGTACCTGCAGCGGCTAACTCATTTGTACCTTATATTACGCATAATACTCAATAATAGCGCAAAGGTCGATTTACGACAATAAAGTTTGTTCATCTCAGTCTTACATCATGAGTCCGTACCACAACAATATGGTTTGGATTGTTTTCAAAGAAATACTATGATTTTAACATATAATATCAATATTGATCTAGCCGAAATTAATGGCATAGATCTTCCAATAATAAATCAGTTCATAATAAATAGAACTTTTCATGCTTTAACAAATATTAGTCTCGCCAAAACAATTAGCTGAGACATGGTTCATAAAAGTTCAAATAATAGAACAAGAATCAATTGCACTATGTGCGATTAAAAATAATCGTTATAGATGTGAATAATTATCAATAATTATTCACAGATCATGCTTTGAAATATATAACTCAAGTTGAGTTAGGAAACTTGCAATAAATGCGAATTTTCAATAATAGTCTTAGATGTAGAATAATCAACAATAATTATCCAGTATCATGCTTGAAAAATAATAACTCAAGTTTGAGTTAAGGAACTTGCCTGATTCGTTGACTATTGCTACGCAATTTAAGTTAACTTCTTTTGTAAGACCTATCATTAATAAGATCGATCTCTTAATTAGCACCACATATCTCACTTATAATATTTATCTAACATGTAATCAAATAATCAAACATTAGATAACACCTTATCACTATACACGACGTAATTTCAGCATTATAATTATTTACAAAATAAATATTCATCAACTATATTTAAAATAAATTGAGCATTATAACTGCTTGTAAAATGAATATTCGTTTACTATGTTTGAAATAAATCGAACATTATAACTGCTTTATAAAATGAATATTCGACTATTCTGTTTGAAATAATTTCAGCATTATAACTGCTTGTAAAATAAATATTCTTACTAAATACTTGAAGAAAATCGGACATAGTAACTGCTTATAAAAGTATATTTTCTACTTTATAAGAGAAATAGATCGGACATTATAACTGCTTGTAAATAGGACTTTTGTACTATATACTTAAAATAATTTGGGTATTATAATTGCTTGTAAATAGAACTTTTGAACTATATACTTAAAATAATTTGGGCATTATAACTGCTTATAAAAGTATATGTGACACCCCCAAATCCGGGTACTTCGTTTCCACATGATTTGGTGTTCATTTTCTAACTATAACAATCATCTACCCAATATATCTCAAAATAAATTACAATCTTTATTCAAAATAATAAAATCTCCCTTGAAACAAGGGTTACAACCTTCTCAAAACTCAATCCCAGGGTTACTCTAACCTTGACATAAACAATAAAGTGCGTAATAAAAGCATGACATAAAATTCTTATTACAATCATTTCAAAATAATTAAACAAGTCTTCACTGGTTCATCTTTCCCTTGCCTTTACTCGTAGAAGGGGCATCAACATTATCAACCTTAACTGCAATTGTTATTTAATGCAAGAGTGAGCAAACAACAGCTCACTGGAGTTTAACAATAATAAATACATGAAATGATATCTTTAAAAAGATCTGAATAACTTAGCTTACTTCAACAATAAAGAATTAAACAATAATTCTTTATCAACATTAAAATTCGAATATTAGAATTTATCTGAGGGTCATAAGACCTTTGAACTCTTGTCCTAGGTTATAAATATTTCTATTTAAACCTTTAACAGTCAATAAGACTATGGACCTTAAGTCGTACTTAGGGGGGATCAACCCTTCGTACCATGTATTGTGCACAAATATCTTAACGCTATGCGTAGTAACCTCCCCTAATAATTAGGGTTGTTCAACTTAGTAATTTGAATTCAAGTCCGCACCAAAGAAAGTTTGGTTTGGATAAGCTTACAAGGGTAATTTAGAATTCACATTCATCAACTAAGGATTAGTTGAATCGACTTTAAATAATTTATAAATAAAAGAATTATGAATTAACATATGCTTTAGAAGCAAACTTAAAGCATTTAAAATAATAACTAGATCTTACTTGAACAATAAGTCAAGATCATTTCAATTAAATAAACAACTGTCCAATATAGAAATGGAAAGGACATTCTCAACAATGAATATATGAACTCAAAGAAATTGTATAGAATTAACAAGTTTAGGGTTAGAAGACTTGCATAAAATTAATACAAGATCAGGATTTAGAAAACTTGCCTTATGCGCAAGCTACTTAACTCAACCACATACTTAAATACTTTCTATAAACATCCAATCATAATAACCTAAATTAGTTAACATGTAACTAATCCACATAATTGGTTAACCCTTCTAATTAAATAAATAATAGTCAATCATCACATAGTTAATTACATCACATAATATACTCAAATAATTAAATTATTTATGTATTTAATTAAATTATAATTATAATTCAAACACTTAATCAAATTATAATTACTTAAATTATAATTACCTTTTAAATTATAAACAATTATAATTTAAAATCAATTAAACTACATCATGCATTATAATTACATAATTTATAATTAATCATGTAATTATCAATTTATAATCCATAACTAAACATGCATTTATTAAATTATAATTACATAAATTATAATTTAAATTAACATCTAATTGATTAAAACAAATCAACTTCTATACATTATAATTTCACAGAATTATAATTTAAACCTTTACTCTTAATTATAATTATACAAATTATAATTACATATCATATTAACAAATTCACAATTAAACAATAATTCAAATAATACTTTAAGGTTTTCAAAACCTCTTTTCTTTTACAATTACCAAATTGTCAAATTCATGTTATCAACATGCTATTGCAACTTAAATACATGATCATTATTCTAGCAACAGTGTAACTTAGGCATAAAAATAAACTGCACACTTGATTAAAACTCGCTGCCTCTACCCAAGACACGGCGCAGCTGCGCAGGGGACGAATCTGGAAAAGGCAAGCGGCGCAGGTGCGCTGTTTTTGGCTGTACTACCGGCGCAGCTGAGCAAGAGCACAGACAGAGGCAGACAGCCACAATACTCTACTTCACCGATTAACCTAAACAAGCCAACAAACGGCAATTCACAGTAACTTAAACATTGTAAATCATACCTATGCAATAATACATATATATAACATGTTTCTAAAACACAAAAGTCATCTAAACAACACGAATCAACAGTTTTAAAAGTCCAATTTGGCCATTTTCATAAAAACTCATATTTTTCATAAAATAATCTACTGTAATAAAATTTCTCAAGAAATTCACCCCTATATGAATGCATTATACTTGAAATTGAAGATAGCATTAAGTAAATACCTAATAAGCATATTAACATATAACAATTTCGTTATTTTTCATTCTAAAATTGGTCAAAACCGTATGAATACATAAGAACATAAATTCTTATTAAAACATATTAAATCACCAATTTGTTTTTCTGAAAACCATTGATAGCAATTAACCTACTATGAACAACACATGAATACAATTATATATATAATCCATGTTTACATAATTTCATGAAAACTTATTTTTAATAGAGGATGAACACACAAAAACATATAACGGAGTTCCATAATCATTAGAAATTATGGATGATACCTTTTTGCTAATGGGTGGACAAAGAAGATAATATGTGTTTGATTCTAGGAACTCTTCTTCCTCCTTGCTCTTCTTCTCCAACTCTTCTTTGCTTTCTCCTTTCTTCTTAGCTCTTAGACTTAGGCTTAGGATAATTCACGTAGTATAGACTAACGTAGAATAAAACTGATATAATATAATATAATAGGCGTACTAACTATACTTAATACACTAATTAAATTATCAGTTACATAAGTTTCAAAATTCAAAAAGCCTTAAGGCTTTGTTTGGCCAAACCTCTTTAATTTAAAAACATATTTTAGTCACTAAGTCCATGTTTGGTAAATTAAGTTTAAAACGAATACAAGGGCCTTGTTTGACAAAATAATTTTAAAATCCTTTTTCTTCTATTTAATAAATCTTTTAACACAAATTTTAAATGTCACATTTTAATTAATTAAACATAGAACATTCTTATTTAATCAATTAATCACATAAAATAATTTGTCATATAATTATAATTACTCGCTAATTATAATTCATGTAACACTTAACACACGATTCATCTAATTTAATTATCTCAATTAAATTAGAACTATAATATAAAATTATATACACACATCAATTAGATAACATTCATTAAATTAATATGTAACACTTAATTAAATCACTCTCATAATTCACGTAATTTATTTATTTAACTCCATAAATAAATTACATAAAATATTTATTTAACTCAAAAAATATTTAAAATTATTATATAAAATCACAATCGTTACAATCTTCCCTCCTTAAAAGGATTCTGTCCCCAGAATCACACATAAAAAAAAAATTCTCGTCTATTACATTCTTCCCCTCCTTAAAAGGATTCTGTCCCCAGAATCAGTACATAAGGGGTTACACACAACTAAGCAAATAAATGCGAATAAGATTTCATCATAACATCTTCGAGTTCCCACGTAGCTTCTTCAGCACTGTGGTTCCTCCAGATTACCTTAACAGAAGGTATCACTTTATTCCTAAGTACTTGTTCCTTTCTATCAACTATTTGAACAGGCACTTCTTCATATGTTAAGTCTTTATCAAATTATAAAGGTTCATATTCTATTACATGTTTATAATCATGCTTGTAAGGTCTTAACACAGAAATACGGAAAATATTATGTATATTCTCGAGCTCCAGAGGTAATGCGATCTCGTAAGCTACCTCGCCAACTTTTCGTAACCCTCAAAAGGTCCAATAAATCTGGGACTCAGCTTTCCCTTCTTACCAAATCGAATCTTCCCCTTCCAGGGAGATACTTTCAGGAACACGAAACTTCTTGGTAAGAATTCTCGATTTTGTCGATGAAGATCGGCATACTTCTTCTGTCTGTCTTGAGCAGCAACTAATCTCATCCTGATCAGCTTCACAATTTCGGTGGTTTGTTGTACCAATTCTGGTCCCAACAATTGACGTTCACCGACTTCATCCAAGCACAAAGGAGTTCTGCATTTTCTGTCGTATAATGCTTCGTAAGGCGGCATGCCAATACTCGCATGATGACTATTATTGTAGGCTAACTCCACCAACGGTAGATGATCCTCCCAGCTTCCTTTGAAGTCCATCACATAAGCTCTCAGCATATCCTCAAGCGTCTGAATTATTCTCTCGCTCTGTCCATCAGTCTGAGGATGATACGCTGTACTCATTTACAATTGCGTTCCCAGACATTCTTGCAATAACTTCCAGAAATTAGACGTAAAACGTGGATCTCTGTCGGACACAATTGACACCGAAATACCATGTCTAGAAATAATTTCCTTCACGTATAACTTCGCTAGCTTATCCAGGTTGTACTTAACCCTGATCGGCAGAAAGTGGGCTGACTTCGTCAATCGATCCACTATAACCCATATCGCATAAAATCCCTTCTGAGTCGTTGGAAGTCCTACCACAAAATCCATTGTGATGTGCTCCCACTTCCACTCTGGAATCTCTAACGGTTGTAGCAAACCACTCGGTCTCTGGTGTTCTGCTTTAACTTTCTAGCACATAAAGCATTTCGCAACGCATTCAGCCACCTCCCTCTTCATATTCGGCCACCAGAAATGATGCCTAAGATCCTGGTACATCTTCGTACTCCCAGGGTGAATAGAATATCTAAAACAGTGAGCTTCGCTCAGAATCTCCTCTTTGACCTCAGGTACTCGCGGTACCCAAATTCTACCTTCAAATCGTAACAGACCTTCATTATCGATCTTGAACTTGAACTCTTCGCCATCGGTTATCCTCCTCCAAATCTTCTTACATTCTTCATCGTGAAGTTGTGCTTCTTTCACTTTGTCTACTAGAGTAGAACTAGTGGTTACTTGAAACAACTTCTCATCCGATTCCTTCGGAAGCTTCACCTCCAACTCCAATCTAGCCATCTGTTTTATTAACCGATCCTGATTAGTTAACACGTTCAGCTTCTCCCGACCTTTCCTGCTCAAAGCGTCTGCGACAACGTTAGCTTTACCTGGATGGTAAAGTATCTCACAATCGTAGTCTTTAATCAGTTCCAACCATTTTCTTTGGCGCATGTTCAAATCCTTCTGGGTAAATATATACTTCAGACTCTTGTGATCTGTGTATATTTCACACTTTTCTCCATATAAGTAGTGCTTCCAAATCTTTAGGGCAAACACTACTGCCGCCAATTCTAGATCATGGGTCGGATACCCCTTCTCATAATCCTTTAGCTGACGTGACGCATAGGCAATGACTTTGTCGCTCTGCATCAACACACAGCCTAATACTTTATGTGAGGCATCGCTATATACTACAAAATTTCCCGAACTATTCGGTAAAGACAATACAGGCGCAGTACTCATCCTCTTCTTCAGCTCTTGAAAACTTTCCTCACATTTCTCCGTCCAAACAAATTTAACCATTTTACGAGTTAAATTCGTCAACGGAGTTACGATTCTAGAAAAGTCTTGGATAAATCTACGATAATAACCAGCCAATCCCAAGAAATTCCTCACTTCAGACGGCGTCTTCGGCTGATCCCAATTCATAACAACTTCAACCTTCGACAGATCTACCAAAATACCATCCTTGTCGATTACGTGGCCAAGAAATTGCACACGTTCCAACTAGAATTCGCACTTCGAGAATTTAGCGTAAAGTTTCTCTCGTCTCAGGGCTTCTAAGGTTAGTCATAAGTGTTCAGCATGTTCCTCCTCGGTCTTGGAATAAACCAGGATGTCATCTATGAACACTACGACGAACTTGTCAAGAAATGGCTTGAACACCCTGTTCATTAAGTCCATAAATGCAGCTGGGGCATTCGTGAGACCAAATGACATCACCAAGAACTCGTAATGACCATATCGAGTCCTAAAAGCCGTTTTAGGTATAACTTCCTTCCTTACCTTCAATTGATGATACCCACTTCTCAAATTAATTTTCGAGAAGTACTTCGCACCCTTTAGTTAATCAAATAAGTCATCGATCCTAGGTAAAGGATACCTATTCTTGATCGTAACTTTATTCAACTCCCTATAATCAATGCAAAGATGCATCAATCCATCCTTCTTCTTCACGAATAAAATAGGCGCTCCCCACGGTGAAACGCTCGGTTGAATATACTTCTTGTCAAGTAATTCTTGCAGTTGAACCATCAGTTCCTTCATCTCAACTGGAGCCATTCTGTACGGAGCCTCAAAATCGGAGCAGTTCCCGGTGCTAGATCGATCACGAACTCTGTCTCCCTATCTGGCGGAAGTCCTGGCAAATCGCTCAAAAAAACGTCCACAAACTCCTTAAGTACCGATATCTCCTCCACTTTCAAGCTTTTCTTACGCGTATCTACTATGTAGGCTAGATATCCCACACAGCCTTGCGTCAGAAGTTTCTTGGCTTGCATAACCGTCAGACAACTCGCTTGTTTAGGCCATTTGCTATCATAGAACACTAACTTCGATGGAGTCGTAAGGTTTACCGACTTCTTCTGACAGCCGATTATCGCCCCATGGTTGAACAACCAATCCATACCCAGTATGGCATCGAATTCCCCAAGTTTTATAGGAATCAAATCTACTCTCAGCTCCTGACCCTTAATGTCCAGTCTACAGTTCTTATAACCACACCTAACAGGAATAACTTCTCTATTCGCAATCTCTATGTTCAAGGGGTAAACTAACTCTTCTACAGGTAAGTCTAGGGTTTTAGCAAAATCATCAGATATGAATGAACAAGTAGTACCCGAATCAAATAATACATATGTATTTATACTATTGACCGAAATAATACCTGACACCACGTCTTTTGATTTCACAGCATCCTGCACCGTCATATTGAATGTCCGTGCAGTGGGTCTAACAGCTTGCAATGGTGCAATGATGGTCACGAAACTGCCGCTTCCATTTCCTCCGCTCACTATTGACCCTGCCGTCAGCTTCTTCTGGCAGTTGCGAGCCATGTGGTCCTTGGATCCACATGTGAAACAAGCTCCCATCTTCGGGTTTGGGCAATTAGGTGCAATGTGGCCTTCCTGACCATAGTTGAAGCACACCCACTTCCCCTTCATGCACACGCCAGTGTGATTCTTACCGCATATAGCACATGCTTCAAACTTCCTCTTCTGCTGGCTTCCTTGCTGAGTCCCAGCAGAGGTATTATCAGACCACTTCCTCTTCTGGTTCACAGCGCTGCTACCCCCAGCCTTGGTTTCTACCTCATTCTTCTTCTTCTTATCTTGGTTGAACTTCATCACCGCGTCGTTTCCTCCTTCAACGAGTATGGCTTTCTCCAGCACAGCTGCAAATGTGTTCAGTTGAAACATGGAAACCTTGCTGTAGAGTCAGGGCTTCAGTCCCCGCTCAAGCCTTCTCGCCTTCTTAGCGTCAGTGCTGACCTGGTATGTAGCGAACCTGGCCAACTCGTTGAACTTAGCGGCATACTCGGACACCGTCATCCCTCCTTGCTTAAGTTTTAGGAACTGGACCTCCATCTAGTCCTGGGAATTCACTGGGAAGTACATTTCGTAGAACATTTCCTTGAAAAGTTCCCACGTTATGACTCCTTCTCCCTCCCAGGTCTTATTAGCCTGCCACCAGAAGCTAGCATCCGACTTCAACATGAAAGTCGCGAATGCTGTCTTCCGGTCTTCACTTACTCAGGCTACGTCAAATACCTTCTTCATTTCCATAACCCACGTCTGAGCCTCAATAGGGTTGGTCGATCCTTTGAATTCAGGCGGTCCTACTGCCTTGAATTCCTTGAACATAGTACCCTGAACTTGCGGCTGATTCGCAAGAGCTCCTGTCAACAGGTTCACCAACTGCTGAACCGAGTTGGGATTCGTCCCATCGTTATTGTTGTTGTTCGTCGAACCCTCGGGGTTTTGACGTGTTGTTCTTCTTCTAGGAGGCATTTTCTGTTAAGAAAATATTATTTTTCAATTTTTAAATATTCAAGTTCATACTTAAACGTTTTAAACAATTCAGTTCACATAGAACACATAGCACGTCAATAAACTTCTTTTATTCATTAGTCGTAGTTTAAAAATATCAATCAAATAGCATTTCTGCCATTTACATCATCCTTCCTGAACTGAAAAAGTTGCAGGATTACATTATTAACTTATCCCATTCTTATATCAAATTATGGGATTTACTTTATTTACTACAAAAAGCAACACATAAACAAAAGCTCTACTACTATTGCTACTGCCACTGCTACTGCTACTACTACTACTGCTGCTACTGCATAGGCATATTAATACGTCGCACAGCCTCTTTGCGTTCCTCTTCCATTACCCGAAATGCAGTTCTTCGGTCCACCACATACCATAGTAATCCTTGGAACTGAGCTGGGTAGTAGAAAACACGGTCCTAAGCTCTTTCTATAGCTGTATAAAAAACATACTCTGTTTCCCTCAGCTTGGCCCTCAAGGCTTCAGCTTCACCTTCAGCTCGATCGGCTCATTGATTAGCTCTCAAGCTTGAATTTTCAGCTCTGGCACGCTTCCTCGACTCCTCCTGGATGTCTTGCTTTAGCTTTGCCAGTTTAAATCGAGCAGCATCTCTATCAACCTCCATATGTATCAGGTTCCACTGTGCATCTCCTAGGTTACTTGCCATTTCCTCGATCATATCGTCTCGCTGCTGAATGGTTTCTTCGAGCTCTCCGACTCGACCATAAAGCTCCACGTTGCTGTCGTAGACTGCCTCGTACATCTCAGCACTAGTAGAGTGAGGTGGGAATTCCTCTTCAGGATCCTCTTCCTCCTCCTCCTCCTCCTCTTCAGACTCGTCCTCGTCCTCATCCTCTGGAATAGGTGTCAGCTCACGCTCCTGACCAGCTACGGTGATCACTGAAGATGGCTCTCTCCTAACCAGCTGCTCCCAGACAATATGTATGTCACGGGGCTCCTCCTCTCTAGGCATCTGAGGTACATCCTCTCTAGCCTGACTAGGTTCTCCAAATTTCAACATCCTGACAAAAGAATTTTAAAGTTCATTATTACGTGATAACGAATCGTCACTCTTCGAATACTAAAATGTAAACACATAGCACATAAGGTAATTTATTATCTTTACCTATCACACCTATCTTTTCGATCTTACCTATAAGGCTACTACCTAAGGTTTTTCCCCACCTAAGGTTTCTTAACCTACAGCTTTGATACCAACCTGTGACACCTCCAAATCCGGGTACTTCGTTTCCACATGATTTGGTGTTCACTTTCTAACTATAACAAACATCTACCCAATATATCTCAAAATAAATTACAATCTTTATTCAAAATAATAAAATCTCCCTTGAAACAAGGGTTACAATCTTCTCAAAACTCAATCACAGGGTTACTCTAACCTTGACATAAATAATAAAGTGCGAAATAAAAGCATGGCATAAAAGTCTTATTACAATCATTTCAAAATAATTAAACAAGTCTTCACTTGTTAATCTTTCCCTTGCCTTTACTCGTAGACGGGGCATCAACGTTATCAACCTTAACTGTAATTGTTATTTAACGCAAGAGTGAGCAAACAACAGCTCACTGGAGTTTAACAATAATAAATACATGAAAGGATATCTTTAAAAAGATCTGAATAACTTAGCTTACTTCAACAATAAAGAAGTGAATAATAATTCTCTATCAACATTAAAATTCAAATATTAGAATTTATCTGAGGGTCATAAGACCTTTGAACTCTTGTCCAAGGTTATAAAAATTTCTATTTAAACCTTTAACAGTCAATAAGACTATGGACCTTAACTAGTACTTAGGGGGATCAGCACTTCGTACCATGTATTGTGCACAAACATCTTAACGTTATGCGTAGTAACCTCCCCTAATAATTAGGATTGTTCAACTCAGTAATTTGAATTCAAGTCTGCACCAGAGAAAGTTTGGTTTGGATAAGCTTACAAGGGTAATTTAGAATTCACGTTCATCAACTAAGGATTAGTTGAATTGACTTTAAATAATTCATAAATTAAAGAATTATGAATTAACATATGCTTTAGAAGTAAACTTAAAGCATTTAAAATAATAACTAGATCTTACTTGAACAATAAGTCAAGATCATTTCAATTAAATAAACAACTGTCCAATACAGAAATGGAAAGGACATTCTCAACAATGAATATATGAACTCAAAGAAATTGTATAGAATTAACAAGTTTAGGGTTAGAAGACTTGCATAAAATTAATACAAGATCAGGGTTTAGAAAACTTGCCTTATGCGCAAGCTACTTAACTCAACCACGTACTTAAACGCTTCCTATATACATCCAATCATAATAACCTAAATTAGTTAACATGTAACTAATCCACATAATTTTTTAACCCTTCTAATTAAATAAATAATAATCAACCATCACATAGTTAATTACATCACATAACATACTCACATAATTAAATTAATTATGTATTTAATTAAATTATAATTATAATTCAAACACTTAATCAAATTATAATTACTTAAATTATAATTACCTTTTAAATTATAAAAAAATTATAATTTAAAATCAATTAAACTACATCATGCATTATAATTACACAATTTATAATTACTCATGTAATTATCAATTTATAATCCATAACTAAACATGCATTTATTAAATTATAATTACATAAATTTTAAGTTAAATTAACATCTAATTGATTAAAATAAATCAACTTCTATACATTATAATTTCACAGAATTATAATTTAAACCTTTACTCTTAATTACAATTATACAAATTATTATTACATATCACATTAACCAATTCACAATTAAATAATAATTCAAATAATACTTTAAGGTTTTCAAAACCTCTTTTCTTTTACAATTACCAAATTGTCAAATTCATGTTATTAATATGCTATTGCAACTTAAATACATGATCATTATTCTAGCAACAATGTAACTTAGGCACAAAAATAAACTGCACACTTGATTAAAACTCACTGCCTCTGCCTAAGACACGGCGCAGCTGCGCAGCCAGCAGTCTTGGTACTGGCGCAGCTGCGCAGGGGTCGAATCTAGGAAAGGCAAGTGGCGCAGCTGCGCTGCTTTTGGCTGTACTACCGGCGCAGCTGCGCAGGAGCACAGACAGAGGCAGACAACCACAATACTCTACTTCACCGATTAACCCAAACAAGCCAACAAACGGTAATTCACAATAACTTAAATATTGTAAATCATACCTATGCAATAATACATATATATAACATGTTTCTAAAACACAAAAGTCATCTAAACAACAAGAATCTACAGTTTTAAAAGTCCAATTTGGCCATTTTCATAAAAACTCATATTTTTCATAAAATAATCTACTGTAATAAAATTTCTCAAGCAATTCACCCCTATATGCATGCATTATACTTGAAATTGAAGATAGCATCAAGTAAATACCTAATAAGCATATTAACTTATATCAATTTCGTTATTTTTCATTCTAAAATTGGTCAAAATCGTATGAACACATAAGAACATAAATTCTTATTAAAACATATTAAATCACCAATTTGTTTTTCTGAAAACCATTGATAGCAATTAACCTACTATGAACAACACATGAATACAATTATATATATAATCCATGTTTACATAATTTCATGAAAACTTATTTTTAATAGAGGATGAACACACAAAAACATATAACAAATTTCTATAATCATTAGAAATTATAAATGATACCTTTTTGCTAATGGGTTGACGAAGAAGATAATATGTGTTTGATTCTAGGAACTCTTCTTCCTCCTTGCTCTTCTTCTCCAACTCTTCTCTGCTTTCTCCTTTCTTCTTAGCTCTTAGACTTAGGCTTAGGATAATTGACGTAGTATAGACTAACGTAGAATAAAATTGACATAATATAATATAATACACGTACTAACTATACTTAATACACTAATTAAATTATCAGTTATATAAGTTTCAAAATTCAAAAAGCCTTAATGCTTTGTTTGGCCAAACCTCTTTAATTTAAAAACAGCTTTTAGTCACTAAGGCCATGTTTGGTAAATTAAGTTTAAAACGAATACAAGGGCCTCGTTTGGCAAAATAATTTTAAAATCCTTTTTCTTCTATTTAATAAATCTTTTAACACATATTTTAAATGTCACATTTTAATTAATTAAACATAGAACATTCTTATTTAATCAATTAATCACATAAAATAATTTGTCACATAATTATAATTACTCGTTAATTATAATTCATGTAACACTTAACACACGATTCATCTAATTTAATTATCTCAATTAAATTAGAACTGTAATATAAAATTAATATACACACATTAATTAAATAACATTCATTAAATTAATATGTAACACTTAATTAAATCACTCTTATAATTCACGTAATTTATTTATTTAACTCCATAAATAAATTACATAAAATAATTTAAATTATTATATAAAATCACAATCGTTACAATCTTCTCTCCTTAAAAGAATTCTGTCCCCAGAATCACACATAAAAAAAATTCTCGTCTATTACAGTATATATAAAGAATAATAAGAATAAAAACCACTAGACTAAATATCTCTAGAAGTTGCAAGCTTTAACTACTCCTTTGAAATCTTGAAACTCAAAAACTTTCCTTTCTCTTTCTCTCTCTAACCGAAATTCTCCTCTCTCTCTCTCTCTAACTCTATTTTGGTTTTAAAAAAAATGAAGAGAAATGGCTTCTATTTATAGGAAAACATAGTTTCAATAATTGCACGTTAGGGGCTCGGTTTTTTATAATTTGCCCCTGGCTTATTACAGTTTGATACCTAGGTTAATTATATTTAGTACCTTATTAATTGCACCTTAGTCCCTCGATGACATCATGATGACATCATCTTTGTGTTTCTTTAGTACTGATGTCATGCTTGCATCATCTCTTCTCTAATTGGTTGATTTAAGTTCACATGGATTGAAGGGTATTTTGGTCATTTTACAAATAATTTTAAGGGTAATTTGGTCATTTCACATATTTTCCTAACAACAAAAAAATTTACCCTTTGGGTTTACTGTTTTAATTCTTTTTGGGCTTCCTAACTAATTGTTTGGGCTATGGCCCAATGCCTTAATTAGCTTATTAAAGGCCCAAAATGTCTTCTCTCCCATTGGGCTAAAGGATTGGGCTTTAACTAATTTCTTTTGGGCTTGCAAATTAATCCTTTGGGACATGAATTCCACGTAGTTCAATACTTTTAATTTTTATCTTACCCTAATCATTTAGTTAGGGTTTTCATTTCCCTCCTTTGTAACTTAAATCCTTACTCAGGTATCTTTAATTTCATAACCCAATTAGACTTGCTGTACTTAGCTTATAAAATTAATTATTTGAGTTGTATAAAATAAATCTCTTATGGTTAGTATATATTTTTAAATACTAGCATTCTCTCATATTATAATCACTTAGGTTATTTAACTACCATACCAAATATATATTAGGTTACATAACTTTATACTTAATTCTCTTTACAAAATAAATGTATACACATTATCTAATGCATATTTATTCAATCACATACATCATTCACATAAATCACAATATATTCCCCTAGTGTATTAACTTAATAGCCCTAATTGGCTTAATAAGTTATAAACACTCGCATATTCATATCAATAATTAATTACATAAAGATTGTAAATCTTTTTAATTTAATAATCAAGACTAACATTCAAGCTATGTTAATTTCTAACATAACTTATATTACTCTTCCTTGAAAATGATTAAGTATAATTCTTAGTTAATAAATTAACTTTCTAGCTTAATTCACATATACACTTATATGGTTCAAATACATAAAAAAAAATATTCTTAAAAAAAAATTACACATATAATCATGTGAAATTATCGGTCCTTACACCTGTTGGCTGAGCTCCGGCTATAGGGAGAAAGATTGATTCAGAGAGCCTATCTTGTCAGAAAAAGAGATAGAATGGATTCTGCACTTTGCTTCTGAGCTTGCAGGGCTTCTTCCTTCTGAACCCTTATAGACTTCAAATATAATTGATCTCACTGTTGAAGCTTGAGAGATATGTCTGAGATTTTGGCCTGAATCCTAATGTGAAACTCACTATCTTCTCCTCCTGACAGAATCTTAGCTTCGGCAGCAGTGAGAGAGAACTTCTCAACCAAATCTTCAGATTTCTTTAGTAACTCTTGCTCTTGAAGAGTTTAATCATTTGGCTGAGCAGCCTCTTGCTGAACAGCTGATTGGGCTCCATGATTCTCACTCTTGGAGAGGCTTTCAAATGTAGTGAGAATCTTATAGATATTTGAGTACCAGTCACTGTTGGAGGACGAGGGGATATCAGATAGCATTGTTGTAGCTGGATTAAACTTCCCATGCTGAGCTCGATCACTTTCAGTGGTAGAGTGTAGAGACTCCACAATTATGGGCTTTGATATGATCCATCTACCATCTAAGCCTACTCGTAGATCATAGGGAATGTAGATGTTGTTGGCTTGTCGATAGACCTTGAAATGAGGTTGGTCTTTGACCAGCTTTGTTGCATATAACTTTATCCTTGGAAAGTTTTGTGCTATCAGCTCTAGGTTGGGAAAGTGTGAGAAACTCCAATTGAAGTAGCTTCTATCTCCAGTAGTGGATGCCTTTAGCCATGGCATTAAAGGATAAAACCACCTTATCAAATGATTCTTAGTTTTTGAATCACACAACATGGTTGTAATGTCCAGTTCCATATCGTTGAGATTATTGAGCAAATATTCTGTGGACATCCTTACTACGTTTATCCTTTCATTACCATGATCTACCCATCTGACAGGAATCACATTTCTTGGTTCATCATATACTTCCACCACTATCCTTGTTTTAACCTTTGCAGGAGATGGAACATGATAGTCATCTGGCTCTTGATCTTCAGAACTGGAGACTTCATCCCTTCCTTCATGTCCTGACTTGGAGTCAGACTGAAAGATATCACATTATTGTTGAAGATGTGTTCTATCACATGACAGAACTTTTCGGTATCTACCGTCTTCGACAGATGGGCTTCCTCCAGTACTTTCACCAGATTTTTATGATGATCCTCTGAGGATAAGACCAGATCCAGGATGGATATCTATTTGGGTGCCTCTTTCATGCTTTGCACCACTTTGATCTCATTATGCCCCATTTTAATGAGGAATTTTTCAATTTTCTCTTAAACCACTATCCCCTTAGCTTTAATGACTGAATTGATCACCCGCTGAGGCAGGTACAACAAATTTTCCTTTGATACACTGGCAATATTATTTGAGGTTGAACCTTCATCCTTCCCATAGTTCCATGGGACTCTTTTCAGGCTGATGACAAGATACTTTGGCCTGAAGGGCAATATTAAAGGCTCGGGCGTCGCCACTTTTACGGGATTCTGTACTTCTTGGACCCCTTTCCCTTGCAGTATCATATCCTTCTCGCGGGAAATTATAGCTACTACTGCCTGATTCCATGCTATGGGAATAAAGGGTGATTCATCATCGGGATAGCCATAATCTTGATTTGCCTTTATCAGCTCACCACTTTCAATTAGATACTGAATCAGGTGACGAAGTCCCTAACAATCCTCGGTGTCATATTCGGGTCCATTGGATTGATACTGACAGATCCGGTCAGGTTTGAACTTCTTGGATCGTGGGTTTACCGGGGGTAACAAATCTACAACCATCCACTCATTGATCAGCATTTGGAGGATTTCTTTCATGGGCTGATTCAAATTAGTGAAATTCCTCTTGAAGGTGAATTCCCTATCAGCTTGGAACTTCTCCTCCCTGGCCAACTTGTCGGCCCAAGGTTTGCATTCATGAAATCGGTAATGATCCCTCATAGCAATAGTGCTAATCTCAGTGGTAGGAGGACTTGCTTCATGCTGGATGGTCTGATTTATCAACTATCTGGTTATCTGATGTTGATACACAACCAACTCTACCAACTGTCCAATCTATTCCATAATGGACTTGATCTCCTGTTCCATCAGGAACTGCCTTATTGACAACTCCCAGCTGTCTGGGCTATTGGTACTTGATTGAGTTGACTCTCTAACATAACGAATGTATTTGGATCCTTCTCCACTTCTCGTGTTAATTATATTGACACTCTCCTCTTTGTGCTGAGGGAGGGGATTATCTTGGACATGCGACTGCTCTGGTTTTGTCACCATAATCTCTCCGTTGTCTATCAAGTCTTGAATTTTTTTCTTGAGAGAACAACAGTCTTGTGTATCGTGGCCAGGGGATTCAGAATGGTATGCACACTTTTTACTTGGGTCAAAATTTAGTCTGTCTGAACTAGTTGGTGGAAGGCGTTGAACAATCTTCTTTTGTGCTGTCAGTAGTTTTAGCACATTCTCTAGTGAATCCCTCAAAGGTGTGAACATTCTTCGACGTCTGACCTCTAAATTTTTCTAAAATGGAGGATTAGAAGGGTGTGCAGGAGCTTGGAAAGAGGAATAATTTCTCCTTTGAACAGGCAAATTTAGATTGCCTCTTTGATCCTGTCCTTGCTATACTAAGGACACTTCTTCTTCTTTCTTCTTGTGTACTCTTCGGGGATTACTCACATAACTCCCAGATTAAATATGTTCGGCTACAGCCTCCAGGAGATAAGATCCTTTATCTTCTCAGAATTTAGACCCACTTTGGCCATCTCTCCGTGTTTGATCATCTCCGAGAATGGTTTTCCTATGCCTGCTAGTACCCTCTCGTAATATGGAGCTTCTTGAATGTCGATGAAGGTCATAACTATCTCAGACTCAGTCATAGGCGGGGTGACTTTTGCTGCCATCCGCCTCATCGTTGGGCATCCTCCATAAATGACTTAGTGTTTTGCTTCTTTATTTTGGTGATTTGATATCTATCTGGAGCCATTTGGGACTGAAAGTTGTATTGATTGAGGAAAACATGTGCCAACTCTTCCCAGCTGTGAATTTTAAATTGTTCAGTCGGACATACCAGGCTCTAGCCTCTCCGGTCAGACTTTTATGGAATAATTGCATCCTGAGCTTCTCGTATTCTGCATAGGATCCGAGTTCTCCAATGAATACCTTCAAGTGGGTATAGGGATCTCCTAATCCATTATATTTCTCAAAATTAGGGATTTAAAACTTGTCGGGATATCGGGCCCTTGGAAATATACATAAATCTGAGTAGTTCACACTTCCAAATGCCCTAATCCCTTTGATGGACCGGATGGTTTCTTCCATTTGTTTGACCTTCTTCAGAATATCATCCGCCTCCTGCTTTTTGTCAAGATTGATGGTTTCAGGGGTTTTATTGGTAAGGTTCTTGTTCTGAGACTCATGGGTTTAAGGATCTTTCTTGCCGATGTCCTGACTGTCACCAGGTGTGGATGATTCTGTACGATCAGGTGTTTGTTTACCCTGCAAACCTTTGCTTTATTCTTTGAAAAAAATAGCTAATTCTGCTATCTGGTTTTTTAATCCTTCAAACTCCTCCCTAGAGACAGGGTGGATTCAGGTTTAGCACTTGAAGCCATGTTTGGAGATGGGCTTATTGCTTTCTTAGATTTGGATCTAGTAACGGGACCAATTTTCACCTATAATAAAAGTAGGTGTGTTAATTTCCTGATGTATGTATTAGTTGGATGCATGCTATGCAATGTGTTTATTTTTGAGGTTTTTTAATCTTATCCTGTAAAACAAAGGTTAGTTGTTTTAATGATAGGATAGTATGACAAGATTCATAATGAGATGTATATTTACATTAAATCTTGAAGTTTACATTTAATTAAAAAAGGAAGGCATGAAGAAGCTTCCCTTCGTATTTGGTTAATCAGAGGCTGACCTATCTTAGGCTACTCTTGCAATTTTTCGGCATGAAGGTCCCCAGATCATCGCAATCTACTAGAGGGGAAATTAATCCAATCTTTCAATTAGAGCTGATCTGAGTGGTGTCTTTTGTGAGCCTCGTAGGATTAGTCTCCTTTTAGTCCAGTAATCAAACACCGACAGGTTTACCTCCTGGTGGAGGAATCACACAACATACATTCACATACATCGTGTCTCACCATATGAAATGATGATATTTGTGCGAAGCACTAACATAAAGTAATAAAGCATTCATTCACATCCATTCAATGTAAAACACAGCATTCACACATAAGCAGATATAAAAGGGAAATTTTGCAAAGATTTGAGCGCGGCCTAAGCCCTCTACTGTCCCCAGCAGAGTCGCCGCCTATCGACATTGGGAAAAAAATCTTATCTCTCTGGACATATCTTTCTCTCTTCCTAAATTTTGTTGTTTTCCACCCTTATTTGACTTATCTATTTTACGAAGGGTGAAAAAAGTTTTAGAAACAGGCTAACATGTATCATTTCAACGATTTGAAAGATTTATAGAGTTGCCAGTTGGTATATTTGAAATGGTTGTACCAACTCAACCGAATTTTGGTTATTTTTTTTTGCAGGTAGGCACAATTACAGGACACTGTCAAAACTTGGCCTTGAAACCAAAATTCTTAAAGTTTGGGGGTTTGGTTAAGCGGGGGGAAGGTGTTAGGCACCCCCTGACTTCCGTGAAACACGGTACCACATCTTTTCAATATTTCCCTATGAAATTACAATGTGTGTGTGTATGCTGGAAGTAATTGAGCCTACGTTTGTTTGATTTAAAAGTAGTGTCATGCTTCGTTGAACTTGTATACGGAGGGTTTGTGATGAGTAGGTGTTATACCTACGAATTAGATATTGTTTAAGCTTAATTATTATTATCTTTAAGTATTTTTAGGATCTATTTATTTGTTTCTAGGTTTATTTCTTATAGGTGGAGCTGGAAGGGCTGATATGTCATTTTGAAGGAGAAAAGAATTAAAAAGGAGTTAAAATAGGCTTAATGGCATTTTTGCAATTACATGGTCCAGGTCAAGAGCCTAGGCGCTTGGATTTGCACTAGGATGAGCGCCTAGGCGCACATGCACGGTTCTGGATGTCAATTTACGCTGCTGAGTACAATGGAGGCCAATGACAATAGATATTAGGGTTTACATAAAGAGACAAAAGTGGAGATACAACGTAATAAGGATTTGCAGAGATAGATCAAATAAGAACACGAAGGAGAGTTACAAAAGGTTGAAGATCAAGTTAGAGATTTGGAGTGGCTTAATAGTTTCTTCTATCCCTTTCCTTTATCTTTAATTTTGCAATCTTTGGGATGTTTGGTTTAGTAATTTGGATGATGTCTTCCTCTATCATCATGAACTAACTTTTCATTACGATCGCAACAAAACTTAGTATGTAATTTGAATTTGATGCTTCTTATTTAATTTAAGTTAATTACTCTTGAATTGTTTATCATATCTTATGTTCATTGATTAATTGCCTGATCAACAATTACCGAAAAAATTTATACGAAATTGGAAAATGGAGTATGAGTTAGATCTAGATATGATAGCATCTGTTCATATAATCTGAATAAGGTTAATATGATTAGCGTATAGGATAGGAATATACCTATATGTCTTTTGCCACCATTGAAAGAATATGTGCTTGAAACCCTATTTATCTTAATTCACATAGGAATATAGTGGATTAATTAGTTAGGGTGTTCATTGTAGTTCTGTTGCGTAATTGCTAGACTTATAAGGATTCATTTATGTATCTTCGGAAGAAGTACTTAAATATTATAAAGAATTCTTAGTTAGTGATTCATAGTGATTAAATAATTAAATAAGGAGTGTATTGGTTTAAATGAAATACTAAGGGAAGTTGTGATATTAACCTATTCCATCTCCATTCATTCTTGTGACTTTATATTTTCGTAGTTAATTTTAATTCTCAAAATCACAATCATTTAATTTTAATTCTCACAATCACAATCATTATTCGTAGTTTAATTTAGGAATAATTGAATTAAAATTGGTATTTGATAATATTGATCTATTTCCTCGTGGGAACGATATCCTTGCTTGCTAAATATTACAAACGAATGCGTATACTTGCGTGTTTAATTGCTATTAATAAAATAGGCAACAAGTTTTTGGCGCCGTTGCTAGGGAAATTAGTTTAATATTTTGTCATTATTGATTTTGATAAAGTTAATCTTAATTTAAACTTTTTTTTTATTGTATTTCTCTTTCTAGATTAATTCCTTTTTAGGTACCATGACTGAATTTGATTACCAATGGCCTTATTCGAGAATGACTCAGCCAATGGAGGTAGGGAATTATGGACTCGATGAATTTTCAACATGATTTGATATACTTTCGAGGAAGATTGTCGCTCTAGCAAGACAACCTATTCAAAGTGTAGCAGTGACATGTGATTATTGTGCTGGATACCATTCGAGTCATCAATGCGCCATCAGTTTTGAGTCGGTACAGTATGGTTGTAACTACAGTGACTATCCCGACGAGTATCATTATAGGTGGGGGAATCATCCAGATTTTTCAAGGAGCCATAATAATCAAGTCCAAACCTTTGCTCCTGTGACGCCCCCAAATCCAGGTACTTGAAACCCAAACTTGGTGCTACACGGTATCATTTCTTTGAGCGGAATAATATAAATAACAAACTTAATATACATATCAGAGTTGTCTAATCCCACGTACACGACCTTTAAAAAATTTATTACATGATAGATAATAACTTTTATTATCTTAATAAAGTCTAACTATTACATAAGATACCATACACCTATTCTTGCAGCTTTCCTTTTCCTTTGTTTTTGCCAGAGCCTTCTTGTTGATCACACTTAGCTGAAAATATTTAATTTAAAGCAAGAATGAGCATTTAATTGCTCAGCAAGTAATAGCAGTTAATAAACTTTAGTTGAAAGAAGTAAATGTTTTCTTTGAAGTATACTTCTACAACGAATCAATAGTTGTGAAGTCTATCGAAACATATCTTAATAACATATCAAATCGTTTAAAATTTTGAAACGACGTAGTGACTATAAATGATGAGCGGTCAATGGACCATGAACTTTTATTTTTCATTTTCGAAAAGGTTTAAACAAAAATTCATCTGCAAACCGCTCTGGTCTTATGGACATGTAGGGTGATAAGCCTCGTTATGTCCTGTATTGATCAATACTATCTGTTTGAACGATAATTCGTTCACTTTGTTCGCCTTGGACACATAAACAATTTCTCCATTAAAGGTTGTTCATTCTCAGTCTGGAATCCTAACTAAACAATTCAGTTGGATGACCTTATCATAACCAATACTATTCAACAATACAATTCGAACTATGTCTAGCCGAGTCAAATAGCATAGACAGTCATAAATACCTACTAAAGTTTGATAGTATGTAACAGGGTTTGTCATATTAAAGAATTTCAAGTTCAAGAGTTCTTGTTTGAATACAGTAGTTTATACAAGTGGGGACACTTGTATAATAAAAGACAATAATGAGATATTAAAAAATAATAACCGAATTGAATAAAATTTCATAAACGAATCATGAATTATCATTATGGATATGAATAATTTACGATAATTATTCATGAACATACCTTGTATTGAATACTTGCTCAATATAGAATTTTGAGTAAGGTTAGAGTACTTGCCTTGATAGCTAATTACTGCTACGTAGTATAGCTTACGCTTTTATCTTTAATATGAAGTCCTATCATCATTAGAATTATTCTTTTAATTAGAATAATACAACTTAACACATAATACTACTTAAATATATCGTCACATATTTATGTCAGTCATTACAACACATAAGAATGTATACCTAATCAAACTATGTCGATTTGATTTGAGTTTAGTATTGTTTTGGTATCCCGATTGCATTATCGGATAATTAACGAATTTATTTTTAACGAAACTTTGTTCAAGAACTTAAATATTATAATAGATAATTTAATTATTATTTATAATATTTTTCCAAACATTATAATCATTTATAATAATTTTTCAAACACTTATATCATTTTTAATAATTTAATTGTTAAATAATTTTATTATCATTAATATTTAAATAATTTAAAATATTAATAAAATTCATGTGAACACTTTAAAAGTTATTTATTATAACCTGAAAATATTTTTAAAATCTTAATATTACCTTTAAATGATTTTTAAGATATTAAAATTATTTTTAAACAATTACCATTAATATTAAAATATTAATGTTATTCATATCAAAATATTAAAAGTTATTTAATATAACTTAAAATGTTTTTAAAACATTTATTTCACCTTTAAATGATTTATAAAATATTTAAATCATTTTTAAATAATTTATTTAATATAATTATTAAATAACTTTATTATCATTAATATTAAAATACTAATAAAATTCTTATCAAAATATTATAAGTTTTTTATTATAACTTAAAATACTTTTTAAAACTTTAATATCATTTTTAATGATTTTTAAAATATTAAAACTATTTTTAATTAATTAATTTAATATTATTAATAAATAAATTTATTATCATTAATATTAAATTATTAATGAAATTTATCTCAAAATATTAAAAGTCATTTATTATAACTTAAAATATTTTTAAATACTTTAATATCATTTAAAATGATTTTTAATATTTTAAAATCATTTTTAACTAATTTATTTAATATAAATATTAAATAAATTAAATATCATTAATATTTAATTAAATTAAAATATTAATAAAATTTATGCCAAAAATATTAAAAGTTTATTTTTATAACTTAAAATAATTTTTAAAACTATTTTATGAATTTTTTATAATTAATTACTATTTATTTCTATTTATTTTAATTAATATAATTAATTTTTTATTTAAAACTGTCGTGTAAAGAACACGTTAGTCAACGACCAAGGTCCTTGTTTGACCTTATTTTTCCGGCAGCCTGATTAGTTTCTGGTCAAGCAAGTGTAATGAAGTTGTAGTGTTAGTGTTGCTCTACACTTTTAAGGTCATAGCACTGCCTAACAATCATTACACAAGATTTAGTGGCCGGTCAAACCACTTACCCAACCCTGTTCTTCATTTTCTGGGCTGCCCAGAAACATGAAGTCATGGCCGGTCAACGCTTTTGGTGACCTAATATCTTTCAATCAGTTAATGTTTTTGTTGGTTTAGACATCGGGCTGTGTAGTATAACTACCAAGATACACTATTGAAGCACTTACAAGGTCCAGATATTAACACAAAAAAGATCTAGATTTTACAAAAACTGGTCAGGACGCTGTTCAAGAATTCTGGGTTACCCAGAAAATAAATCTGGACGGTCAACGCCTTTTGACCGATTACTACATTCGATTCGTGCAATTCTAAGGTTCGAGACTGCTCTGGACTTGTAGTCCTCATGTCATACTACAATCTAATTACAACTTAACAACCAAACAAACTAACAGCCAAGAAATCGAAGTGATCAAAGTAACTGCCAAGTAGTGTTCTTCAATTTTCTGGGTTACCCAAGAAAATTCAAAGTCATGCTCAATCAATGCAGTTTGACTGGCTATAACTTTTGATCTATACATGATATAAGTATGATTCCACTTTCAGAATACTAACAACATGGTATATAAAACACATACAAACACTTAAACACATCATAGCATGGACAGATCGAGAGATATAAGCCCCGACTTTGGGCTGTTAGACAACTTTTTAGGGTTTATGCAGTTTTCAAAAATTCCATTTTTCGTACATCTAGATGTTATAGAAATGTTATTTCTCAACCCAGATCACTGATTAACATATCATAGAACATATTTTAACACTCAAACACAAAATATATCTAAGCATACAATATCTAGCTTGGTTAGGGTTTTATACCTTTTCTTTCTGAATCTTTGATTTCTGATCTTGGATCTGTTCTAGGTTAGTGTATGGGAGGTTTTGGGCTTTGCTTATGACTGAGTTTAAAGATTTGCAAGCTAGCTCAATTTAAATAAATTCAAAACGGTTATTTTTGTAAACTAACAAATATTTTTAAGGGCATTCTTGTCCATGGTGCTCAATTTTAGGGTTTAACCCTTAGGTCTTAACCCTCAGGGTTTACCAAATAATTCTTAGGGTTTGGAAAATTAACTAAGAATTAAATAAAAATTTAATTAAAACACACTAATTTAAAAATTAGGGTTTTGTAAAAATTAGAGTTTCTTGCTATAATTAGGGTTCCCAAATTTATAAATTAGGGTTTCCTAATCATTATTCTTAATCACATAATATCCACACTTTCATTTAAATACAACATAATCAATTATTATGTTTAATATTTAAATAAAATAAATAAATAAATTCTTAACATATATTCATATAATTATGTTAATTATCATAATTATATATAAAATTCATAATCATAACTTGTATTAATATACTTACATATATTTGAATACAAATATAATTATTAATAATATTTAATATTCAAATTCCTTAAGAAAATAATTTCATATTATTTAGAACATAATATACTTTCCTTTTAAATATAATTATACAATAATTGTATTAATTCATGAAATTTCATAACATAGATCAACATTAGGGTTTTGATCTATAATGACACTTACCTTTAATATCATTATTAATTAAGTTCAAATAATTAACTTAACTAATCTTGATAATTTCACATAATAAAATAATTATTATTATAATTCTAAGAATTACTTCATATATTATTTAAATAATATATTAATAATATTTTCATGGAAAAATAAATAATGAAATATTTTTACTATCAAAATTAATTTATTATAAGAATTTGAATTTATAATAATCAATAATTCTTTTATCGAAAAATTTATTTAAAATCATTCATGCAATAAATAAATATATATTTATCACATATATACATATTCTTTGCCTTACACATGTTTTCACCTTTATTTTGATAGAAATAATATTAAAAAAAAATTATACGCAAAATTTCTTATTTAATTATATAAAAATATTGGGTTATTACAGCTCCAACCAATCATACACTCCTAATTTACAAGATCAAGCTCCTAATCATGAAGAAGAAGGGGTGTCAAACTTAGAGGGACTTCTTTCCAAGTTCATGGTTTTGATTGAAGAGCAGACGAAAGTCAAGAGATGTCGATTCAAAATCTTGAGAACCAGGTGTTGGGTGAAATCTAGTTACGCACAACACGCAAGTATACGTGGTCAACAAGTAATAGAGTGATAATAAAGTATCGTTCCCACAAGGAATTATTTAATAAGAATCACCAAGTATTAACCCGTAACCAACTCAATCTTATTTAAACGAATGAATTTCAAATTATATAATTAAATTACTATTAAATTCCACTAGTTAAATTAGGATTATGGAGATTTAAGATCACAACTTCACTTATTGCTTCATTTAAGTAAACACACTTCTCATAAATTATTCTCTATCCTGAATTGTTAATCAAGAACACTAAAGCAGATAAAATCACCTCTTGATGCATAATACCCATACTCACTTAAATCCACAGATGATAGAATTAAGCAAGACACCCTAATTAACTAATCCACTATATCTCTATATGAATTACAATTAAAAAGGATTTAATCACAAGTTCTCTATAAGATTACATATGGCGTAAAGGCATATCTCTATCCTAAACACGAATCATGAATTTGTTCTACGTAGAAACCACAAACACATGCTATTATGATCAGATCTAAATCTATACTCCTCTCTCGATTTCATATAAATTATCACAGTAATTGATGACCAATCAATTAAACAATTAAGTCCAACTCACAATAGACAATCACAACGATAGAACATAATAATTGATAGAGAAGCATATTAAAATAAATTACATAATAAGATCCATTATAATCTCAAACAAAGAATTAGTTCATTATCATTGAATTAAAACTAAGAATCCACAATTGAATAAACATTAAAGATCAGAATAAAAGTAGAGAAGAAAAAAAATCTGTTGCCGGCAAATTCGTGCTCCTTCTTGCTCTTTATCTGGATCTCTAATAGCTTCCAATTACTTCAATCTCCAAATTCCCTTTCAACTAGGGTTTTTTATTTTATTTTAAAACTAAACTAATAATAAAACTAATCTATTAATTAATAATACTAAAGCTACTATACTAATATATTATATAAGCTAAAGGAATCCCCAAGCTGCTCTCCTTTTTCCAAGTTAATATATATATGGCTTACTAAGCTATACTAATTAAATAATATATAATATATATTATATCCTCCTGCTAGCCGCCTATCATGCCATATCATGCAATACTCGTAGCCTAATAGGAAAAGGAGACTCCAGCTGCTTTGAGTCCCTTTATTAATCCTCCTGCTAGCCAATCATTGATTTGCACATGTCGTCCACGTAATAAGGCAAAGGAAAATCAGCCTTTCAAATTGATAACATCCAAGTCCGAATCAGCAAAGGAGAGTCCAGTTGTTGTCCACGATGCATCACCCCAGCGGGAATATCCAAGCGGCAAGCCCCGCCCCAGCGGGAGAACCCTCTGTCCAGCCTTTCATGACCCGCTCCAGCTATGCTATTTTCCTTGCATGATTTCGTGGCTGATAGGAAAGGAAGTAAGCTTTCTCCAATTTTTAATGCATGCTATGTTTTGCATGCATATGAACATTTAATTAGAAGACTCCCTTGATAATTATCATGACAACCGAACCGTGGCCTTCATAATTTGATTACTTGCTTAGCATGATCCCTTGGTCCATTAATTGTCGAATTGGGTCAGCCCACTTGGTCCCGAATTTAGCATCCACATCTCCTTTTATGCCACTTTTGCATCTATTCCGTTACCTCCATATAAGAGTATAAATCAAGTAAAAATGATAGGAAACTTACTTAAAAACAACGAGAATCAAGCTATAACGAATACCGATGAGTAGGTATAAAACCCACTCATCACCAGGTGGGATAACTTTTTAACGCCATCATCAATCACCCTCAAAGTGAAGTGTCAAGCGACATGGTTCCCGAGACTGATGGATTGCCCGCACTAAATTTGGAACCGGACGTGCCAAACGATGAGGATGTGGAAAGGGAGGAGACAAGTGGGGAGAAACAAAGGGATGCAAGAGAAGATCCATCCTTGAGTCTCAATGCGGATGAGGTTATTTTGATAGTGCCCCATGTACTATCTCCACCAAAGCTTAAGGTTCCGGGAGGTTTTGCAATCCCTTGCCCAATTGGTAGTCATATTGTCGAGAAAGTTCTATGTGACATGGAAGCTAGCTTAAAAATGGTGCTATGGTGGGATGAGAAAAAAAAGAGAGGTGAAAACTCAGTTGTTCTGGAAAATCTTCAATGCAAAAATTCATCCTCAGATACAATTGGGAAAACGCGTAGTTATTTAAAGGATTTAAAAGAGAATCTACCCATAAAGAACAAGCTAGGTGAATTCGAATTGATGACCCTTACTGATGGGAAGCTCTCGAAAGTTACATTAGTACTAATTGATGGAGGGTTACTCAATTATCAAAGGGGGTATTGGATAGAGAAGTGAAGAAAGAGTCGGGCTGAGGACATTAAACTAAGCGCTATATGGGAGGCAACCCAAATTTTCAATTAGTTTCATTTATTTGTAGTTTAATTACTTTGCTTAGTAGTATAGTTCATTTAGTTATTTAGTATTTATGTTCATCTTAGTCTAGTCTGCACATACATTGAATTTTTTTTGCAAATAATCATTGATAGTGGGTTTAATTATTGCAGGTCACAACAGGATAGAAGTGGAAAAATTGCCAAGTATAGGCCAAGCGCCTAGGCTCTCTAGTTATGCCTAAACCGAGCGCCTAAGTGCCACAATGCAGCATGTCCCTCAATGTTCAAGCGCCTTAGCGCCCAAACCAAGGCCAAACCAAGCGCCTAGGCGCTGCGAACAACTTGCCAACACTGCCACCAAGCGCCTAGGCTCTCCAGCCTTCACAAAACCAAGCGCCTAGGCGCTCTACCTGCACACTTGAAAAAAATATAAGCCCTAATCGTGAAAACCCACTTCAAATCAATTTCTCTCTCTCACTCTTGTATTTCACTCCAACTTCATCTTCTCCTACTCCTATCACCCAAATTCGCCCTAAGCTCTCTCTTTCTCTAATTCCAAGCCACAAACATCATGTGCTCCTACCAACATCCATCCTGACAAGCATACTCGCGAGTTCATCTTTTACATAGCAAGAAGGAAAGTTTTGGATTTCAAGCTTCACTCCTTCAAGCTAACCCATCCAAATGGTTTGAACTTCAAATCTAGCCCTAATTTCAAGTAAGTATTGTATAGCTTACCCCTTGATTACTTGAAATTACTTGAAAGAATGATTGATTTCTGAAGTATTGAAGTTGTTAGTTTGTTTTGCTTGTGGATCCTATTAAGTTTCTATTGGCTCAATTGGGGTTGGGTTAGTTTAATTCATGTTCTATTGCATTGGTGAAGCATTATGCATTGCTAAGTTTGCAGATTTGGCTTAAAACTAGTTTGGGGGAAACTCACATAAAGAGCTTTTCAGAGCTGCACACCACCTGCTCGATATATTGCTTTAAAAAGATTTTTCACCTATTGGGCTACTGTTTATTAATTTTTGGGGCAACAACTTGACCAAGTTAGTTTGCAAATGGGTCGCAAAAGGTACGAGGGGGGGGGGGGGATTTTAGGATCTTCTGCCAAGTTTGATAAGAAGAGATTTTTAAACATTCAAGCTGCTTATAGATATCAAAACTGGGCATCAGGCAAATCTTTAATTTCGGAACGTGGTTTACTACCGGATGAGCATGATGGGGAAGTTGCCCAGATGATTAGACGCTAGAAGTGGGGTAAATTGACTACTCAACCTGAGCCCACAGCGATAAAGATTGTAAAGGAGTTCTATGCAAACGCTAAAGAAGCCAACGATAGTTTAGTGATGGTCCATGGAAAACCAGTGAATATTGGTCGCAAGGCAATCAACGCTTTTTATGGATTGGAAAATATTCGTCACAGTGGTTATCTTGATTATCTGCAGCAAGAATTGGATTACAGTGAGGTGATTACAGCCCTTTATGTACTAGGAATCGAATGGAAATTGACAGATCAACAAGAAGCAATTTACTTTCCCTCTTCGAAGTTGAGCCAATATGGAAAATCTTGGCATGCATTCATCTGCGCTAAGTTGATTCCATGTAGGCATATGAGCGATGTTGTTATTCAGCGGGCTGCCTTGTTGTTTTGCATTGCCAAAGGGAAAACTATTGATGTTGGGGAAGTAATCCATGAGTCGATTATGCGAGGACTTGCAGGGGGTACTTCAGGTGTTCCACTCCCATCTTTAATTACATAATTATTTCGACAGGCTGGGGTTCAGTGGGATGACGAAGAGGCATTACAGGCACCCTTAGCCCCAATTGACCACTATGTGATAACACGGTACAATATATAGGAGCGGGCCGAATCACACCCACGAGGACTAGGATTTATTATCGTTCCCCCAGTGCATGTTAAGCAGCCCGTTGATCATCCTCTTGAGGCCGCGAGTTCAATGCCACCACCTGATTTGGGTGAGAATATTCGGAGGGATCTACGGCATCATACGAGACGGATTGACTTGGTGGTAACCCAGATACAACAGGGTTTTGATCGTATGGATTGGCAGCAGTCTTATTTTGCCCAACGCCAAGCAGAAATTTATTCTCACAACATCAATTGTACCACGGCGTTGGCAGATATGGTTAACCGAATGCATACAGTCGGGGATCCATACTAGTTCACACTCCCTCCACCTCTGTCTGTTTATCCACCGCCAGACTTACCTCCTCTTAATGCCGAAGATGAAGATGACGGAGAGAAGTAAGCTTTGATCAAGGAAGTTCTCAACTCTTAATTTAATTACGGTTACACAATGAGGACACTGTGTCATTTAAGTTTGGGGGTGCATTATGTTTTGTAGTTAATAGACTGTGAATATAGAGTTGGAGCATGTTTCTTAGTTTATTCATTATAGTTATGTTATTATGCACGTTTCATTATAGTTATGTTGCATGTTTCGCATCTAGTTGCATGAATTAAACAGGGTATGATGTAGTTATCTAATTTTGGCCAATGATAAGACTGAATTGATAGTTTGAGACTCAACTAGGATTGAATACTAATGTGGAGTGATGACTCAAATTGTGAAGTTAATTATGCTTGTCTGAAACTCATAATTAACAAGAAAAGCACATAACTGATTGTTTGGTCAATCTGATTCAAATCATTACATAATCTATTTCTAGTAAGAAAATTTGGGATATTATTCGATAAAATCAGTGAAACATTCATGAAGGCGGAAGTTAAGCATGAAACTAAGTTTGGGGGAATCTTGGGGTGAATCATAAGAAAAAAAACAACAGAAAAATTAGAAAATAAGAAAAATATGAATAAGTAATCAAACTTGACTAGTTTAGTTTTGTGGCCATAGCTACTTGGGTTATTAGATCCGTAGGGTTGTCTTAACACCTAAAGCCCTAAAACCAACTGGTTTGGGAGTCATTGGTCTAGAGCTCGATACATGGGTAGCTTTGGAAATCCTAAGGAAACTAGACATTGCACACGTCGAGTTAAAAAGCGAGATGGAGAGTAAAATGCACTCGTGAAATAATAAAGTACTTGTATGATAAACCTTGGTGATACCCCCGTGCTTAGTAATTGTTTGCATTATTCGAATTGGTTGTGTTAACTGGTTGAGTTTAGTAAAAACTGGAGTTTCTTGTTAAGAAGTTGCTTATGTGAGTAATTTGAGTTGTGATTGATTAAAATAGTTGGTTTACACACACACACACATAACATGAGTGACGACAGGCATAATTAGGCTAAATGGTTTAAGTTGGAAACTTTATGTTGGTTGGATGTTTTAAATTGAGTATTATGTGTTATCTTTGAGGCCAGATATTGGGTGCTATGTTATTTGGTTGTTTGATTCGTAGGCATATAGTTAGGTTGCATTTGCATCATTGCATTGCTTGAGGAAAAGCAATTGGATATTGTTTAAGCTTAATTATTGTTATCTTTAAGTGTTTTTAGGATCTATTTATTTATTTCTATGTTTATTTATTATAGGTGGAGCTGGAAGGGCAGATATGTCATTTTGAAGGAGAAAAGAATTAAAAAAAAGTCAAAAATAGGCTTAATGGCATTTTTTAAATTACATGGTCCTGGTCAAGAGCCTAGGCACTTGGATTTGCACTAGGATGAGCGCCTAGGCGCTCATGCACGGTTCTGGATGTCAATTTACGCTGCTGAGTACAATGGAGGCCAATGAGAATAGATATTAGGGTTTAAATAAAGAGACAAGAATGGAGATACAACGTAACAAGGATTTGCATAGATAGATCAAAGGAGAACACGAAGGAGATTTACAAAAGGTTGAAGATCAAGTTAGAGATTTGGAGCGGTTTAATAGTTTCTTCTATCCCTTTCCTTTATCTTTAATTTTTTAATCTTTGGGAAGTTTGTTTTAGTAATTTGGATGATGTCTTTCTCTATCATCATGAACTAACTTTTCATTACGATCGCAACAGAACTTAGTATGTAATTTGAATTTGATGCTTCTTATTTAATTTAGTTAATTACTCTTGAATCGTTTATCATATCTTGTGTTCATTGATTAATTGCCTGATCAACAATTACCGGGATAATTTATACGAAATTGGAAAATGGAGTATGAGTTAGATCTAGATATGATATCATCTATTCATATAATCTGAATAAGGTTAGTATGATTAGCGTATAGGATTGGAATATACCTATATGTCTTTTGCCACCATTGAAAGAATCTGTGCTTGAAACCCTATTTATCTTAATTCACATAGGAATATAGTGGATTAATTAGTTAGGGTGTTCCTTGTAATTCTGTTGCGTAATTGTTGAACTTATTAGGATTCGTTTATGTATCTTCGGAAGAATTACTTAAATATTATAAAGAATTCTTGGTTAGTGATTCATAGTGATTAAATAATTAAATAAGGAGTGTATTGGTTTAAATGAAATACTAAGGGAAGTTGTGATCTAAACTTATTCCATCTGCATTTATTCTTGTGACTTTATATTTTCGTAGTTAATTTTAATTCTCAAAATCACAATCATTTAATTTTAATTCTCAAAATTACAATCATTATTCATAGTTTAATTTAAGATTAATTGAATTGAAATTGGTATTTGATAATATTGATCTATTTCCTCGTGGGAACGATATATTTGGTTGCTAAATATTACAAACGAACGCGTATACTTGCGTGTTTAATTGCTGTTAATAAAATAGGCAACAGTTTGATTTGTTTGAAAAAGTCCTTTTGTTTAGACAAGATATGAAAATGATGTTTTGGAAAGATGGTTTTCAAACCCTTACGCTTGCATAGGAGTTGAAACACAGTGATACTTCCATTTTATTTTGTTAAGCCTTTGGCCCGATTTGAACGTTGATTGTCGGAATGCGAAGCATCCGCAACCACAAAATTTATATACAAGTGTCGGTCTTCTAATAGGCATGACAGCCATCGAAGTGACTCTAGCACTACAAACCATATTTCACTATGTTTGAGACCATAAATCCGGATAACTGTTTTAAGGTCCCTTGGATGTACATTTTTTACAGAAAAACTCGCAGAATATGTTTACAAAGTGGAATTTGTTCATCGTGGGAATTAGATTCAGATCAGTTTGATCATCAATCCCATGATTCCTAGTGGTGGGCCCCACCTGGTGGGTCCCGTAGTCTCGAAGTACGTGCACTCTGAGCAACGTAATGTCAGATTCTAACATTCATAACTTTTGATCAGAGCGTCCATTTCAGGGGTGCTATACCTTTTTGAAAATCCCTTTTCGAGAGCGACATAATGACATGGGACTTAACCTTTTTCGAATCCAGGAAGATGGGTTTATAACCAGATCTTTGTTTTTTTTACAATTTGTCCGTTGAGCTTATTTTGTGCTGTTTTCACTCGGGATTGATGTTATAGCTCTTTCTGACCTTTATTGCATCAATTCGGCTTGATTTTGAATGATTTGACTTCAAGTTGATAAAATAACCGTTTTGCCCCTCCAGAGGTTGATTTGGTATGCCAAGGTTATCTCTGGGGATGATTTGATGCTTCGGGGCTGTCTCCAATGTTGATTTGGCTTCCCAGTGTTATCTTCAGAGCTCCTGTACCTCCCGGGTTATTGCCGGGTCTTGACTTGACATCCCGATGTTATTTTCGGGGCTGAGTTTGATCTCATGGTGTTATCGTCGGGGCTCCTGTCCCTTTCGGGTTGTTGTCGGGGCTTGACTTGACATCCCGGTGTTGTCACCAGGGCTGAGTTTAATCTCCCGGTGTTGTCGTCGGGGCTCCTGTACGTCCTAGGTTGTTGTCGGGGCTTGACTTGACATCCTGGTGCTATCTTCGGGGCTGAATTTGATCTCTCAGTTTTGTCGTCGGGGGCTCTTGTACCTCCCAGGTTGTTGTCGGGGCTTGACTTGACTTCCCAGTGTTGTCGTCGAGGCTGAGTTTGATCTCCCGGTGTTGTCGTCGGGGCTCTTGTACCTCCCGGGTTATTGTCGGGACATGACTTGACATCCCGGTGTTGTCGCCAGGGCTAAGTTTGATCTCCCGGTGTTGTCGCCGGGGCTCCTGACTTGGGTCTAAATTTCTAGAGTAGTCTCTGAAAGGTATAAGACGATTTTATCCTCCTGTAGGGTTAATAACAGGAATGCAAAATTTTGAGTGTATACATGTATGCTACTCAGTCTTTAAAATCTATACAAGATATAAACACATAGCATACCAATTAAATTATCATAACTAATACACATCCGTTTAAGTTATTTATCATTCGTCACAGCTTAATAACTTTTATATGTCATAAATCGACTCTCGTCGATCATTGTTATGCACAACAATCGGCAAAACCCTAATCGGTTTGATACGTCGAACACATTTCCATTAAATTCTCGTTCCCGAACTCTGTATGGAAATTAGGTAAGTTTTAACTTTACTTGATATCATTCACGTACCACGCACCTCTAGTACATGTTATGTAACCTTAAGGTATGCTCACAACTCGATTACGATTCACGGTTTATATTATCGGATTTCGAGTTTTCAATTTAAATACATTTTGTCAACGTTTAATTCATAAAACCATTTTTAAACATGTTGTTTAAGTGATTTCTCTTCAAGAATATTAACCATATACTTGCCCCATAATTACCATGTAGCGAGCTAGGTTAATAAACATCTATGTCAGAAAAATTTTACTTAAGGGCACTACAGCGCCAGACATAGGCATAAAGTCGACGCTGCGGCGCTGGCTCGCAATTAATTTTCCCCTGTCCTAACGCTGCAGCGCTGGAACACAAGGCATGGGCGGCGCTGCGGCGCCGGCCCCCAGCCTCAGGAAAATAATTTCAAAGTTGAATTTCACGAGCCCGTAACATGATCGTTACAACTCGGAATTAGGTCGTTCCAAAGCCATTAGTTCATATTTTCCATGTTCTATAATTTCATCAAGTCAGAATTCATTTCTGAATTCGTTGGCGAGAAATTCGCCAATTAGTCCATTTTTATGCGTTCGTCTAACGTTCGTGAACGTTCGATGCTCAATTCTTTGTTTTAAGTCCGAATTCGTTCGTTCTTACTCTCGCAATTCTTATTTACCTAATTACACATTAAGCCATTGAAAACCATCGTTTTTGAATCAAATGGCGACTTTTGACTTCTATTCTGGGAAAATTTACGATTTCGACGCTTAACGTCTAATCGCGTAACTTTCGCTGAATCTTCGTTATTCAATATTTTTACTTCGAACCAAATGGAATCAATCCATTAGTCATTCATTAGTGATTCTAACCATTAAAAACTTCTATGTTTTAATGGTTTCACATACTTATTACTCAAATTCTCATGATTTTGATAGTTTCTTCAATAGGTCCTTAATCAATTAATATGATTTTACTTATTCCTAGCTTATTAGTGTTTTAAGTCCAATACTTGGCCAACCTTATTACTTCTTATCAATCATGCTCCACCAATTCACTTCTCTATCAATTATTTATTGAAGGAAGTTGAAATTTAAGGTTTGAATGGTATACCTCTTGTGCTCTTGAGTACTTGGTTGATTAATAAAGAGACTAGTGAACTTCTTGCTCCTTGTTTGCTTGATTCTTATTAATGGAATAAACTAGCTTCTCTTTCTATCTCTCTCTCAATATGCTATCAACTTTGTAAACCAACAAATGAACACCCAAGCCCATTATTTATAAATTTTACATGGCTTAGAGCAATTTGGTCATTAAGACCAAACCTCCTTTGCCATGTGCTAGCACATGCGCCCACACATGTCCACATATGTCCTCCCATGTGCTCATGGGTTGCCCCATGGGTTTAGCCCACCTGTTTACTCATCGGTTCGACCCACGGGATTGGTTATTAAATTTATTCAAATTGAACATATTTACAACGTATAAAATTTGTATTATACGTCGTATTAATTCTCGTATCCTCTTCGTATTATACTCTTATAATATCTAGTATTATACGAGTATTCATTTCGTATAATAATCATTTATTATTATACTTAACCAATTATTATTAGGTTTTAATCTTCCTAACCCATAGGGTTTTAAGTCTTCACGCGAAAACTTCGTGAGCCATAACTGAAATATTATTAGATATTCCATCTCGTCTTTAATTCCTATCATTACGCGTTTTTTAGAATTTCAAAAATAATTCCCGAGCATAAACGGATGAATAGTGATTTTACAGAAATTTCTTAGAAAACTTTTATTTTTGTCTTCGTAATTTCATATGATTAAATTCTAGCACGTAGCCAGAATCCTAACCATTTTCACATCTTCTAGGTCATAGAACGACCTTGAAATAGCTTACTCACTCTAATAAACATTTATTATAATTTTATTCAATAAAATCAAATAAAGTTTATTTACATAAACGTCCGATATTTTCGGGCGTTACACGCGTTCTTGTAATTTAAGTTTACGCAACCAACTTTACTTTCATTCCTTTGGTTGTTATGATATATAGAAATGTCACAACTATACGATTATCTTTTATGATAATTTACATTCTTATTTTCTTCTCATACCACCTATACTTAGCACACCTCGAGTCTCTAACAGTTTTCAATACAGTACACTGAGTGGTTTCCCACAAACGACCAACAAACTAGTTTCCTGTCTCATCTACACTGTCTTTCACAACGAGTTAGATCGGTTTCTAGTTCGTATATACCTTCACTGTCTAAAGAAATCGTTTAGCATAGATACTATACTTCAACCATTACATACTACGATTGTACCACAACTCAAACTTAACTTATCTGAACCATTAAAACTATAATGTCCGTTAAGTTAATTCTAATTTCATATCTTACAGCGTCTGATATATTTGACTCAAAATGTTATTCAAGTTATTATCATTAACTCTGTTTTCCAACGTTTACACGTTATTCATTACTCTTCGTTTCTTTACGTTCAAACCATACACGATGTGTATGCTAAGCACGTTTAACTTACGTGTACACTTAACACCTTCATGTCGGTTTAAGTATTTTACGTTTACTTGTATTCCTACATTCACATCGTTCATTTTTTACTTTCATTCACCCTTTACTTAAGGTTTTAATCACTGTCAATAGTGATTTATTACGTGAACATCACGTTCATCACCTTACCTTAATGTCTAACTCATATTGTTCGCTGTATGCTAAGACCGCTCATTCATCTCAACTATGTTGCATTTGCAGCGTTTATACGCTTTACACTTAACTTTCATTACGACAACATAACATCGAAATGTTATAAGTCACCCTCTTCATTCAACGACCAAGGAATTACAATCATAGCAATCCCACATGTTCGTTTTAACGTGAACACGGTCCCCGGTTATCAGTTACGTATTATAAATTCGTCATTTTATAACCTTTATTCGACGTTTCATCGTCAAACTCGAGGTTTTAATCATCATTCTAGATATTTTTCTTCATGAACATTACATTCATGCTTTCCCCTCAATTACCATCCAAAAAGTTGAACAATTAAAATCTTCAGTTGGAACATTTTTACTTAAGGGCGCTGCAGAGCCACTCTTAATCTTAAACTCGACGCTGCGGCGCCGGGTGGTAGTGCTTGGCCTCCCGGTTAGGCGCTGCGGCTCCAATTTCTTAGGCTTGGGCGGCGCTGCGGTGCCGACCTTCAGCCCTTAATTTCTTTTTAAGTTTTTCATTATAATTTCTTCCCGAGCTCATAACGCGATCGTTATAACTCGAAATTGGATCGCTCAAAAGGCATTAGTTTACATATCTTATATACTTCGATTCTATCTGGACAGAATAAGTTTCTAAATCTGTTAACGATAAATACGCCGTTTAAATTTTTATTACACGTTCGTTAAACGTTCGTGAACGTTCATAGCTTGTTTCTTCATTTTAAGTCGGAATTTATCCGTTCTTGAGTCCGCAACTCTTAAATACATAGTTCTAAGATAAGCCATTGAAAACCAAGGTTTTCGAGTTAAACAACGACTTTTGACTATCTTTCCGAGAATTCTACGATTTCGACAATTAACGTCTAATCATGTAAATTTCGCCATAACTTCATTACTCGAGATTTTTACGCCAAACCAAATGGAATTAATCCATTGGTTATTCATCTATGATCCTAACAACCTTAAGCATCTAACTTATGATGGTTTTCAATTTGTCCATCAACAACTTCTTACCGCGTTCTTCGTGTTCTTCATTCGTTCTTCGTTTGTTCTTCATTTTTTAATCGATATTATAATTACGATTTTACGTTTTCTTGCATTTTAACGTTATAAGTTTCATAGTGCCTCCTTATAACATCAGAGAGTTCATATAACTCATCTGAATCGTCCATTAACATCAAGCGATTCATACTTCATATGAAAAGCTTTTAAGAAATTTATAAACTAACTTTTAATTCTTATTTCTTCATTTCCTTATGATTCAACCGTAAGGAAATCATTTCATAATATCTTTTACTTCTATTATCCATAAGTTATATGATTTCCATATAAAATTTAAAGAAAATTTAAATTGAAGTTAGGTTTTAGATTACCTTTCTTCTTTAATCTTCTTCCGTTGGACAAAGCTTGAATTTGCTAGCTTTTTCTTTTCCTTCTTCTCCCCATCTGACTTCTCTCTCTCTCTCTCTCTCTCTCTCTCTCTCTCTCTCTCAAGTGTTAGTGGTTTTATAAAAGAGAAAAATGAAGTCTTAGGGCTTCCTTATATAAAAAACCAAGGCTAAGGGCATTTTGGACATTTGGCGGCCTTCTACCATTTTACGTCCATCTCCTTAACCAAGCCTCCTTACTATTCTCACCTCCTCCACCAAGATTCTCCTGGAAGCTTCGTGTTCCGTCTTTTGGAATTCGTCCGACAGTTTGAAAAACTGCGCTTCTCAGAATTCAAATATTTTTGGATATTCCATCTTTCCTCTACCGAATAACTTTTATGCGTACTTCGAAACTGCGAAAAACTAAAAAACTCTTTTTGATGATTAGTGTTTTCCTTTACGTTTTCCCCTAATGTAGTTAAACGAATGAAAAGTACATAACAGTACTTTTCATCGTTTTTATTTTGTCCGATTTCTGCAATGTTTTTCCAGAAAAAATTTTATTGGCTAACATAACTTTTCACGACATATTACCGTCAAATCTTCAGATGGAATGTCATTACGACATACCGAACTCTCAAGAAGGTCTAGGGTATTCAAACCCTAACCCTTTGGGTTTCATCATATGAATAGTGCATATTTCTTCTTTTTCTCGAAAATGCTTTAGTTCCCGGAATTCTTTTATTTTCGTCCTGAGAATTCATACTCGATCATTCTAGCTCACAGCCAAAATACTCCTGACTTATGATCATCCTAGGTTATTGAATGAACAATAAACACATAACACATAATATAATTAATAAAAATTTATTTTATTAATTAGTAATTCTTTAAACTTAATTTCTGGACAATCCGATTTTCTGGGTTGTCACATTCTTCCCCCCTTATAAAAATTCCGTCCTCAAAATTTCCTAAAACCATATCAATACTCGGATGCTTTATCCTTACAACCTTCAACGAAGGTTTAACCTTACTTCTTCTTATTTTTGTTGAAACATCTCAACATCCTATTTTAATTAGGCATTTATCTAATTATTCCTTCTCATTATCTATTCAACATCCTTTTTCCCAAGGATCATTATCTGTTATAATTGTCAGGTGTTAAACATCATGACAATTATACTTATAATCCCTCGGGATATCACATTCACCCCTTCTTCTATAAATTTCATCCTTGAAATTGTTAACATAACCTTCTTCTCAACTCTTCTCCCAAGAAGTTCTAATCTTCCCTACATTCAAGAATCTTCAAAAATTTACAAACTAATTATGAAGTTGAACGAATGACTAGGAATATAAAGATTCCTTTAAAACATTTTGATGAAGGGTCCTAAAGACCACGAACTCTTGAACTTGATTTATCGGTATTTATCGCAAACTAATTCCCTAATCGGCCTGTTTACAATCACAAAGAAAGTAAACTACCTATTCCAATACATTAGGTGATCAACCTATTGTAGAACCCCATATCGCTAGGTTTGTTCACCTCAGACTTATTCATTCAGATTCCGCACCAAAATAATTTGGTTTGGCATAACTTTTCAAAGAAAGCTTGATTTCATTTAAACTTGACATACCATTTGTCTAGCCAAATCTGTGACACCCTCAAATTCGGGTACCTTGAAACCCAGGATATGGTGTTACACGGTGCTACAATCTACTCATACATTTAATTGAAGACGTCAATAACAATGCATAAGTTTACTAATTATTACATTCTATTAATCCTTTCCCAGGTTATTCATAACCATTACATTCGTTCAATGTCATAACATCAGCTATTGCATTACTAATACTACGCTATTACAAAGGTCTCTACTTGTCCATCTTGGATTTGCCTTTGTCTTTACCGGATCCTTCTGTCCGTTCGCTCTTAGCTGAAATCATTTAGTTTTAAGCAATAATGAGCATAAATAGCTCAGCAAGTTAAACATTATATCTTGAAACCACAAAATCAAGAGTCATATCTGTTGGTTTTCAATAACTGTACAATAGTTATGAAGTACTTAAGAATAATCAAAATACTATTTGATATCTTTCAAAACGATTCCCAAGGACTTTATAGCCTCTTTGGAATCTGTATTAGTCAACGACCACGTACCATCATTTAGTTCTCATTCATGAAAGGAACAACCCGGCACGAAGGCTGTAAGTTCGATATAGCTTACGAGCACATCTAGGTTGTAAGAACTCGAATTTTTAAGAAATTATTAAAATGAGAATTTAATAAATAAAATTCTTAAGGCATGCATTGGGTTCGAATATATATATGTGTGATATGAGGTAGGAAGTATTGTGTTACATAGGGTAAGATGAACTATGTAATATGTGATTTTGTGATTAATAAATATATTATTAATATATATTTGTTATTTATTGTAGAGACAATTTAATTAAAGTAAAGGAGGTGGATGAAATTATCCATCGATATTAAATAATTTATAAAATTATTTTATCATAGTACGTGGTGCCATCAAATAAATAATCACCTTTTCCTTGAATATATATACTAGCGACTAGCATGATGTATTATGGGTCATAGTTAGTGCTTAAGATGTCCACGGATGGATTGTGTGATAACCCGAATTTTTAGAAACAATTAAAATAAGAATTTAATAAATAAAATTCTTATTATAGAATGTGTCGGGTTTGAATAAGAATATATATGTGTTATATATTTTAAATTTTGTGTTATTGATGAAATAAATACCATAAATGAGATTTTATAGTTGGTTAAACTTTTAAGAAAAAGTGGAGATTTAAAACTCGCAGTTTGATATTTAAATTATTAAAGAAAATAGTAATCGATGATGTGGAATCAAAGAAGAGGTTGATTTTAGATGAGTTATCATTTATGAGGTATATGTAAAGTATTTAGAAATGATGGTTCTATTTCTGCTAATGCAGAACTTGTCTACCTCTAGACTTGAGGTGGCGCAGCTGCGCCACTTCTAAGTTTATGACCAGCGCAGCTGGGCTGGTCTGTAGAAAGTTCTGAGTAAGTTGTGGAATTTGAATTTCAAGAAATGTATATTAAGGACTCATATGGGTAATAAAAGTCATAATTGGGGATTAAGTTGTCCATAAATGGATTAAATAAGCGAAAACATGATTTAAATAAGAGTTAATTAATTAACCCGGAATAAATATTGGCTAATTATGTGATATTATAAAATATTATATTATAAAACCTTGTGTGGCAGTGGTGAGATAGTAATTTGAATAAATAAGTTAATTCACGCAAGTAAAATGGTGAATTAAGGATTATGTGTTGCATAAAGAAAATGGAAGGAATATGTTAATTTGATATTTTAAATATATTACATAGTATTGTAATATATAAAAGGGTTAGTATTTGAAAGATGAGTGAGTAATAAAAGAAGAGTACCAATATAATTATAAATAGATATTGGTTAGAGATTTATGCATTAAGTTATGGCTAACTGAAAATGTGTTGGGACAATTTATGGAAGAAAAGGAAGTAAAGAATTATAGTATAATTGTGATAACCCGAGAATTTAGACAATTTATTAAAATCTTAAATGATTAAATTAAGGTTAAATAATAGACCTAGATAGAAAATAAGTGTATGAATTTGACATTTTTGTGAAGAAGTTTGGTGGATTTAAAATTTTTGCGAAAGACTTATATGATTTTGTGATTATATGTGTGTACAGTATGTGGTTAAGGGTTGAGTATGAATCAGGTAAAGGGTAACATGGGAAAACCCTAATTTTAATTCAGTTGATAAAAACCCTAACCATAATTAAGAATATAGATTTAATAGTTAACACTGTTATTATAATTGTATCTATGATTGTGTGTTTATATAGTAAGGTATTAATGATCAAATGTGGATCAGATAAGGTATAACCTTAATAAACTCTAATGGTAGATTAGAAACCATAATTTACAGTTAGGAAACCCTAATTTCTTATTCGGGAATCCTAAACCCTAATTTGTAAACCTTAATGGTAATTAGCAAATCCTAATATTATTTATCAAACCCTAAGGGTTAAATTTTAAGGAAAACATAGGAAATGACCGAACTACCCTTAAAATTATGTGAGAAATTATTAGAATACCCTTTTGGAGGCGAAATGACCGAACTACCCTTAAAATTATATAGGAAATTATTAGAATACCCTTTTGGAGGCGAAATGACCAAATTACCTTTAAAATTATTTGGGAAATGACCAAAATACCCTCCAATTCATGTGAACTTAAATCAACCAATCATAGTGGAGATGATGCAAGCATGGCATCATCCTTAAAGAAAAACAAATGATGCAAGCATGATGCAAGCATGACATCAGCATTAAATAAGCACAAAAGATGATGTCATCATGATGTCACCCAGGGACTAAAGTGCAATTAATGAGGTACTAAAGGGTAATTAACCAGGGTACCAAACTGTAATAAGCCGGGGGAAAACTGTAAAAAGTCGAGCCCCTAACGTGCAATTATTGAAACTATGTTTTTCTATATATAGGAGTCATTCTCTTCATTTTTTTCAAAACCAAAAATATGGTTAGAGAGAGAGAGAGAGGAGAATTTTGGCTAGAGAAAGAAAGAGAGAGGAAAGTTTTTGATTTTCAAGATTTCAAAGGATTAGTTAAAGCTTGCAACTTCAAGAGATATTTACTCTTGTGGTTATTATGTTCATTATTTTTTATATATTTAGTAAAAATATACTTTTACAAGCAGTTATAATGCCCAAATTATTTTAAGTAAATAGTACAAAAGTCCTATTTACAAGCACTTATATTGTTCGTTTTATTTCTCTTATAAAGTAAAAAATATACTTTTATAAGCAGTTATAATGTGACGCCCCCAGAATAGGTCCAGTCAACCCAACCCATTCTGAGTCGCCAAATACATGGTACAGAATTCAAATACAAACTTTTATATCACACGGTCGTGCAAAATACGACCACACAACTGTGAGTGTCAATACAAATCGTATATAATACGAAATATCAACATTCAAATTCATTCCTTATTTATTACAATTATTATCCCACTATTTTACAAAAATAGCGAGGACTACTACTGCTCTAACTCGGACCATCACTCTGTCCCCCGACTAGATCCTGCGACATTCTCATTTCCTGAAGAGGACAATAGATGAAAAGGGTGAGCTCAACTAGCCAAGTAAAGAATATTACGACTAAGATAATGGAAAATAAATTATCATTAGCCTTCAATAAATTAGATAAAATATAATGGACAACCAATTTTAGATCAATATTCGCATCGAAAATAACAATTCATTAGAAGAGTTAAGTAGAGAATGAAGTCTACTATCTTCTATGATTTAAAAGTCCATCATCAATATTTTATCCCTGTAACATCAATCAATATACATCTCGAATCAAATATTCATCTTTGCACTACAGGCCAAAGATATTCATTTGTATCACCAATGGTCATGTTCATCTTCAACACCTGTCATCTTTGCACTACGGCCAAAGATATTCATCAGGTAATCATTCATCTTTGCTCTACAGGCCAAAGATATTCAGTTATATCATCTTTTAGGACTGAGGATAATGAAAAATAATATAAATAACGAATTCAGTGAAATAAAGGACAAAGGCTAAGGATTTGTAATCTAATTTATCCAAGTTCAAAAATACTCCATAATAATACTTTGTGGAGCAAAATTCAAGAATAAAGCTCAAAACTTAGATCCAATCAAATATAAGAACTTTAACAAGCAACTTGAACATATAGATTAAAATTTAATTTTTCTGTGAATAGTGCTGTATACGTGAATAGTGCCGTATACGTGAATAGTAACCCCGACGGAAAAAGTAAGAATTTCATAATAAAATCCATGACAATATTTTAGTATAATGATATTGAAAAGAATAACATCATTTACGAAAGAAAATAACATCCCTTACCTCAAAAGAATAGTACTTCTGACTGGAATATCGAATATAAGGCTGAAGGAAACTTGCACTGAATAGTAACACTCAAAGTATCTAAATACTCACAAAAATACACTCGATATTATAGAGAGAGAAAACTTCTGATTCTGGTGTGATTTTCAATTCTAACCTAAGCACCTTATTTATAGGAAAAGCTTAGGATGTCAAAGTAGACTTTTTAATAAAATAATATTTTATTTTTAAAAATTTTCGCAGCCTAGCTGCTAAGAAATCAGAATTTTTCAACAAAAAACAAAAGTGGGGCCCACCCACCCATAAAAAAATATTTATTTTACGAAACATCAATAATTCATAATAAATAGCCCTTTTGTCAGAAAAATACAAATTCTATGTTCTTTTATAGAAAATTTAATTCTCTACAACTTTGTAGAAGGAAGTTTTTCCAAATTCTAAACATAAATTATCCGAAATTCACAAACGGAGGATTTTCCACACCAAAATACTGATAAAAACACATCAGCGCTAATTCCTTCTTTTATATCCACAAAATAAATATTTTCTTATCATATAAATAAATAATTAATTATTCACAAATAATATTACAGAATTACAATATTGACAACTAGGTCGTTCCTAGGAAAGAGGGGGTCTTCCGATAAAAATTTCTCCTTACTGGCGCGCAATTAAATAACCCCTCCTAGAAAGAACTTTCTTAGACATTGTCAATAATGCTATCTAATAATATTATTCAAATAATATGAATTATTGAGTTGATAATGTGAAATAATGTGCAGTGACAATTATTGAATCAATAATACAAAATATCAACGGTAGCAATTATTGAATCGATCATATAAAATAGCAACGTAGCAATTATTGATATAAAATATCAACGTAGCAATTATTGAATCAATAAAATATCATGCAATTATTGAATCAATAATATAAAATATTAAACAGTAATTACTGTAACAATAATTGAGTAAGTGTCTTCTCACGTAAGAATCAATAATTCAAAATACTGTGCAATACCGTGTGCTACTGTGCAACACCGCGTATTACTGTATTTTAACCACCGGGTATTTCAACAGTACTAACGGTAACAACTACGCCGTTATTTTATAAAAAGGTTATTTCTGTCGCTTTGTATATCCGACAGTTATTCCGTTGTGGGGTCCACAAATAGCTGTGCCGTCGTACAAATATTTTTCGACAACAAGAATATTCCACGACCAAACGAATATTCCCCGACAACAAGAATATTTTATAACCACTTGCTCATTTTAAAATATTTGCACATTTCACCCATAACTTTTCACATTTATCAAATCAACACCTTACTATTTCGAAATAATATATAAAGAAAATTAAATTTTTATTCATAAAAGTTGGGGTCTTACAACCTCCCCTCCTTATGAAATTTCGTCCTCGAAATTGACGTACATACCTGGTATGTCGAAAAGGTGAGGATACCTCGCTTTCATTTCCGATTCCAACTCCCAGGTCATTTCCTCAATTGCATGGTTTTTCCACAAAACTTTAACTTGAGGTATAATTTTCGAGCGTAGGACATGCTCCTTCCTATCCAAGATCTTGACAGGTACCTCCTCGTATGTTAAATCTTCGACTATCTCGTTTGGTTCTAACTCATTAATGTGGTTTGGATCTTTCACATATTTATGAAGCACGGATATGTGAAAAACGTTATGAACACGAGACATGCTTGGAGGTAAAGCGAGTCTATAGGCCACATTTCCTACTCGGTCAAGGATCTCAAATGGACCAATGAATCATGGATTGAGCTTTCCTCTCTTTCCAAACCCCGTAACTCCTTTCCACGGAGCAACACGTAATAACACATGGTCCCCAACAATAAATTCCACGTCTTTTCGATGAAGATCCGCATTACTCTTTTGTCGATCTTGTGCTATTTGTATCCGTTGTCGGATCATTTGGATCTTTTCCGTAGTCATACGTACTAACTCCAGTCCCAACAATGTTGTTTCACCCACCTCGTTCCAATATACTGCAGAACGACACTTTCTCCCATACAACGCTTCGAATGGAGCTACGCCTATACTTGCTTGATAACTGTTATTGCAGGAGAATTCCACCAATGGTAAGTACTTATCCCAACTCCCTTTGAAGTCTAGAACACAGAGTCTCAATAGATCTTCAAGAGTTTGAATAGTCCTTTCCGATTGTCCGTCTGTTTGAGGATGATAAGCCGAACTGAATCGTAAATCCGTGCCCATAGCTTTTTGCAAATTGATCCAAAATTGTGAAGTAAATTTGGGGTCACGATCCGAAACTATGGATAATGGCATGCCATGCAATCTCACAATCTCATTCACGTACATATGAGCAAGACGTTCAAGGGAATAAGTCTTTCGTATCTGCAAGAAATGAGCAGACTTGGTTAATCTATCAACAATAACCCAAATCGCATCTATGCCTTGAGAAACCTTAGGAAGACCCGTAACAAAATCCATCGTAATGTGTTCCCACTTCCATTTCAAAATCTCCAGTGGTTGCAATGGACCCTTCGGCACTTGATGCTTCGCCTTTACACGTTGACAAGTTAAACATTTCGAAATAAACTCCGCGATCTCTCTTTTCATATTGCTCCACCAAAATATATGTTGAAGATCACGATACATTTTAGTACTCCCAGGATGGATTGCAAATGGTGTGTTATGTGCCTCCATCATGATTCTATGCTTCAAGTCGGAATCATTAGGAACACAAAGTCTGGAGTTGACTCGAAGTATTCCCTCTTCATCGATTCTCGCTTCTAGAATGGCACCTTCTTTCACCTTCTTCTTCATCTTCATCAGCTCCGGATCTGTAGCTTAAGCAGCTTTAACTTTATCAATCAAAGCTGGTTCTACGCATATACTTGACATCATCGCACTCGTTTCCGCATATGATCTTCTACTCAACGCGTCAGCTACCACGTTCGCTTTTCCAGGATGGTATTGGATGGTATGATCGTAATCTTTCAACAGCTCAAGCCAACGTCGTTGCCGCATGTTGAGTTCCTTTTGAGTGAAGAAATATTTAAGGCTCTTATGATCCATATAAATCTCCACTTTCTCCCCGTACAGGTAATGTCTCCAGATCTTCAACGCGAAAACGACTGCTGCCAACTCTAGATCATGAGTAGGATAATTCCTCTCATATTCTTTGAGTTGTCGCGAGGCATAGGCTATGACCTTCCCATGTTGCATGAGAACACATCCTAACCCTTTGCCCGAAGCATCGCTGTAGATAACAAATCCATCCGAACCAGATGGTATTGTCAGAACAGGTGCCGAGATAAGTCTTCTCTTGAGCTCTTAGAAGCTCTTCTCGCATTCCTTGCTCCAAATGAATTTTGTATCTTTCCGAGTCAACTGAGTTAATAGAGTAGTGATTCGAGAAAATCCCTCTACGAACCTCCGATAATAACCAGCTAAGCCCAGAAAGCTTCGTACTTCGGTCACTGACTTAGGTTGCTCCCAGCTTTGTATTGCTTTAATCTTCGTCGGGTCAACAGATACTCCACGTTTCGATACCACGTGCCCAAGGAATGCTACTTCCTCAAGCCAGAACTCGCATTTCTTCAGCTTGGCATATAGCTTGTTCTCACGAAGCTTTTGAAGTACCAACTTCAAGTGGTGCTCATGATCTTCACGGCTTTTAGAATAGATGAGAATATCATCAATAAAGACAACAACGAATTGATCCAAATATTCCTTGAATACACGGTTCATCATATCCATAAAAGCAGCAGGAGCATTAGTCAATCCAAAAGACATGACTAAGAACTCATAATGCCCGTACCGAGTTCTAAAAGCAGTCTTCGGAATATCCTCAGTTTTAATCTTCAGCTGATGATATCCAGAACGAAGATCGATCTTTGAAAAGAATTGCGCTCCTTGCAACTGGTCGAACAGGTCATCAATACGAGGTAGCGGATACCTATTCTTGATGGTGACATGGTTCAACTCCCGATAGTCAATACAAAGTCGCATACTCCCGTCTTTCTTCTTTACGAATAAAATAGGAGCACCCCAAGGAGACGTACTAGGACGAATAAAACCGATGTCTAACAATTCCTGTAATTGGACCTTTAACTCCTGAAGTTCAATAGGAGCCATTCGATATGGGATTTTAGAAATAGGTTTTGTACCGGGTTCAAGGTCAATAAAGAATTCAACTTCACGTTCTGGGGGTAGACCGTGAAGTTCTTCTGGAAATACATCAGAAAACTCATTAACAACGGAAATATTATTCAAATCTGACGTATTCTGGTTTAGATCAGTGACATGAGCTAAGAAAGCTTGACATCCGTTTTTCAATAAACGAATAGCTTTGTGATTTGAAATGATATTGACTGATTTTAGTGGTTTGGTGGTTTGAATTCGTACAACAGGTTGATTAGGAATATAAAAATTAACAACCTTACGAAAACAATCAATTTTGGCATGGTAAGTGGTTAACCAGTTAATTCCTAAAATCACGTCAAATGCAAGTATTTTTAAAGATATAAGATCAACAGGTAAGGTAAGGTTACCAAACTGAATCAAGAAAGATTTGTAAACTGTAGATGTAACAAAGGTTTCTCCTAACGGAGTTTCAACAGATAAGTCAAAGTCTAATTTATCAGAAGTCAAGTTCAAACGTTGAGCACAAGCAGGTGAAATAAAAGAATGGGTATCACTAGTATCTAACAAGGTGCAAACTTCGCAAGAGTTTATGATCAGCTTACCCGTAATCACCTCGTGTGGGTTCCTCGCGTTTTGAGCTGTCACGACAAACGCTCTTCCAGGAATCACCGACTTTGACTTGTCTGAAACCGCTTTTGGAATCACCACTCCCGCTGGATTTGGTTTCGCAACAGGACAATCTCGAGCTATATGTCCTTCTTTTCCACAGTTATAGCATGCTTTGAATTATTGTGGGCAGTTTGGGCTGATGTGTCCATCTTTCCAGCATTTATAGCATACGACCGGTGATCGTTCTCCTCCCCTAGAAACAGTTGATGCTGGTGTTGATGTTGACGTCTTCACGTTCTCATTGTTGTACCTTCTCTTCTTGAAATCTCCTCCCGATTCGCTTTTCCTACTATCATGGTCACGATTACCACCGAAGTGGTTACCGCTTTGGTCATACTTTCCTCCCCGCTGGTTGTCATTGCTCCGATGGCTGCTGCCACCGGTACGACCTTGGTTGTGGTTCCATCGGTTGAACATAATCATTATCTCGTTCTAACAACTGGGCCCTATTTACTACATCCAAATATAGAGAAAATTTATGAGAAATGAGGTATTGACGTATTTCGGGTTTCAAACCTCTTAGAAACATCCGCATCATACGTTCCTCATTCTCCACCAAATGAGGTGCAAACCTGGACAGCTCTGCGAACTTAGCCTCGTACTGGGACACCGTCATGTTGTTTTGCTCGAGTCTGATAAACTCTACCTCCTTCATATGACGAATACTTTCAGGAAAGTACTTGTCATTGAACAATTTCTGGAATGCTTCCCAAGACATCTTGAGTGCGGCAGGTTGGGTACGCTTCACAGACTCCCACAAGTAATCTGCTTCTCCACGGAACATAAACGTGGCGAATGGAACCTTCTGTTCCTCCGTGCATCCCAAGACATCAAATATCTTGGTAATTTTCTTAACCCACATCTCCGCCTTGATCGGATCCGGCTTCCCCAAAAACTCTGGTGGTTCCAATTCTTTGAACTGCTTAGCAGTGACAATTCGCGTGTTGTTATTATCTCCACCTGTATTTTGCACACGAGTCTCCCTCGTCTGGTTTTTCATGAACTGCAAAAAACTTCTAAACATCTCATCGTTTATCGTCTGACCAACGTTGTTTTCAGGATGAACATTGCCTTCTTGTTGCACGTTCTCCTGGTTGGTGATTAAAGGTGTCTCCACAGTCTCATTCATTTCATTGTTAACATTCTCAGCTGTCATTCTCAATTACTGCCATAAAACAAGGGTTAATTAAACAAATTAACATATCACATATTAACCCTATGCTCTGACTGACCAATTAAATACCACATAAGCTTAGGTAGGACATATTAGTGAAGGATTTACTCGTGTCTCCCCTCCTAGTTCTATTCCCCGATCTCCGCCAGAGATCATATCCCTAAGCTCTGATACCAACTGTGACGCCCCTAGAATAGGTCCAGTCAACCCAACCCATTCTGAGTCACCAAATATATGGTACAGAATTCAAATACAAATTTTTATATCACACGGTCGTGCAAAATACGACCACACAACTGTGAGTGTCAATACAAATCGTATATAATACGAAATATCAACATTCAAATTCATTCTTTATTTATTACAATTATTATCCCACTATTTTACAAAAATAGCGAGCACTACTACTGCTCTAACTCGGACCATCACTCTGTCCCCTGACTAGATCTTGCGACATTCTCATTTCCTGAAGAGGACAATAGATGAAAAGGGTGAGCTCAACTAGCCCAGTAAAGAATATTACGACTAAGATAATGGAAAATAAATTATCGTTAGCCTTCAATAAATTAGATAAAATATAATGGACAACCAATTTTAGATCAATATTCGCAGCGAAAATAACAATTCATTAGAAGAGTTAAGTAGAGAATGAAGTCTACTATCTTCTATGATTTAAAAGTCCATCATCAATATTTTATCCCTGTAACATCAATCAATATATATCTCAAATCAAATATTCATCTTTACACTACGGGCCAAAGATATTCATTTGTATCACCAATGGTCATGTTCATCTTCAACACCTGTCATCTTTGCACTACGGCCAAAGATATTCATCAGGTAATCATTCATCTTTGCTCTACAGGCCAAAGATATTCAGTTATATCATCTTTTAGGACTGAGGATAATGAAAAATAATATAAATAACGAATTCAGTGAAATAATTAAAGACTAAGGATTCGTAATCTAATTTATCCAAGTTCAAGAATACTCCATAATAATATTTTGTGGAGCAAAATTCAAGAATAAAGCTCAAAACTTAGATCCAATCAAAGATGAGAACTTTAACAAGCAACTTGGACATATAAAAGAACATTTAATTTTTTCGTGAATAGTGCCGTATACGTGAATAGTACCGTATACGTGAATAGTAATTCTGACGGAAACAGTAAGAATTTCATAATTAAATCCATGACAATATTTTCGTATAATGATATTGAAAAGAATAACATCATTTACGAAAGAAAATAACATCCCTTACCTCAAAAGAATAGTACTTCTAACTGGAATATCGGATATAAGGTTGAAGGAAAATTTGCACTGAATAGTAACACTCAAAGTATCTAAATACTCACAAAAATACGCTCGATATTATAGAGAGAGAAAACTTCTAATTCTGGTGTGATTTTCAATTCTAACCTAAGCACCCTATTTATAGGAGAAGCTTAGGATGCCAAAGTAGACTTTTTAATAAAATAATATTTTATTTTTAAAAATTTTCGCCGCCTGGCTGCTAAGAAATCAAAAGTTTTCAACCAAAAAAAAAAAGTGGGGCCCACCCACCCATAAAAAAATATTTATTTTCCGAAACTTCAATAATTCATAATAAATATCTCTTTTGTCAGAAAAATACAAATTTTATGTTCTTTTATAGAAAATTTAATTCTCTACAACTTTGTAGAAGGAAGTTTTTCCAAATTCTAAACATAAATTATTCGAAATTCACAAACGGAGGATTTTTCACACCAAAATACTGATAAAAACACATCAGCGCTAATTCCTTCTTTTATATTCACAAAATAAATATTTTCTTATCATATAAATCAATAATTAATTATTTACAAATAATATTACAGAATTACAATATTAACAACCAGGTCGTTCCCAAAAAAGAGGGGGCCTTCCGATAAGGATTTCTCCTTATTGGCGCGCAATTAAATAACCCCACCTAGACAAAACTTTCCTAGACATTGTCAATAATGCTATCTAATAATATTATTCAAATAATATGAATTATTGAGTTGATAATGTGAAATAATGTGCAGTGACAATTATTGAATCAATAATACAAAATATCAACGCTAGCAATTATTGAATCAATCATATAAAATAGCAACGTAGCAATTATTGATATAAAATATCAACGTAGCAATTAATGAATCAATAAAATATCATGCAATTATTGAATCAATAATATAAAATACTGAACAGTAATTACTGTAACAATAATTGAGTAAGTGCCTTCTCACGTAAGAATCAATAATTCAAAATACTGTGCAAAATCGTGTGCTACTGTGCAACACCGCGTATTACTGTATTTTAACCACCGGATATTTCAACAGTACTAACGGTAACAACTACGCCGTTATTTTATAAAAGGGTTATTTCTATCGCTTTCTATATCCGACAATTATTCCGTTGTGGGGCCCACAAATAGCTACGCCGTCGTACGAATATTCCCCCCGACAACAAGAATATTCCACGACCAAACAAATATTCTCCGACAACAAGAATATTTTATAACCACTTGCTCATTTTAAAATATTTGCACATTTCACCCATAACTTTTTACATTTATCAAATCAACACCTTACTATTTCGAAATAATATATAAAGAAAATTAAATCTTTATTCATAAAAGTTGGGGTCTTACATATAATGTTCGATTTATTTTTCTTATAAAGTACAAAAATATCTTTTTATAAGCAGTTGCTATGTCCGATTTTCTTCAAGTATTTAGTAAGAATACTCATGTTATAAGCAGTTATAATGCTGAAATTATCTCAAATATAATAGTAGAATATTCATTTTATAAAGCAGTTATAATGCTCGATTTATTTCAAATATAGTACACAAATATTCATTTTTACAAGCATTTATAATACTCAAATTATTTAAATATTAATGATATTAAATTTATTTAATAATTATATTAAATAAATTACTTAAAAATGATTTTAATACTTTAAAAATCATTTAAAAATATATTAAAGTGGTAGGAAATGTTTTAAGTTATTTTGGATGACTTTTAATATTTTGGGATAAATTTCATTAATAATTAATATTAATGGTAATTAATTTATTTAATAAATATATTAAATAAATTATGAAAAAATAGATTTAATGTTTTAAAAATCATATAAAATGATTTAATGGTTATAAAAAATATTTTAAGTCATAAAATATAACTTTTAATATTTTGTTATGAAATACATTAATATTTTAAAATTAATGACAATTATTTAAAAAAAGTTTTAAATATTTTAAAATCAATTAAATGTGATATTAAGGTATTAAAAATACTTTGTGATATTATAAATAACTTATAATATTATGATATGTATTTTATTAGTATTTGATAGTAAATGATAAGTCTAAGGTAGTACAGTCGTACCCTTTAATGATTAATATATAGTATTTGGGCTAAACGACTCCTTCATATGGGGAAGGGATCTACGAATTAGTAACCGATCTAACTCACTGTGAAAATAGTGTAGACTAGACGGAAGCTAATTTGTTAGTTGTTTGTAAAAAACCACTCAGTATACTATATTGAATATTATTAAAGACTCGATGTGTGCTAAGTTTAGACTTGTGTATATGTATAGTGTTAAGGTTATCTAATATTTGATTATGTGTTTAAATGTTAGATAGTTTACTTATAAGATATGTTATGCTAATTGAAAGATCAATCTTATAACTGATAGGTCTTTTCAATAAAGCGATTAGCTTAAATTGCGTAGCAGTAATCGACGGTTCAGGCAAGTTTCCTAACTCGAACTCGAGTTGTTATTATAAAGCATGTTCGTGATTAATCATTATTGATTATTCACATCTATACTGATTATTGATTCGCACTTAATGCATGTTGCATATGTTCATCAGGTATGAAAGGCTGATCACCTTCATTACCATAAGGTTCCTTAAAAATTATTCATGGTCCTTGTTGACATTAAAAATTATTGATTCAGTCATTCATTTATTAAAACTCTGATTTATGCTCTTTCACAATTATTATATTGTTGAAAATTCGAAAGCTTATTTTTTCTTTCAATCATGATATATCCTTTATTGAACTTAAACTTGTTGGGAAAACTTGTTGCTCACCCTTGCTATATCAGGATAAATATTTCAGATTAAAACGAAACTTCGGACACACGCAAAGACAAAGACAAACTCCAGAATTGGATTTGGAAGTAGGTTAAAATTGGTAATAGTATATGATACAAATGACATTGTATGTCGTGTAGGATATTGAAGGTAGGCATTAAGTTAAGGTTTCAGACCTTGGGAAATTATGTGTAAAGGTAATTATATAAACAATTTATGTTTATATCTTCCGCAGTAATTATAGAAATGATGTATCGTAACGTACCAGGTCCGAGGTTCTGGGGACCCGAATTTGGGGGTATCAAAGTTGGTATCAGAGCTATAAAGAAAGAGCCCCGAGCCTCTCGCTGGTGACTCCCCGTGGAGTTGGGATGCACCGAAGCCAGACACTCCGTAGGGGACGCCTAAAATACAGGTGGCAAGCTGATAGGTACCAGTGTGAGGTGCTATCTGTTTATGGATATGAGTCACAGTTGGTATCAAAGCTGTTTACCTTAGGCTATTAACCGCAGTGGGATAAGGATAAGAACTAACTCAAATAGAGATAGTGCGTTGATAAGATTCAAAGACGAATCTTGATAAATTATAAAAGATCCAGAGTTACCTAACTCTGATAATAAAGATGAACAATAGTAATGAATAGATAGAGTCTAAAAGACTAAAAGTACGGGGAAAAAAGATCGTATAACAAAATGATCGTCACATAGGAATGAATCGTAATATACACGATGAGATCACACCGTGATCTGATAAGGTCATAGCAGGGAGGAGGATCAATCGAATGATTGAAAATTTTATGGCAAAGTTGCTGTGTGTCAGTTGTACTATGAATTGGTATTGTGCCAATTCAGAAAAATGGTTGGGGTTGATGCAATACGGATTGAACACAATTCGTATGGAGAAAGAATAGGGCTCGAATATTAAGTGGGGATTTCAAGTAAGGACACGTGTCAGCAGCTGAGTTGTATGATTCCTTGTATGGGCAGGGAATTTGTACTTGCTTTTAGAACCGCTTAGCTTCCTGATCGATATAGTGGTTAAGTTGAACAATTCTTTGTATGGGCAGGGAATTTGTCCTTGGTGTAAAAATCTCTTAGCTTCCTATATTGATTAGAGGCCGAGTTGACCAATTCTTTGTATGGGCAGGGGATTGTGTTTGGTTTGACGACCACTTAGTTTCTGATAGTGATAATCATTGAAATATTTGTGTCGCGCTATTTGCTATATATATGTTGAGAAGGTGATTCTTTTCTCATGTGTATAACAGATAGATAGAGTATAGGTAGAGGATATAATGTTAAGTTGCGAGTTCTTAAAACTCATATTTATGGTAAGTTCGTGACTTATAATTATATGAAATGTTTTGAACCCCTCAGTGAATGGACGCCAATGGTCTGTCTAGGACAAGTTCTTAAACTCATATGATTGTGGAAAGTTCCTGAACTCATAACGTGTGGTAAGTTTGACGAACTGGGTATAATTATGTGTGAATGGAGTATTAAGGATAATAGGAATAGATAGACTGATTAAGCAATGGATCATTAGTGGAAGCGTAGGTATTCTAAATCTCCTAGCTATGCTAGACTTCAAAATTTTTGACATCAAGTTAAATACGCACTATGTGCCTTTTAAAAATGAATTTTTATTCTCAAATCCCGGTGACTAGTGTGTATGTGTTGACTTCGGGACATTTTCACATCGTTACCTGTTGAGATGATAAAACTGATTTACAATGATTTTTGAACCGTTTAAAGAATAGTCTATGCTAATTGTTTCGGCTAGACGACAATGATTTGAAATATCAAAATGTGTTTTATTTATCATTGATGCATCATGTAACCTGGTGCAGAGATGATAAAAAAGTTGATGAAGTTGTAAATACAGGAATACTTAGTGTTGAATTCGATCTAAAAATCATTGTCCCACTATTGTATGATGTGTTAAAACAAAGTCACACAGGAATCCTCAAACGGGCTGTAAATACTGTACGGTATCATGACGTCATTTTTAAAATATTTTTATAATTAATTGCCAACGGGGTTTGGCTATACATAAATATTTCGATTGAAATTGAATTATTGGTATGACTCTAAGCTATTTCATTCAGCTAGACCAACATTTATAAAAATTCTGAGCGTTCTTTAAAAACTTTCTCGAACCAAATGGTTTTGGTGCGGAATCCGATAAGACTGAGGTAAGCATCCCAAAATTTGGGAAAATTTTGTGCGCCTAAGGCGGATAAGAGGAACGGGAAAAAATTATTCCGACCAGCAGTATAAGTACAGGGCATAACGGGCTAATTACCCTCTGTGTCCGTAAGTCGTGACGGTTAGTAGATGAATTTCTGTATAACCTTTTTGAAAATAAAAGTTCGTAGTCTATATGACTCCTCAACATGATTTGAAAAATTTAACTCTGGTGAGTGATGTTTTGGGTAGCATGTGGTGATAAGTATGAAAGGTGTAAGGTGTAAGATAAATTTTGGGGACGAAATTCTTAAAAGAATGGGTGAATGTGATAACCCGAGAATTTAGACAATTTATTAAAATCTTAAATGATTAAATTAAGGTTAAATAATAGACCTAGACAGAAAATAAGTGTATGGATTTGACATTTTTGTGAAGGATTTTGGTGGATTTAAATTTTTTGCAAAAGACTTATATGATTTTGTGATTATATGTGTGTACAGTATGTGGTTAAGGGTTGAGTATGAATCAGGTAAAGGGTAACATGGGAAAACCCTAATTTTAATTCAGTTGATAAAATCCTAACCCTAATTAGGAATAGGGATTTGATAGTTAATACAGTTATTATAATTGTATCTATGATTGTGTGTTTGTATAGTAAGGTATTAATGACCAAATGTTGATCAGATAAGGTATAACCTTAGTAGACTCTAATGGTAGATTGGAAACCCTAATCTGCAGTTAGAAAACAATAATTTTTTATTCAAGAATCCTGAACCCTAATTTGTAAACCTTAATGGTAATTAGCAAATCCTAATATTATTTATCAAACCCTAAGGGTTAAATTTTAAGGAAAACATAGGAAATGATCGAACTACCCTTAAAATTATATCAAAAATTATTAGAATACCCTTTTGGAGGCGAAATGACCGAACTAGCCTTAAAATTGGGTGGGAAATTTTTAGAATACCCTTTTGGAGGCGAAATGACCAAATTACCTTTAAAATTATCTGGGAAATAACCAAAATACCCTCCAATCCATGTGAACTTAAATCAACCAATCAGAGAAGAGATGATGTAAGCATGATGCAAGCATGACATCATCTTTAAAGAAACACAAATGATGCAAGCATGATGCAAACATGACATCAGTATTAAAGAAGCACAAAAGATTATGTCATCATGATGATGTCTTCATGATGTCACTCAGGGACTAAAGTGCAATTAATGAGGTACTAAAGTGTAATTAACTAGGGTACCAAATTATAATAAGCCAGGGGCAAACTGTAAAAAGTCGAGCCCTTAACGTGCAATTATTGAAACTATGTTTTTCTATAAATAAGAGTCATTCTCTTTATTTTTTTCAAAACCAAAAATATGGTTAGAGAGAGAGAGAGAGGAGAACTTTGGCTAGAGAGAGAAAGAGAGAGGAAAGTTTTTGAGTTTCAAGATTTCAAAGGATTAGTTAAAGCTTGCAACTTCAAGAGGTATTTACTCTTGTGGTTATTATGTTCATTATTCGTTATATATTTAGTAAAAATATACTTTTACAAGCAGTTATAATGCCCAAATTATTTTAAGTAAATAGTACAAAAGTCCTATTTACAAGCAGTTATAATGTCCGATTTATTTCTCTTATAAAGTAAAAAATATACTTTTATAAGCAGTTATAATGTCCGATTTATTTCTCTTATAGAGTAGAAAATATATTTTTATAAGCAGTTGCTATGTCCGATTTTCTTCAAGTATTTAGTAAGAATACTCATGTTATAAGCAGTTATAATGCTGAAATTATCTCAAATAGAATAGTAGAATATTCATTTTATAAAGCAGTTATAATGCTCGATTTATTTTAAATATAGTACACGAATATTCATTTTTACAAGCATTTATAATACTCAAATTATTTAAATATTAATGATATTAAATTTATTTAATAATTATATTAAATAAATTACTTAAAAATGATTTTAATACTTTAAAAATCATTTAAAAATATATTAAAGTGTTAGGAAATATTTTAAGTTATTTTGGATGACTTTTAATATTTTGGGATAAATTTCATTAATAATTAATATTAATGGTAATTAATTTATTTAATAAATATATTAAATAAATTATGGAAAAAAAGATTTAATGTTTTAAAAATCATATAAAATTATTTAATGGTTATAAAAAATATTTTAGTTATAAAATATAACTTTTAATATTTTTTTATGAAATACATTAATATTTTAATATTAATGACAGTTATTTAATAATGATTTTAAATATTTTAAAATCAATTAAATGTGATATTAAGGTATTAAAAATACTTTATGATATTATAAATAACTTATAATATTATGATATGTATTTGATTAGTATTTGATAGTAAATGATAAGTCTAAGGTAGTACAGTCGTACCCTTTAATGATTAATATATAGTATTTGGGCTAAACGACTCCTTCATATGGGGAAGGGATCTACGAATTAGTAACCGATCTAACTCACTGTGAAAATAGTGTAGACTAGACGGAAGTTAATTTGTTAGTTGTTTGTGGGAAACCACTCAGTATACTATATTGAATATTATTAAAGACTCGATGTGTGATAAGTTTAGACTTGTGTATATGTATAGTGTTAAGGTTATCTAATATTTGATTATGTGTTTAAATGTTAGATAGTTTACTTATAAGATATGTTATGCTAATTGAAAGATCAATCTTATAACTGATAGGTCTTTTCAATAAAGCGATTAGCTTAAATTGCGTAGCAGTAATCGACGGTTCAGGCAAGTTTCCTAACTCGAACTCGAGTTGTTATTATAAAGCATGTTCGTGATTAATCATTATTGATTATTCACATCTATACTGATTATTGATTCGCACTTAGTGCATGTTGCATATGTTCATCAGGTATGAAAGGCTGATCACCTTCATTACCATAAGGTTCAGTAAAAATTATTAATGGTCCTTGTTGATGTGACACCCCCAAATTCGGGTACTTCGTTTCCACATGATTTGTTGTTCACTTTCTAATATAACATACATCTACCCAAATAATTATGCAAATTAAACTACAACTTAAATTAAAATAAATAAATCTCCCTTACAATAAGGGTTACAACCTTTTTAAAATAATCCCGGGTTAACCCTGACATGAATACCATAAAGTACGGAAATAGAAACATAACATTCAAGTCTTATTACAATCATTGTCAGTCAAATAAAAACAAGTCTTCACTTGCTTTGCTTTCCCTTGCCCTTACTCGTAGACGGAGCATCAGCGTTATCAACCTTAACTGAAATTGTTATTTAATGCAAGAGTGAGCAAACCACAGCTCACTGGAGTTTAACAATAATATATACATGAAAGAATATCTTTAAAAAGAATCTGAATAACTTAGCTTACTTCAACAATAAAGAATTGAATAATAATTCTCTATCAACATTCAAATTTGAATATAGAATTTATCTGAGGGTCATAAGACCTTTGAACTCTTTATGTCCTAGGTTATAAATATTTCTATTTAAACCTTTAACAGTCAATAAGACTATGGACCTTAACTCGTACTTAGAGGGATCAGTCCTTCGTACCATTTATTGTGCACAAACATCTTAACGCTATGCGTAATCATCTTCCCTAATAATTAGGGTTGTTCAACTAAGTAATTTGAATTCAAGTCCGCACCAAAGAAAGTTTGGTTTGGATAAGCTTACAAGGGTAATTTAGAATTCCCGTTCATCAACTAAGGATTAGTTGAATCGACTTCTAATAATTCATAAATAAAAGAATTATGAATTAACATATGCTTTTAGAATCAACGTAAAGCATTTAAAATAATAACTGGATCTTACTTGAACGATAAGTTAAGATCATTTCAACTAAATAAACAATTGTCCAATACAGAAATGGAAAGGACATTCTCAACAATGATTATATGAATTCAAGAAATTATATAGAATTAATACAAGATTAGGGTTTAGAAAACTTGCATAGAATTAACGAGTCTAGGGTTTAGAAGACTTGCCTCAAGCGCAAGCTACTTAACTCAATTCACGTACTTTAATACTTCCTATAAACATTCAATCATAATAACCTGAATTAGTTAACACATAACTAATTCACATAAGTGGTTAACCCTCACGGTTAACTCACTTTAATTAAATAAATAACAATAATTAACTATCACCTAGTTAATTACATCACACACATCTTCACATAATTAAATTAATTATGTATTTAACTAAATTATAATTAAACAATTATAATTCAAACACTTAATCAAATTATAATTACTTAAATTATAATTACCTTTTAAATTATAAAAAAATTATAATTTATAATCAATTAAACTATATCATGCATTATAATTACACAAATTATAATTAATCATGCAATTATCAATTTATAATCCACAATTAAACATGCATTTATTAAATTATAATCACATAAATTATAATTTAAATTACCATCTAATTGATTAAAATAAATCAACTTCTATACCTTATAATTTCACAAAAATTATAATTTAAATTAAATATTTACTCTTAATTATAATTAAGTAACTTATTGTACAATTAAATAATTACAGTTTATAATTTAAATACCCTATTAGGTTTTCAAAATTTCTTTTATTCTCAAATTATGAATTTATCAACTTCATGTTAACACATGTTATAGCAGCTAGATATATGCTCATTATCTTAGCAATAATGTAACTTAGGCATGAAGACAATCTGTACAATTGTTTAAAACACACTGCCCAAGCACTGTACACAGCGCAGCTGCGCAGCCACAAGCCTTGGCACCGGCGCAGCTGTGCATGGTAAGGACCTGGGAAGGACAAGCGGCGCAGCTGCGCTGCTCCTGGCCTTGCTGCCGGCGCAGCTGCGCAGCAACTCGGCCAGACGCAGACAGCCACGTTACTCTGCTTCACCGATTAACCCATACAAGCCAACAAATAGATATTTACAGTAACTTAAACATTATAAATCCTACCTATGCAATTATACATATATATAACATGCTTCCAAAACACAAAACCATCTAAACAATGATAATCACAAGTTTTAAAAATCCAATTTAGCCATTTTCATGAAAACTCATATATTTTCCAAAATAAGTCACTGTAATCAAATTCTTAAGCAATTCAACTTATAACACAAGCTTTATTCTCATGATTCAAGGTAGTATCATAGAAAATTTCTAAACAACATACTAACATATACCAATTTCTCAATGTAAAATCACCCATAATATATAAACTCATGAAATTCCATATGAACTCATATGAATTTTTTGTTAAAATATATTTTTACAGTAATTTGATTTCTGAAAATCATTGTTTTTGCATACAATTCATATATAAACCATATGAATAAAATTCATATCAACATAATTAATTTCGTGCAAATAAATTTCACAGAGAATTCAATATAAAGAAATAACTAAGTAGAGTTCTTATAAAATTGTGATTATACCTGTTATTTGGAGATTGAAGAAGGGTATAAAGAGATGGTGGATTCTTCTCAAGCTTCTCAAGCTTTCCCTTTTCTTCTTAGTCTCTCTTCTTCCTTTCTCTGTAATAATTCTCTGCTCTTTTTCTTCTCTTAGACTTAGGCTAACTCTAAACTAACGTAAACACTATATAACTCATATAATAATACGTATGTTAATTAGCGTTAACTTATTATTAAATTGACAGTTACAAGAATTCAAAAGCCACAAGGCTTTGTTTGGCAACAATACTTATAAAACAGATTTTAGCGCTAAGGTCCCGTTTGGTAAACAATTTATTTAAGAATAGCTTTTTGATAGTTAGGGCCCTGTTTGGTAGAAATAGGTTTAAAACAAATGCAAGGGCTTTGTTTGGTTAAAATCATTTAAAATCCTTTTTCTTTATTTTAACAAATCATTTAAACACATACCTTAATGTCATATTTTAATTAATTAAATATTAATCAACTAATTTAATCAATTAAAATCTAACATCAATAAATCACATAAAATTGTCACATAATTATAATTACTCGCTAATTATAATTCATGTAACACTTCATCACATAATTCATCTAATTCAATTTTCTCAATTAAATTAGAACTATATAATAAAATTAATATACATTAATTAAATTAAATATTGCACATTCATTTAATTAATATATAACACTTAATTTAATCACTCCATAAATAAATCACATAAAATATTTATTTAACTCAATAAATAAATCACATAAAATATTTATTTAATTCAATAAATATTTAAAATTAAATATAAAATCTCAATCGTTACAATCTTCCCTCCTTAAAAGGATTCTGTCCCCAGAATCACACACACAAAAAAAAAAATTCTCGTCTATTACATTCTTCCCTCCTTAAAAGGATTCTGTCCCCAGAATCAGTACATAAGGGTTATACAAAACTAAGCAAATAAATGCGGATAAGATTTTCTCATAACATCTTCGAGTTCCCACGTAGCTTCTTTAGCACTGTGGTTCCTCCAGATTACCTTAACAGAAGGTATCACTTTATTCCTAAGTACTTGTTCCTTTCTATCAACTATTTGAATAGACACTTCTTCATATGTTAATTCTTTATCAAATAGTAAAGGTTCATATTCTATTACATGTTTATAATCGTGCTTGTAAGGTCTTAACACAGAAATATGAAAGACGTTATGTATATTCTCGAGCTTCGGAGGTAATGCAATCTCGTAAGCAACCTCACCCACCTTTCGTAATACCTCAAAAGGTCCAATAAATCTGGGACTCAACTTTCCCTTCTTACCAAATCGAATCTTCCCCTTCCAGGGAGATACTTTCAAGAACACGAAACTTCCTGGAAAGAATTCTCGGTTTTGTCGATGTAAATCGGCATACTTCTTCTGTCTGTCTTGAGCAGCAACTAATCTCGTTCTAATCAGCTTCACAATTTTGGCGGTTTGTTGTATCAATTCTGGTCCCAATAATTGACGTTCCCCGACTTCATCCCAGCACAAAGGAGTTCTGCATTTTCTGCCGTATAATGCTTCGTAAGGCGGCATGCCAATACTCGCATGATAACTATTGTTGTAGGCAACTTCCACCAACGGTAGATGATCCTCCCAGCTTCCTTTGAAGTCCATCACACAAGTTCTCAGCATATCCTCAAGCGTCTGAATCGTTCTCTCGCTCTGTCCATCAGTCTGAGGATGGTATGCTGTACTCATTCGCAATTGCGTGGCCATACATTCTTGCAATCGCTTCCAAAAATTAGACGTAAAATGTGGATCTCTGTCGGACACAATCGACACCGGAACACCATGTCGAGAAATAATTTCCTTAACGTATAACTTCGCTAGCTTATCTAGGTTGTACTTAACCATGATCGGCAGAAAGTGGGCTGACTTCGTCAGTCGATCCACTATAACCCATATCGCATCAAATCCCTTCTGAGTCGTTGGAAGACCTACCACGAAATCCATCGTGATATGCTCCCACTTCCACTCTGGAATTTCTAACGGTTGCAGCAGTCCACTTGGTCTCTGATGTTCTGCTTTGACTTTCTGGCACGTTAAGCACTTCGCAACGCATTCAGCAACGTCCCTCTTCATATTCGGCCACCAGAAATGATGCCTGAGATCCTGGTACATCTTTGTACTCCCAGGGTGAATAGAATATCTAGAACTATGAGCTTCGCTCAGAATCTCCTCTTTAACCTCTGGTACTGGCAGTACCCAGATTCTACCTTCAAATAGTAACAGACCTTCATTATCGATCTTGAACTTGAACTCTTCGCCATCAGTTAACCTCTTCCGAATCTTTTCACATTCTTCATCATGAAGTTGTGCTTCTTTCACTTTGTCTACTAGAGTAGAACCAGTGGTTACTTCAAACAACATCTCATCTGATTCCTTCGAAATCTTCACTTCCAACTCCAATCTAGCCATCTGTTCTATTAACGGATTCTGATCAGTTAACACGTTCAGCTTCTCCCGACCTTTCCTGCTCAAAGCGTCGGCGACAACGTTAGCTTTACTCGGATGGTAAAGTATCTCGCAATCGTAGTCTTTAATCAGTTCCAACCACCTTCTTTGGCGCATGTTCAAATCCTTCTTGGTAAATATATACTTCAGACTCTTGTGATCTGTGTATATTTCACACTTCTCTCCATATAAGTAGTGCCTCCAAATCTTTAGGGCAAACACTACTGCCGCCAATTCTAGATCATGGGTCGGATACCCCTTCTCATAATCCTTCAGCTGACGTGACGCATAGGCAATGACTTTACCGTTCTGCATCAACACACAGCCTAATCCTTTATGTGAGGCATCGCTATATACTACGAAATTCCCCGAACTATCCGGTAAAGACAATAAAGGCGCAGTACTCAACCTCTTCTTCAGCTCTTGAAAACTCTCCTCACACTTCTCTGTCCAAACAAACTTAACTATTTTACGAGTCAAATTTGTCAACGGAGTTGCGATTCTAGAAAAGTCTTGGATAAATCTTCGGTAATAACCTGCCTATCCCAAGAAACTCCTCACTTCGGACGGCGTCTTCGGCTGTTCCTAATTCATAACAGCTTCAACATTCGACGGATCTACCGAAATACCATCCTTGTCAATCACGTGGCCAAGAAATTGCACATGTTCCAACTAAAATTCGCACTTTGAGAATTTAGCGTAAAGCTTCTCTTGTCTCAGGGCTTCTAAGGTTAGTCGTAAGTGTTCAGCATGTTCCTCCTCAGTCTTGGAATAAACCAGGATGTCATCTGTGAACACTACCACGAACTTGTCCATAAATGGCTTGAACACCCTGTTTATTAAGTCCATAAATGCAGCTGGGGCATTCGTGAGACCAAATGACATCACCAAGAACTCGTAATGACCATATCGAGTCCTAAAAGCCGTTTTCGGTATATCTTCCTTCCTCACCTTCAATTGATGATACCCGCTTCTCAAATCAATTTTTGAGAAGTACTTCGCACCCTTTAGTTGATCAAACAAGTCATCGATCCTAGGTAAAGGATACCTATTCTTGATCGTAACTTTATTCAACTCTCTATAATCAATGCAAAGACGCATCGACCCATCCTTCTTCTTGACAAACAAAACAAGCGCTCCCCACGGCGAAATGCTCGGTTGGATATACTTCTTGTCTAGTAATTCTTGTAGTTGAACCATTAGTTCCTTCATCTCAATTGGAGCCATTCGGTACGGAGCCTTCAAAATTGGAGCAGTTCCCGACAGTAGATCGATCACGAGCTCTGTCTCCTTATCTGGCAGAAGTCCTGGAAAATAGCTCAAAAAAACGTCCACAAACTCCTTAACTACAGATATCTCCTCCACCTTCGGCCTTTTCTTACGCGTATATACTATGTAGGCTATATATCCTACACAGCCTTGCGTCAGAAGTTTCTTGGCTTAAATAACCGTCAGACAACTCACTTTCCTAGGCGATTTGCTACCATAGAAAACCAACTTTGACGGAGTCGTAAGGTTCACCGACTTTTTTTGACAGTCAATTACCGCCCCATGGTTGAACAACCAATCCATACCCAGTATGACGTCGAATTCCCCAAGTTTAATCGGAATCAAATCTACTCTAAGTTCTTGACCCTTAATATCCAATCTACAGTTCTTATAAATGCTCCTAACAGGAATAACCTCCCTATTCGCAATCTCTATGTTCAAAGGGTAAACTAACTCCTCTACAGGTAAGTCTAGGGTTTTAGCAAAATCATCAGATATGAATGAAGAAATAGCACCCGAATCAAATAATACATATGCATTTATGCTATTGACCGGAATAATACCTGACACCACGTCTTTTGATTGCACAGCATCCTGCACCGTCATATTGAATGTTCGTGCAGTGGGTCGAACAACTTGCAATGGTGCAGCGATAGTCACGGAACTGCCACTTCCATTCCCTCCGCTCCCTGTTGACCCTGCCGTCAGCTTCTTCGGGTAGTTGCGAGCCATGTGATCCTTGGATCCACATGTAAAGCAAGCTCCCTTCTTCGGGTTTGGAAAATTAGGCGCTATGTGGCCTTCCTGACCACAGTTGAAGCACACCCGCTTCCCCTTCATGCACACGCCAGTGTGATTCTTACCGCATGTAGCACATGCTTCGAACTTCCTCTTCTGCTGACTTCCTTGCTGACTCCCAGCAGAGGTATTGTCAGACCACTTCCTCTTCTGGTTCACAGCGCTGCTACCCCCAGTTTTGGTTTCTACCTCATTCTTCTTCTTCTTATCTTGGTTGAACTTCGTCACCGCTTCGCTTCCTCCCTCAGCAAGTATGGCCTTCTCTAGCACAGCCACAAAGGTGTTCAGCTAAAACATGGAAACCTTGCTGTAGAGCCAGGGCTTTAGTCCCCGCTCAAACCTTTTCGCCTTTCTAGCGTTAGTGCTAACCTAGTGAGTAGCGAACCTGGCCAACTCGTTAAACTTAGCGGCATACTCGGACACCGTCATCTCTCCTTGCTTAAGTTCTAGGAACTGGACCTCCATCTGGTCCTGCGACCTCACTGGAAAGTACATCTCGTAGAACATTTCCTTGAAACGTTCCCACGTGATGAGTCCCTCTTCCTCTCGGGTCTTGTTAGCCTGCCACCAAAAACTAGCATCCGACTTCAACATGAAAGCCGCGAATGCTGTCTTCTGGTCCTCCCCTACCCTAGCCACATCAAACACCTTCTCCATTTCCATAACCCATGTCTGAGCCTCAATAGGGTTAGTTGATCCTGTGAACTCAGGCGGTCTTACTGCCTTAAATTACTTGAACGTAGTACCCTGCACTTGCGGCTGATTTGCAAGAGCTCCGATCAACAGGTTCACCAACTGCTGAACCGAATTGGGATTCGTCCCATCGTTATTGTTGTTGTTCGTCGAACCCTTGGGGTTTTGACGCGTTACTCTTCTTCTAGGAGGCATTTTCTGTTAAGAAAATATTATTATTAGATTCTTTATTCAACTATTAAGTATTCAAGTTCACACTTAAATGTTTAAATGGCTCAATTCACATAGAACACATAGCACGTCAAATAACTTCTTTTATTAATTACTCGTAGTTTAAAAACATCAAACAGATAGCATTTCTGCCATTTACATCTTCCTTCCTGAACTGGAAAAGTTACAGGATTACATTATTAACTTATCCCATTCTTATCTCAAATTATGGGATTTACATTACTTATTTCAAAAAGCAATACATAAACAAAACTCTATTACTACTGCTACTGATACTGCTACTACTGCCTAGGCATATTAATGCATCTCACAGCCTCTCTGTGTTCCTCTTCCATTACCCGAAATGCCATTCTTTGGTCCACCACATACCACGGTAAACCTTGGAACTGAGCTGGGTAGTAGAAAACACGATCCTGAGCTCTTTCTATCGATGTATGGAAGGCATATTCTATTTTCCTCAACTTGGCTCTCTTGGCTTCAGCTTCACCTTCAGCTCGATCGGCTCGTTGATTAGCTCTCAAGCTTGACTCCTCAGCTCTGGCACGCTTCCTCGACTCCTCCTGGATGTCTTGCTTCAGATTCATCAGTTCAAATCAAGCAGCATCTCTTTCAACCTCCATATGTATCAGGTTCCACTGTGCATCTCCTAGGTCATTTGCCATTTTCTCGATCGTCTCATCTCGCTACTGGATAGTCTCCTCGAGATCTCCTACGCGTCCATGAAGCTCCACATTGCTATCGTAGACTGCCTCGTACATCTAAGCACTAGTAGAGTGAGGTGGGAATTCCTCTTCGGGATCCTCTTCCTCCTCTTCGGACTCATCCTCGTTCTCTTCCTCTGGAATAGGTGTCAGCTCACGCTCCCGGCCAGCTATGGTGATCACTGGAGATGGCTCTCTCCTAACCAGCTGCTCCTAGACAACATGTATGCCACGGGGCTCCTTATCTCTAGGCACCTGAGGTACATCCTCTCTAGCCTAACTAGGTTCTCCCACGTTCGACATCCTGACAAAAGAATTTTAAAGTTCATTATTACGTGATAGCGAATCGCCACTCTTCGAATACTATAATGTAAACACATAGCACATAAGGTAGTTTATTATCTTTACCTATCACATCTATCTTTTCGATCTTACCATAAGGCTACTACCTAAGGTTTTTCCCCACCTAAGGTTTCATAACCTATAGCTTTGATACCAACCTGTGACACCCCCAAATCCGGATACTTCGTTTTCACATGATTTGGTGTTCACTTTCTAATATAACATACATTTACCCAAATAATAATGCAAACTAAACTACAACTTAAATTAAAATAAATAAATCTCCCTTACAACAAGGGTTACAACCTTTTTAAAATAATCCCGGGTTACTCTAACCCTGACATGAATACCATAAAGTGCAAAAATAAAAACATAACATTCAAGTCTTATTACAATCATTCTCAGTCAAATAAAAACAAGTCTTCACTTGCTTTGCTTTCCCTTGCCCTTACTCGTAGACGGAGCATCAGCGTTATCAACCTTAACTGAAATTGTTATTTAATGCAAGAGTGAGCAAACCACAGCTCACTGGAGTTTAACAATAATATATACATGAAAGAATATCTTTAAAAAGAATCTGAATAACTTAGCTTACTTCAACAATAAAGAATTGAATAATAATTCTCTATCAACATTCAAATTCGAATATAGAATTTATTTGAGGGTCATAAGACCTTTGAACACTTCTTGTCCTAGGTTATAAATATTTCTATTTAAACCTTTAACAGTCAATAAGACTATGGACCTTAACTCGTACTTAGGGGGATCAGCCCTTCGTACCATGTATTATGCACAAACATCTTAACGCTATGCGTAATCATCTTCCCTAATAATTAGGGTTGTTCAACTCAGTAATTTGAATTCAAGTCTGCACCAAAGAAAGTTTGGTTTGGATAAGCTTACAAGGGTAATTTAGAATTCCCGTTCATCAACTAAGGATTAGTTGAATCGACTTCCAATAATTCATAAATAAAAGAATTATGAATTAACATATGCTTTTAGAATCAACGTAAAGCATTTAAAATAATAACTGGATCTTACTTGAACGATAAGTTAAGATCATTTCAATTAAATAAACAATTGTCCAATACAGAAATGGAAAGGACATTCTCAACAATGATTATATGAATTCAAGAAATTATATAGAATTAATACAAGATTAGAGTTTAGAAAACTTGCATAGAATTAACGAGTTTAGGGTTTAGAAGACTTGCCTCAAGCGCAAGCTACTTAACTCAATTCACGTACTTTAATACTTTCTATACACATTCAATCATAATAACCTAAATTAGTTAACACATAACTAATTCACATAAGTGGTTAACCCTCATGGTTAACTCACTTTAATTAAATAAATAATAATAATTAACTATCACCTAGTTAATTACATCACACACATCTTCACATAATTAAATTAATTATGTATTTAACTAAATTATAATTAAACAATTATAATTCAAACACTTAATCAAATTATAATTACTTAAATTATAATTACCTTTTAAATTATAAAAAAATTATAATTTATAATCAATTAAACTATATCATGCATTATAATTACACAAATTATAATTAATCATGCAATTATCAATTTATAATCCACAATTAAACATGCATTTATTAAATTATAATCACATAAATTATAATTTAAATTACCATCTAATTGATTAAAATAAATCAACTTCTATACCTTATAATTTCACAAAAATTATAATTTAAATTAAACATTTACTCTTAATTATAATTAAGTAACTTCTTGTACAATTAAACAATTATAGTTTATAATTTAAATACCCTATTAGGTTTTCAAAATTTCTTTTATTCTCAAATTATGAATTTATTAACTTCATGTTAACACATGTTATAGCAGCTAGATATATACTCATTATCTTAGCAATAATGTAACTTAGGCATGAAGATAATCTGTACAATTGTTTAAAACACACTGCCCAAGCACTGTACACAGCGCAGCTGCGCAGTCACAGGCCTTGGCACCAGCGCAGCTGCGCAGGGTAAGGACCTGGGAAGGACAAGCGGCGCAGCTGCGCAACAACTCGGCCAGACGCAGACAGCCACGTTACTCTGCTTCACCGATTAACCCATACAAACCAACAAATGGATATTTACAGTAACTTAAACATTGTAAATCATACCTATGCAATTATACATATATATAACATGCTTCCAAAACACAAAACCATCTAAACAATGATAATCACAAGTTTTAAAAATCCAATTTAGCCATTTTCATGAAAACTCGTATATTTTCCAAAATAAGTCACTGTAATCAAATTCTTAAGCAATTCAACTTATAACACATGCTTTATTCTTATGATTCAAGGTAGTATCATAGAAAATTTCTAAACAACATACTAACATATACCAATTTCTCAATGTAAAATCACCCATAATATATAAACTCATGAAATTCCATATGAACTCATATGAATTTTCTGTTAAAATATATTTATAGTAATTTAATTTCTGAAAATCATTGTTTATGCATACAATTCATATATAAACCATATGAATAAAATTCATATCAACATAATCAATTTCGTGCAAATAAATTTCACAGAGAATTCAACATAAAGAAATAACTAAGTAGAGTTCTTATAAAATTGTGATTATACCCGTTATTTGGAGATTGAAGAAGGGTATAAAGAGATGGTGGATTCTTCTCAAGCTTCTCAAGCTTTCCTTTTTCTTCTTAGTCTCTCCTCTTCCTTTCTCTGTAATACTTCTCTGCTCTTTCTCTTCTCTTAGACTTAGGCTAACTCTAAACTAACGTAAACACTATATAACTCATATAATAATACGTATGTTAATTAGCGTTAACTTATTATTAAATTGACAGTTACAAGAATTCAAAAGCCACAAGGCTTTGTTTGGCAACAATACTTATAAAACAGATTTTAGCGCTAAGGTCCCGTTTGGTAAACAATTTATTTAAGAATTGCTTTTTGATAGTTTGGGCCCTGTTTGGTAGAAATAGGTTTAAAACAAATGCAAGGGCTCTGTTTGGTTAAAATCATTTAAAATCCTTTTTCTTTATTTTAACAAATCATTTAAACACATACCTTAATGTCATATTTTAATCAATTAAATATTAATCAACTAATTTAATCAATTAAAATCTAACATCAATAAATCACATAAAATTGTCACATAATTATAATTACTCGCTAATTATAATTCATGTAACACTTCATCACATAATTCATCTAATTCAATTTTCTCAATTAAATTAGAACTATATAATAAAATTAACATACATTAATTAAATTAAATATTGCACATTCATTTAATTAATATATAACACTTAATTTAATCACTCCATAAATAAATTACATAAAATATTTATTTAACTCAATAAATAAATCACATAAAATATTTATTTAATTCAATAAATATTTAAAATTAAATATAAAATCTCAATCGTTACAGTTGACATTAAACATTATTGATTCAGTCATTCATTTATTGAAACTCTGATTTATGCTCTTTCACAATTATTATATTGTTGCAAATTCGAAAGCTTATTCTTTCTTTCAATCATGATATATCCTTTATTGAACTTAAACTTGTTGGGCAAACTTGTTGCTCACCCTTGCTATATCATGATAAACATTTCAGATTAAAACGAAACTTCGGACACACGCAAAGACAAAGACAAACTCCAGAATTGGATTTGGAAGCAGGTTAAAATTGGTAATAGTATATGATACAAATGACATTGTATGTCGTGTAGGATATTGAAGGTAGGCATTAAGTTAAGGTTTCAGAGCTTGGAAAATTATGTGTAAAGGTAATTGTATAAATAATTTATGTTTATATCTTCCGCAGTAGTTATAAAAATGATGTATCGTAACATACTAGGTCCGAGGTTCTGGGGACCCGGATTTGGGGGCATCAAAGTTGGTATCAGAGCTATAAAGAAAGAGCCCTGAGCCTCTCGCTGGTGACTCCCCGTGGAGTTGGGATGCACCGAAGCCAGACTCTCCGTAGGGGACGCCTAAAATACAGGTGGGAATAGGTACCAGTATGAGGTGCTATCTGTTTACGGATATGAGTCACAGCTGGTATCAAATCTGTTTACCTTAGGCTACTAACCGCAGTGGGATAAGGATAAGAACTAACTCAAATAGAGTTAGTGCGTTGATAAGATTCATAGACGAATCTCGATAAATTATAAAAGATCCAGAGTTACCTAACTCTGATAATAAAGATGAATAATAGTAATGAATAGATAGAGTCTAAAAGACTAAAAGTACGGGAAAAAAGATCCTATAACAAAATGATCGTAATATAGGAATGAATCGTAATATACACGATGAGATCACACTGTGATCTGATAAGGTCATAGTAGGGAGGAGGATCAATCGAATGATTGAAAATTTTATGTCAAAGTTGCTGTGTGTCAGTTGTACTACGAATTGGTATTGTGCCAATTCAGAAAAAGGGTTGGGGTTGATGCAATGCGGATTGAACACAATTCGTATGGAGAAAGAACGGGGCTAGGATATTAAGTGGGGATTTCAATTAAGGACACGTGTCAGCAGCTGAGTTGTATAATTCCTTGTATGGGCAGGGAATTTGTACTTGCTTTTAGAACTGCTTAGCTTACCGATCGATATAGTGGTTAAGTTGAACAATTCTTTGTATGGGCAGGGAATTTGTCCTTGGTGTAAAAATCTCTTAGCTTCCTATATTGATTAGAGGTCGAGTTGACCAATTCTTTGTATGGGCAGGGGATTGTGTTTGGTTTGACGACCACTTGGTTTCTGATAGTGATAATCATTGAAATATTTGTGTCGCGCTATTTGCTATATATATGTTGAGAAGGTTATTCTTTTCTCATGTGTATAGATAGAGTATAGGTAGAGGATATAAGGTTAAGTTGCAAGTTCTTAAAACTCATACTTATGGTAAGTTCGTGACTTATAATTATATGAAATGTTTTGAACCCCTCAGCGAATGGACACCAATGGTATGTCTAAGACAAGTTCTTAAACTCATATGATTGTGGAAAGTTCCTGAACTCATAACGTGTGGTAAGTTTGATGAACTGGGTATTATTAAGTGTGAATGGAGTATTAAGGATAATAGGAATAGATAGACTGATTAAGCAATGGATCATTAGTGGAAGCGTAGGTATTCTAAATCTTCTAGCTATGCTAGACTTCAAAATTTTTGACATCAAGTTAAATACGCACTATGTGCCTTTTAAAAATGAATTTTTATTCTCAAATCCCGGTGACTAGTGTGTATGTGTGGACTTCGGGACATTGACACATCGTTACCTGTTGAGATGATAAAACTGATTTACAATAATTTTTGAACCGTTTAAAGAATAGTCTATGCTAATTGTTTCGGCTAGACGACAATGATTTGAAATATCAAAATGTGTTTTATTAATCATTGATGCATCATATAACCTGGTGTAGAGATGATAAAAAGTTGATGAAGTTGTAAATACAGGAATACTTAGTGTTGAATTCGATCTAAAAATAGTTGTCCCACTATTGTATGATGTGTTAAAAAAAAGTCACACAATGACGGAATCCTCAAACGGGCTGTAAATACAGTACGGTATCATGACGTCATTTTCAAAATATTTTTATAATTAATTGCCAACGTGGTTTGGCTATACATAAATATTTCAATTGAAATTGAATTATTGGTATGAGTCTAAGCTATTTGATTCAACTAGACCAACATTTATGAAAATTTTGAGCGTTATTTAAAAACTTTCCCGAACCAAAGGTTTTGGTACGGAATCCGATAAGACTGAGGTAAGCATCCCAAAATTTGGGAAAATTTTGTGCGCCTAAGGCGGATAAGAGGAACGGGAAAAAATTGTTCGGACCAGCAGTATAAGTACAGGGCATAACGGGCTAATTACCCTCTGTGTCCGTAAGTCGTGACGGTTAGCGGATGAATTTCTGTATAACCTTTTTGAAAATAAAAGTTCTTAGTCTATATGACTCCTCAACATGATTAAAAAAATTTAACTCTGGTGAGTGATGTTTTGGGTAGCATGTGGTGATAAGTATGAAAGTTGTAAGGTATAAGGTAAATTTCGGGGACGAAATTCTTAGAAGAATGGGTGAATGTGATAACCCGAGAATTTAGACAATTTATTAAAATCTTAAATGATTAAATTAAGGTTAAATAATAGACCTAGACAGAAAATAAGTGTATGGATTTGACATTTTTATGGAGGATTTTGGTGGAATTAAAATTTTTGCAAAAGATTTATATGATTTGTGATTATATGTGTGTACAGTATGTGGTTAAGGGTTGAGTATGAATCAGATAATGGGTAACATGGGAAAACCCTAATTTTAATTCAGTTGATAAAATCCTAACCCTAATTAGGAATAGGGATTTAATAGTTAATACAGTTATTATAATTGTATCTATGATTGTGTGTTTGTATAGTAAGGTATTAATGATCAAATGTTGATCAGATAAGGTATAACCTTAGTAAACTCTAATAGTAGATTAGAAACCCTAATATGCAGTTAGGAAACACTAATTTCTTATTCGAAAATCCTAAACCCTAATTTGTAAACCTTAATGGTAATTAGCAAATCCTAATATTATTTATCAAACCCTAAGGGTTAAATTTTAAGGGAAACATAAGAAATGACCGAACTACCCTTAAAATTATATCAAAAATTATTAGAATACCCTTTTGGAGGCGAAATGACCGAACTACCCTTAAAATTGTATGGAAAATTATTAGAATACCCTTTTGGAGGCGAAATGACCAAATTACCTTTAAAATTATCTGGGAAATGTCCAAAATACCCTCCAATCCATGTGAACTTAAATCAACTAATTAGAGAGGAGATGATGTAAGCATGATGCAAGCATGACATCATCCTTAAATAAACACAAATTATGCAAGCATGATGCAAGCATGACATCAGCATTAAAGAAGCACAAAAGATGATGTCATCATGATGATGTCATGATGATGTCACCCAGGGACTAAAGTGCAATTAATGAGGTACTAAAGTGTAATTAACCAGGGTACCAAACTATAATAAGCTGAGGGCAAACTGTAAAAAGTTGAGCCCCTAACGTGCAATTATTGAAACTATGTTTTTCTATAAATAGGAGTCATTTTCTTCATTTTTTTTAAAACTAAAAATATGGTTTGAGAGAGAGAGGAGAATTTTGGCTAGAGAGATAAAGAGGAAAATTTTTGAGTTTCAAGATTTCAAAGGATTAGTTAAAGCTTGCAACTTCAAGAGCTATTTACTCTTGTGGTTATTATGTTCATTACTCTTTATATATTTAGTAAAAATATACTTTTACAAGCAATTTTAATGCCCAAATTATTTTAAGTAAATAGTACAAAAGTCCTATTTACAAGCAGTAATAATGTCCGTTTTATTTCTCTTATAAAGTAAAAAATATACTTTTATAAGTAGTTAAAATGTCCGATTTATTTCTCTTATAAAGTAAAAAATATATTTTTATAAGCAGTTGCTATGTCCGATTTTCTTCAAGTATTTAGTAAGAATACTCATGTTATAAGCAGTTATAATGCTGAAATTATCTCAAATAGAATAGTAGAATATTCATTTTATAAAGCAGTTATAATGCTCGATTTATTTCAAATATAGTACACGAATATTCATTTTTACAAGCATTTATAATAGTCAAATTATTTAAATATTAATGGTATTAAATTTATTTAATAATTATATTAAATAAATTACTTAAAAATGATTTTAATACTTTAAAAATCAGTTAAAAATATATTAAAGTGTCAGGAAATATTTTAAGTTATTTTGGATGACTTTTAATATTTTGGGATAAATTTCATTAATAATTAATATTAACGGTAATTAATTTATTTAATAAATATATTAAATAAATTATGGAAAAATAGATTTAATGTTTTAAAAATCATATAAAATTATTTAATGGTTATAAAAATTATTTTAAGTTATAAAATATAACTTTTAATATTTTGTTATGAAATACATTAATATTTTAATATTTATGACAGTTATTTAGTAATGGTTTTAAATATTTTAAAATTAATTAAATATGATATTAAGGTATTAAAAATACTTTGTGATATTATAAATAACTTATAATATTATGATATGTATTTCATTAGTATTTGATAGTAAATGATAAGCCTAAGGTAGTACAGTCGTGCCCTTTAATGAGTAATATATAGTAGCTAGGCTAAACGACTCCTTCATATGGGGAAGGGATCTACGAATTAGTAACCGATCTAACTCACTGTGAAAATAGTGTAGACTAGACGGAAGCTAATTTGTTAGTTGTTAGTGAGAAACCACTTAGTATACTATATTGAATATTTTTAAAGACTCGATGTGTGCTAAGTTTAGACTTGTGTATATGTATAGTGTTAAGGTTATCTAATATTTGATTATGTGTTTAAATGTTAGATATTTTACTTATAAGGTATGTTATGCTAATTGAAAGATCAATCTTATAACTGATAGGTCTTTTTAATAAAGCGATTAACTTAAATTGCGTGGCAGTAATCGATGGTTCAGGCAAGTTTCCTAACTCGAACTCGAGTTATTATTGTAAAGCATGTTCGTGATTAATCATTATTGATTATTCACATCTATACTGATTATTGATTCGCACTTAGTGCATGTTACATATGTTCATTAGGTATGAAAGGCTGATCACCTTCATTACCATAAGGTTCAATAAAAATTATTCATGGTCCTTGTTGACATTAAACATTATTGATTCAGTCATTCATTTATTGAAACTCTGATTTATGCTCTTTCACAATTATTATATTGTTGAAAATTTGAAAGCTTATTTTTTCTTTTAATCATGATATATCCTTTATTGAACTTAAACTTGTTGGGCAAACTTGTTGCTCACCCTTGCTATATCATGATAAATATTTCAGATTAAAACGAAACTTCAGACACACGCAAAGACAAAGACAAACTCCAGAATTGGATTTGGAAGCAAGTTAAAATTGGTAATAGTATATGATACAAATGACATTGTATGTCGTGTAGGATATTGAAGGTAGGCATTAAGTTAAGGTTTCAGACCTTGGGAAATTATGTGTAAAGGTAATTGTATAAACAATTTATGTTTATATCTTCCGCAGTAGTTATAGAAATGAGGTATCGTAATGTACCAGGTCCGAGGTTCTGGGGACCCGGATTTGGGGGCGTCAAAGTTGGTATCAGAGCTATAAAGAAAGATCCCCGAGCGTCTCGCTGGTGACTCCCCGTGGAGTTGGGATGCACCGAAGCCAGACTCTCCGTAGGGGACGCCTAAAAAACAGGTGGCAAGCTGATAGGTACCAGTGTGAGGTGCTATCTGTTTATGGATATGAGTCACAGTTGGTATGAAAGCTGTTTACCTTAGGCTATTAACCGCAGTGGGATAAGGTTAAGAACTAACTCAAATAGAGTTAGTGCGTTGATAAGAATAAAAGACGAATCTCGATAAATTATAAAAGATCCAGAGTTACCTAACTCTGATAATAAAGATGAACAGTAGTAATGAATAGATAGAGTCTAAAAGACTAAATGTATAGGGAAAAAAGTCCGTATAACAAAATGATCATAACATAAGAATGAATCGTAATATACACGATGAGATCACACCGTGATCTGGTAAGGTCATAGCAGGGAGGAGGATCAATCGAATGATTGAAAATTTTATGGCAAAGTTGCTGTGTGTCAGTTGCACTATGAATTGGTATTGTGCCAATTCAGAAAAAAGGTTAGGGTTGGTACAATACGGATTGAACACAATTCGTATAGAGAAAGAATGGGGATAGGATATTAAGTGGGGATTTCAATTGAGGACTCATGTCAGTAGCTGAGTTGTATGATTCCTTGTATGGGCAGGGAATTTGTACTTGCTTTTAGAACCGCTTAGCTTCCTGATCGATATAGTGGCTAAGTTGAACAATTCTTTGTATGGGCAGGGAATTTATCCTTGGTGTAAAAACCTCTTAGCTTCCTATATTGATTAGAGGCCGAGTTGACCAATTCTTTGTATGGGCAGGGGATTGTGTTTGGTTTGACGACCACTTAGTTTCTGATAGTGATAATCATTGAAATATTTGTGTCGCGCTATTTGCTATATATATGTTGAGAAGGTTATTCTTTTCTCATGTGTATAACAGATAGATAGAGTATAGGTAGTGGATATAAGGTTAAGTTGCGAGTTCTTAAAACTCATACTTATGGTAAGTTCGTGACTTATAATTATATGTAATGTTTTGAACCCCTCAGCGAATGGATGCTAATGGTCTGTCTAGGACAAGTTCTTAAACTCATATGATTGTGGAAAGTTCCTGAACTCAAAACGTGTGGTAAGTTTGACGAACTTGATATAATTAAGTGTGAATGGAGTATTAAGGATAATAGGAATAGATAGACTGATTAAGCAATGGATCATTAGTGGAAGCGTAGGTATTCTAAATCATCAAGCTATGCTAGACTTCAAAATTTTTAACATCAAGCTAAATACGCACTATGTGCCTTTTAAAAATGAATTTTTATTCTTAAATCCCGGTGACTAGTGTGTATGTGTGGACTTTACGACATTGACACATCGTTACCTGTTGAGATGATAAAACTGATTTACAATGATTTTTGAACCGTTTAAAGAATAGTCTATGCTAATTGTTTCGGCTAGACGACAATGATTTAAAATATCAAAATGTGTTTTATTTATCATTGATGCATCATGTAACCTGGTGCAGAGATGATAAAAAGTTGATGAAGTTGTAAATATAGGAATACTTAGTGTTGAATTTGATCTTAAAATCGTTGTCCCACTATTGTATGATGTGTTATAACAAAGTCACACAATGACGGAATCCTCAAACGGGCTGTAAATACTGTACGGTATCATGACGTCATTTTCAAAATATTTTTATAATTAATTGTCAACGTGGTTTGGCTATACATAAATATTTAGATTGAAATTGAATTATTGGTATGAGTCTAAGCTATTTGATTCAACTAGACTAACATTTATGAAAATTCTGAGCGTTCTTTAAAAACTTTCCCGAACCAAATGGTTTTGGTGCTGAATCCGATAAGACTGAGGTAAGCATCCCAAAATTTGGGAAAATTTTGTGTGCCTAAGACGGATAAGAGGAACGGGAAAAAATTATTCCAACCAGCAGTACTTAATAAGTATAGGGCATAACGGGCTAATTAGCCTCTGTGTCCGTAAGTCGTGACGGTTAGCAGATGAATTTCTGTATAACCTTTTTGAAAATAAAAGTTCGTAGTCTATATGATTCCTCAGCATGATTTGAAAATTTTAACTCTGGTGAGTGATGTTTTAGGTAGCATATGGTGATGAGTATGAAAGGTGTAAGGTGTAAGGTAAATTTCGGGGACGAAATTCTTAGAAGAATGGGTGAATGTGATAACTCGAGAATTTAGACAATTTATTAAAATCTTAAATGATTAAATTAAGGTTAAATAATAGACCTAGACAAAAAATAAGTGTATGAATTTCGCATTTTTGTGAAGGATTTTGGTGGATTTAAAATTTTTGCAAAAGATTTATATGATTTTGTGATTATATGTGTGTACAGTATGTGGTTATGGGTTGAGTATGAATCAGGTAAAGGGTAACATGGGAAAACCCTAATTTTAATTGAGTTGATAAAAACCCTAACCCTAATTAAGAATAGGGATTTGATAGTTAATACAATTATTATAATTGTATCTATGATTGTGTGTTTGTATAGTAAGGTATTAATGATCAAATGTTGATCAGATAAGGTATAACTTTAGTAAACTCTAATGGTAGATTAGAAACCCTAATCTGCAGTTAGGAAACCCTAATTTCTTATTCGAAAATCCTAAACCCTAATTTATAAACCTTAATGGTAATTAGCAAATTCTAATATTATTTATCAAACCCTAAGGGTTAAATTTTAAGGGAAACATAGGAAATGACCGAACTACCCTTAAAATTATGTCAAAAATTATTAGAATACCCTTTTGGAGGCGAAATGATCGAACTACCCTTAAAATTGTGTGGGAAATTATTAGAATACCCTTTTGGAGCCGAAATGACCAAATTACCTTTAAAATTATCTAGGAAATGACCAAAATACCCTCCAATCCAGGTGAACTTAAATCAACCAATCAGAGAGGAGATGATATAAGCATAATGCAAGTATGACATCATCCTTAAAGAAACACAAATGTTGCAAGCTTGATGCACGCATGACATCAGTATTAAAGAAGCACAAAAGATGATGTCATCATGATGTCACCCAGGGACTAAAGTGCAATTAATGAGGTCCTAAAGTGTAATTAACCAGGATACCAAATTATAATAAGCGGGGGCAAACTGTAAAAAACCGAGCCCCTAACGTGCAATTATTGAAACTATGTTTTTCTATAAATAGGGGGCCATTCTCTTCATTTTTTTCAAAACCAAAAATATGGTTAGAGAGAGAGAGGAGAATTTTAGCTAGAGAGAGAAAGAGAGCGGAAAGTTTTTGAGTCTCAAGATTTCAAATGATTAGTTAAAGCTTACAACTTCAAGAGGTATTTACTCTTGTGATTATTATGTTCATTATTCTTTATATATTTAGTAAAAATATACTTTTACAAGCAGTTATAATGCCCAAATTATTTTAAGTAAACAGTACAAAAGTCCTATTTACAAGCAGTTATAATGTCCGATTTATTTCTCTTATAAAGTAGAAAATATACTTTTATAAGCAGTTATAATGTCCGATTTATTTTTCTTATAAAGTAGAAAATATATTTTTTTAAGTAGTTGTTATGTCCGATTTTCTTCAAGTATTTAGTAAGAATACTCATGTTATAAGCAGTTAAAATGCTGAAATTATCTCAAATAGAATAGTAGAATATTCATTTTATAAAACAGTTATAATGCTCGATTTATTTCAAATATAGTACACGAATATTCATTTTTACAAGCATTTATAATACTCAAATTATTTAAATATTAATGATATTAAATTTATTTAATAATCATATTAAATAAATTACTTAAAAATGAATTTAATACTTTAAAAATCATTTAAAAATATATTAAAGTGTTGGGAAATATTTTAAGTTATTTTGGATGACTTAATATTTTGGGATAAATTTCGTTAATAATTAATATTAATGGTAATTAATTTATTTAATAAATATATTAAATAAATTATAGAAAAATAGATTTAATGTTTTAAAAATCATATAAAATTATTTAATGGTTATAAAAATTATTTTAAGTTATAAAATATAACTTTTAATATTTTGTTATGAAATACATTAATATTTTAATATTAATGACAGTTATTTAATAATGATTATGATAGTTATTTAATAATGATTTTAAATATTTTAAAATCAATTAAATGTTATATTAAGGTATTAAAAATACTTTGTGATATTATAAATAACTTATAATATTATGATATGTATTTAATTAGTAGTTGATAGTAAATGATAAGTCTAAGGTAGTACAGTCGTACCTTTAATGGTTAATGTATAGTAGCTGGGCTAAATGACTCCTTTATATGGGGAAGGGATCTATGAATTAGTAACCGATCTAACTCACTGTGAAAATAGTGTAGACTAGACGGAAGCTAATTTGTTAGTTGTTTGCGAAAAACCACTCAGTATACTATATTGAATATTATTAAAGACTCGATGTGTGCTAAGTTTAGACTTGTGTATATGTACAGTGTTAAGGTTATCTAATATTTGATTATGTGTTTAAATGTTAGATTGTTTACTTATAAGGTATGTTATGCTAATTAAAAGATCAATCTTATAACTGATAGGTCTTTTTAATAAAGCGATTAACTTAAATTGCGTAGTAGTAATCGACGGTTCAGGCAAGTTTTCTAACTTAAACTCGAGTTGTTATTGTAAAGCATGTTCGTGATTAATGATTATTGATTATTCACATCTATACTGATTATTGATTCACACTTAGTGCATGTTGCATATGTTCATAAGGTATAAAAGGCTGATCACCTTCATTACCATAAGGTTCAGTAAAAATTGTTCATAGTCCTTGTTGACATTAAACATTATTGATTCAGTCATTCATTTATTGAAACTCTGATTTATGCTCTTTCACAATTATTATATTGTTTAAAATTCAAAAGCTTATTCTTTCTTTCAATCATGATATATCCTTTATTGAACTTAAACTTGTTGGGAAAACTTGTTGCTCACCCTTGCTATATCATAATAAATATTTCAGATTAAAACGAAACTTCAAACAAATGCAAAGTCAAAGACAAACTCCAGAATTGGATTTGGAAGCAGGTTAAAATTGGTAATAGTATATGATACAAATGACATTGTATGTCGTGTAGGATATTGAAGGTAGGCATTAAGTTAAGGTTTCAGACCTTGAAAAATTATGTGTAAAGGTAATTGTATAAACAATTTATGTTTATATCTTCCGCAGTAGTTATAGAAATGATGTATCGTAACGTACCAGGTCCGAGGTTCTGGGGACTTGAATTTGGGGGCGTCAAAATAATAATTTGTTGTGTACATACTAATTATTCTAAGGAAATGGTTATCTTAAATAAAAGTGTAATGAGTATAAAATTCATACAGCCTAGTATAATAGTTCTATATATTACAAGTATGTAATTATTTAAGGTAAGCTAAATAATTTAGCATTACGATAAAGTGTGTCACAAACTTTATATTAAATCGATATTAAAATAACGTGGAATTGAGGAAAGGCCAAACGTGACCTAGACCCCTAATATTTTATTGTTGAGATTATGAGCTTGAGTTATATAACTCCGATAAATGAGATAAATGAGCCTTGTGTGGCCTGGGTATTAAAGTTAAACTAGACTGAAGGTTTAACTGTAATTATTAAAAGAGAATTAATGGAAAGATAATAGATGATTGATAATAATCATTGTGAGATTAAAGTGTGATGGGGAATAATGGGTTGAGAGTACCCAATTGTTGTATATTTAGCCCAAATTAAATATTATGTGGACTAGCTTAATGTACATGGGATAAAAGATTATATATTAAAGTATATAAGTATACTTCCTACATGTGGGTATGTATATATATATGTGTGTATATGTACCCATAACTTAATTTAAGGTAGTAATGTTAAGTCATTATAATTGATTTAATAGGCCCAAAAGGAATTAACTTTAGTATGATGGGGACCCTTTTACTGATAAGTTAAGGAGTAATAGAGCTCGTCCCATATTCATTGTCCCTAATTATATTAGCCGTGTAATAGGCCAATGGTCTACTCCTCTATGTTGCTTAAACTCAGTGATGATGATGATGGCTATCTAGAGCAAATAATGAAGAGAGGGATGGAGGAAGAGGGAGTTGGTGACCCACCCTTCAATACCCAATGTCTTCTTCTTCTTCCTCTTAGTTTAAATCTTTGGGCAAAATCATTGTAGGGACAATGATTTCTCTATAAATAGGGACTCCTCCTTCTCAATTCCCGTTGGTTGAATTGTCTGAGAAAATGGGTTATGGAAGGATAGTAGAATTGAGAGCAATTGGAGAATTGAAGAGCTATACTTAGCAAATTGAAGCCATCAAGAGGTAATAATTCTAATGTATATGCTCTTGAATTCCTAAGTTTTGAATTTCTTAGAAATGTCAAGAAAATGGTTGCTTTTGAGTCAAACATTGGTGGCTAAGGATTGTTGTAATCCATAAATTATTGTTAGATATTGATAATACAATTAAATACGAAAACAACGGAAGTTAAACGGACTAATTTGGTTTAGAAACGAATCAGTAGTGATGAAATTAGCGAAACTTGTTAAAACATAAAAACTTAGTATAAATATGAGTTTTGGTTTAATATTTGGGTTAATTAATATTTATGTTAATTGTTGATTCTTTGGTATGCTGTAGTTTTATGAGTTACGATTCCATAGAATCAAAAACGGAATGACTTGGATGTGTATAACTCGCGTTATGAAGATCGAAAAGTAAAATGGTCTGAAAATTCGCGAAGAACCAAGTTTAGAACCTTCTTTTGTCTCTTGTGGCGCTGCTGCGCTGCCCCCAAGGACATTTGGGGCGTAGCTGCGCCGGAGCATGGTCAGATAAAAAATAATTATTTTGACATGTTGTAGTAAATTAGGCATAACTTCTTCATAAAAACTCCAATCGAGGTGGTTCAGGATGATTCAGAAAGATAACGAGTAGACCTACAACTTTTATTTTTTAAGGTTTTTGATTTGAAGTCATTTAGAGGGGTAAAAATGTCCATCTTTCTGACTGCTACGTATTCAGAAGCAATCAGAGGGCGTCGAACATGCACTTAAGCAATTGTAGTGCTCCCGACGATAAAATACGTTATTCTAAGTGATAAAACATAAATATGCATGATAATAGACATGACATCTAGTTAAGGTTACCTTAATTATAATGGATTTCGTTAACACGATTTAGCACGAGCTTTGAAAAGAAACTTGAGTTTTGAAAGCAAACCTTGACGAAACTTGTGTACTTTAATTTCTAACCTTGATAAGCATGCATACGAAGTCTAACTATGTATAACATAAGGTTTGAAGTTGTTTTATATGCGTTAGATTGCTTGGGCTTGGTTTAAAACGATTTCAAAGGCAAACTCGGATATTTTTGCAAACTAAGTTTTTATAAACATGGAGTGGTTATATTTTGACCTTGTAAACATATGTAGAAACATGTACAAATGAGTATGACATGTAATTCGAAGTTGCCTTAAATGATTAGTTTGGTGACATGGATTTGGAGAAATAAAGCTTAGACGTTTTGAAACCAATATTCATGAGCATTGTGTTGCCAACTCTCTGAACTTGTAGGATGGCATGCTAGTATCCTTTAGGTCACTAAACATGGTTTACATGTACGCTCATCTAGTTAGACACCACATAACTCATTCAAGTATGAATTGTAATGAGTTCTCAAATGATGAACTATATTAACTATGATTAAATGAGTTGATTAAATGCTAACATACGCAGTATAGGTGTCTAACATCCTTACATGATGAAATGGTTAATGTTGTTCATTCCTTATGAATGAACCTACTTAGCCTTGTTGGAAATTTTCAAATAAGTCTTTAAAGTGTGAAAACAACTTAAAGTAAAAACAAGAGACACCCAACTTGGGCTAAGACCTCTTAACATGTGGATAAGTTATGTGTTAACAGTTATGCATGCTAAGAACTCAGATGAAACCAAAAAATGAATATTCAGCTTTGGTCTGGCCAGGGCATGGCGCAGCTGCGCCCATCCCAGGCCAAATTGCAGCGCAGCTGCGCCGCAGGGCAGTGATGCCTGATTTTTTTAACTCTTATCTAGACCTTCAATCATATGTGTATGAATGTCTTAAGTTATAATACTTGATGTGATTGATGTTTTAAGTATATGAGCATGTAATGGTTATATAAAACCCGGAGTTATAAGTTTTATTAAGATTTACAAAATGCAAATCATGCATCTATGAGTTTTAAATATGCGTCGAACACATAGCGAGTCAAGTATGTGATAAAGGTTTATAAATGTTGATATTAAGCATGTGTAGCTAGAGTATACAATATATACATAGCTATTCTAAGAGTTTACTAAGAAAGCGAAGGGAAGGTTTTAAAAACCAAGATAGAGAACAATGTAACATTGTTATTACATTGAGAATATAAAGAAATGTATGACTGATGGGTATGAATCCATGATTATACAATTGTGTAGGAATACACGAAGTGGAGATAGCTATAAGCAGTTAAGTCATAGTTGATAAACTACGAGCCAGGAAAGTCTTTCAGTTCCTATTTGATATATGAATTCTATAATTGTTAATTGAGTTATATTATGTTATGAGAATGTTGATGTATATATGTGAAATGTATATGAGATATGTATGAGATTAAAAGTTGATTTTTGATGATATACTTGTGAAGTGAATCTCTATGTCTGTTACGTGAGAAGTAAAATGCGTAGGAAATATTAATTGATTATGAATGCATGAACTGAGTATGATATTATATGATATGTGATGCATAAAAACTGTTAGAATTGCTGAGCTGTCGAGCTCACTCTTGCAGATAACCATCTTTGCAGGTTAAGGACTCACGATTAAAGTATTATGCCACTTGATTGATAAAGTTCCGTAGTTTCGTAAGGAGATCGACGTAGATATCTAATGATACGATCTTGAAAAATGTTTAAGTTTTATACGATGTACTTGATAGTTTCTTATGATGTATAACACTTGTGTTGTAAAGTTGTACTATATGATACATAGAAGACTTCATATTAAGATGTAAAAGTTTATACAGTAACTCAAATAGAATGAATCATATCATATAGTTGATTCAGGGATTTGTAATTGATTCAAAATTATGAAATCAATAAAAAGATTTTATTCAAAGGAGATTGAAAGAGTTTAAATTATTCCGTATTTTTATAACATCGAATATGATGTAAGACAGGAATGGTAAATGACCAAGATAAGAACTCATTAAAGTTTCGGGTCATTATACAGATCCTGGAAATGGAAAGAATTTATATTCTAAATTATAATAAAGCGAAGTTATATTCTTTAAGTTATGAATAAAAGATGTAATGGTTTGACGATAGTAGTATCGTGGCAGACCGGATCTGAGGTTCGAAGGGACCTGGATTTGGGGGCGTCACATGTTGGTATCAAAGCTATAGGTTATAAACCTTAAGTAAGTGTACCTTAGACTATAACCTGAGAAAAGGAAAGATAAAGATTAAAATATGTACGTAAAGATTCAAAGAAGAATCTTGAAGTATCTAGAGAATGAGAATCAGGATTTTCCTAACTCTGGTAATGAAAATGTTAAGACGATGTCTATAAGATGAATATGACAAAGATAATAAGAATGAACTCGAATGGAGTTTAGTTGATAATAGGGAAATAACCCTAAAGGTAAACCGATGATCACTACGTGATCGAATTGAACTATGAAATGATAGATGGTCTGTAACGACTAAGTGGTTATAGTTTGATGCTATGGGAGAATGTACTATAAAATAGTACGAGATGAACTCATGATGAGTTGTATGTGATGAAACATAGAAAGTTTGTATTGAAGAAAAGAACAAGTTAAGAGTAAGATAGAGTTAAGTGTTGGATTTCCATTGAGGACTCATGTGATGGCTTAGTTGTACAAACTTTTGTATGGGCAGAGGTTTTGTGCTTATGCTGAGTGCATCACATTGATAATCGTTGGAATGTTGGTGTCGCGCTATTGTTCTACATATGGCGAAAATGTGATTCTTTTCTCACGTTTATTCTGATAGATAGAAATTTCTAAGATTAAATTAGATAATATTAAGATTAGGTGTGAGTTCTAAAGACTCATGCCTATGACAAGTTTATGACTCATAATCATATGAATTTTTGAGCCCCTTAGCATATGGACAGTCCCTGATTGGTTCTTGGACTACGTATTGCTAGGACAAGTTCCTAAAATCGTATTATTGTGGTAAGTTCCTAAACTTCCATGGTGTGGTAAGTTGATGAACTATACCGGGAATAGATATATTAGATATCAAGAATTAAGAGTTTTGGAATAGTGAGCAATGATGGTAGTAAGAGATTGTAGTTGATGGAAAAATTTAGATTTTTCTAAATCTTCTAGCTATGCTAGATTTTCAAAATTTATTGACTTCGTGCTAGTGTTTACACTTCTTTTTTCTTGAGAAAACATTAGGACAAGTGACTGAACCAATGAGTTTTAAAAACAACACCGTTATTTGTATGTCTAAGCTATTTGTTTCGGCTAAGACAAAAATGATTTGAGAATCTTTGAAAATGTATTTTGACCATGTACATCATTTGACATGGGGTAGGATGATAAATGATGGAGTCATCAATGCAATAGAACCTAGTGTCGAAAGTGATCGTAAGATCGTCAGCCTACTATGGTATGATGTAATATGGCAAAGTCACAAAATGAAGAAAATTTCAACGTACTACTAAGTTGGTGCGGCATTTTGATGTTATAAAACGGTTTTTGGTTTTCTTTCGAATTATGAAAAGTTGACTAAATTATTTTGATTGATGTTCGAATTGTTGATTGATGAGTGAGATTTATACCCGCGAATCGGATACTTTATGGCTTAAATAATTGCCTGATCTTCGTTGATTTTATATAATTTTAGTATTATTTTGCTCAACCGATGTATTGCAGGCTTTACATGACTTTTCTAGCTTTCGGGGGATAAAATGGGCAATTTAAATACACTGGTGCTGTAGCGCCAATGCCATGCCTTCATCTCGCGTCGCAGCGCCACCCACATGTCCAGCCTGACGTCACCATGGCGCTGCAGCGCCCCTGATCCTTCATGGACTCGGGCTGCAGCGTGGCCGCTGGTCTTTTAATTTTAACGTGGCACCGCAGCGCCACCCATAAGCCTATTGCCCGTGCAGTAGCGCGACCTCCGACACCTAGGCAAAGAAGGCTTGCTTTTGACAAGTGGGATTTATACCCGCGAATTGGATACTTTATGGCTTAAATAGTTGCCTGATCTTCGTTGATTTTATATAATTTTTATATTATTTTAGTATTATTTTGCTCAAACGATGTATTACAGGCTTTACAAGACTTTTCTAGCTTTCGGGTTACAAAATGGGCAATTTACATACACTGGCGCCGCAGCGCCAATGCCATGCCTTCATCTCGCACCGCAGTGCCACCCACCTGTCCAGATTGACGTCACCATGGTGCTGCAGTGCCCCTGATCCTTCATGGACTCGCGCTGCAGCGTGGCTGCCGGTCTTTTGATTTTAACGTGGCGCCGCAGCGCCACCCATAAGCCTAATGCCAGCGCTGCAGCGCGACCTCCAGTGCCCAGGCAAAGAAGGCTTGCTTTTGACCTAGCAAAAGAGAAAAACTAATATATATAGAAAAACAAGCCTCTGCATAAAAGAGAATCGGTTAACTTAGCTTAGGATAATATAGCTCTCTCTTCTCTTTTGTAATCTCTCTCTCTATTTCTTAGTTAATGTTTATAAATATAGATTAGGTAGATTAGAGAAAAGTCTTGGATTTCCTTGGAGTAACAAGAGCAGTGAGCTACACGAATTGGAGAGCTTGAAAGGAGCAGAATGTTTGGAGACTGAAGAGCCTCGACAGAGTTTATTCTTATCCATTTATTTCCTCTAATTTTTTAATCCATAAATGTTGACTTTATTGCTACTTATATTTTGTTCAATAGCTATGAACTAAGTATTGGCTCTAAGGTTATAATGGAACCCTTTGTTATTTAAATTGACTGTATTATCTCTTTGGTTGGCACCATATGGTTTGGTTTAATATATTCATGCTTAATGATTCTCGCTAAGACATTAGTGATGATTTTGGTAATCTATATGATATTGAAAGAAGGATTATAGATTTACACCTAAATATATTGGCATGTGATTATGGGTTTCGACTGCTTAAGTTGTGCGTAGAATCGACATATATCTATGTGCCACGTGCGACCTACTAGAGAACTTATGCTTAAATCCTTGTTAGGTTAATTCGCATAGACATGTGTAGGATTATCACCTAGCTTGGACGTTCTTTTTTGTTCTATTTCTTATCGGGTGGATCTGGAGAGGATATGTTTGTGCATACCTCGACAGAGGTGTATGAGCACCTGTGTGTGCTCGGTCGACAAACTGTCGTGACCATTAAGACCAAAGAGAGAAGGGTAGGAAGTTTGATGAAGCATAACACGCCAGGTGTTCGACAGAATGCCTGTGTGGGGTGAAGTTGTGACCTTAGCTTGTAATGCCTTCGATTGTCATTCGTTATCCATTTACTTGCTTTGATAATTAGTTATAACTAGTTTAACCACACTCCTATTAGTTTGCTGTTCGAATAAGACTTAAGCGATAGAAAGTTGGTATTTGGTACATATTAGTGATAGTTCCTTGTGGGTACGACACTTTCCTTATCACTATATTACTTGTTAGACCGCGTATACTTGCGCGCGTTTAGTGATCGGTTTTCCGACCAACAAGTTTTTGGCGCCGTTGTCGGGGAACTATTGTTCTAATATTGTCCAATATTGATTTAAATCAATTTAGTCTTAATTTGAACGTGTATATATATTTCTTTTATTTGTTTGATCTTCCTTTTTCTTTTTAAGTTTACTAGTTATGGACGATCAATGCTATCAATGGCCTTATGAGAGGACGACACAACGAAGCTCGAAAGAATGACTCGAGTAATTGCAAGTTCAAATTGCAAATATCTTGAGGTTTTCTGACAATCTTGAGTGTCAGTCCACTCAGACTGTCGACTGTCAGGAACGAGCTGACATTGAACCGATTTCCTATCATCCAAACTGTCAGGGTTATCCAAACTCTTGGGACTACAGTCAAGAGCAATATCATGATCTAAATTACTCTTATCCGAATCAATTTGAATATCCGTCTCTGCCACAGTATAAGGTGACATTCCAACCCAATGAGAGCTTTTTGGTAGACTCAACAAAAGAAGAGAAAAGGCTTGAAGAGCTCCCCACCAACTTTATAGAGAGAAATGAGGTTCGAATGGCAAGCCAAGACGCCGCATTGCAAAGCCTCAAAAATCAATTGGGATAACTCGTCAATGCCATCATAAATCCAACGCAGGGCAATGTACCGGTCATAATCGATCTAAATGATGAAGCAGTAGAGCATTGCACGGTGGATACACAAGGAGAAGGCGATGAGTCTCACAAAGTTGTTGAGGGAGATGTCATGGTGCAAATTATCCAACCGGTGGAGTATGAAGTTGGAGAAAAGAGGATCAACAGTGGTTGTATAATCAAGACTAATCAACAACCAGAAACCACGCTCAGGATTGTGGAAACCCTAGACGGCCCAATAGCACACAAAGAACATTTTCAACTTGATGAAAAAGGATTAGTGGATAATTCCAGTGGTGAAAGATTCTTCGTGCCAATGGGTGAAGAAAATAAGGATGATCAATCATCCATATCTGCCAAAAATTTAAAGGAATTGACGAATAGGCGGCAAGAAAGGGTCATTTTCACTTATGAGCCGGACTGAACGACAACGGAATAGTCAAGCCGACGACTTTAAAACAAGCACTTGGTGGGGAGGCAACCCCATCTCAGTATCAATTTTCTCTGTTTTTCTTTACTTATGTCTAGTCTATTTTGTGTTTTTTTCTCTTTACTATGTAAACATTGCTGCCAGTTATTGTACTGCAATATCGTATCTGATGTGCATATTTTTGTGATTATAGGATGTAGGCAACATGTTATTTAGTATGTTACTAGTGTATATCTTAGTTAGAAATAAGGCGTCTCTAGCATGTTGTTTATTTAGCATGATATCTGTGTAATAGATGTTGGCTAATACATGGCTTCTATGCAGGATATCTCAGATACAAGGCTAGCACCGCAGCGCCAGCATATACATTAGAACTCGTGCCACAGCGCCATGTTCAATTTCCAAATTCTCTTCCTCGTGCCGCAGCTCCAGCATTGTGCCCATGACTCGCGCCGCAGCACAAAAAGCGAGGCCAACTTACTGTTAACTCGCGCCGCGGCTCCAAGCAAAGAAGGAATGCCCACGTCGCAGTGCTGGTAGCGAGAATTTGTTTTAAAAAAAAACACAATGTGGCCAGCAGTTAGCCCACTACTCCTTTTTTCTCTCGCTGCATCTCGGCAGTACAAGCAACCCAATCGTGCCTTTTCTCCAACCCTCTGCATAACACAACCAATTCACGACATCATTCACAAGAATCAGACCAACCTCAAGTCAGGCGAGAATCCAAAAGGAGATCAGCAGCAAACTAGGGTTTTCCCCCTTCAATGTATTTTATTTGGATTTCAGTCATTCACTAAGATATTTTGATCGAATTATTGGGTTGGTGCTTTGTTGGTGTTTTTCTTGTTGTGTGATTTGGGTGATTTCCACTGACGAAAATCAGGAAAGAGCACTGTCGAGCAAGGGCTGTCCAAATTGGATTTTCAGAACGCACGCAAGGTGTTTGATAATTTGCCTGAGACAGAAAATTGACTGTTTTGGCTTAAAATTAATGGGTTTCATTGGGGATTTATTGCCTATTTCTTTAAGGGTTGCTTCTACAGAGAGTGGCATTGCTTAGGTACTATTTTTGTTCACGCCAACTGAAAATTCTGACATGGCATCAAAGAGGCAGCGATTGAGTGTCGGTGGTTCCTCGTCCGCAGCACCAACGATATGGGACAACACCAAATTTGTTAACAAAGAGGCATGGAAACGATACAAAAGCTCCTTTGCCGCACGAAATTTGATTCCTGAACGGGGTTTGAGGCCAAATAAAATAAAGGATGGCGAGTTGTTAGCCATGATTGCGGGTCGCCAGTGGGTGTACTTCACAAAACCACCCGAATCGGCCATTATTTCTGTGGTTTGTGACTTATACGCTAATGCTAGTGCCGAGGGTCCTGCTGTTGTCCAAGTCAGGGGGCGGTCAGTGGCTTTTGGAAGCCAAGCCATCAATGCATTATTAGCGATGCCTGATTTTAAGGGTAGGGAATATATAGAGCCGGGACTCCGCAGCTATGAACTCGAGGATATTATTAGGAGGCTCTGCAAGCCCGGGACTACATGGAAGACAAATAACTTCACGGATAAGAGGACCAGTTTCCCGCATGCTGCACTCAGTCGCTATGGGAAGGCATGGTTCAGCTTTATTTGTGCCAACATGATCCCGACTCGTCACCTGAGCGACGTGACTAAGGATAGAGCGATCCTTTTATTCGCCATTGTCATGGGCCTGAACATGGACATCGAAGTTCTCATACATGAGTCCATCATGAAGGCAATCAAGAGCAACATCTCTACGGGACTTCCACATCCATCCTTGATCACCCGGCTGTGCAAGAGGGCAGGTATCCATTGGGGGCCAGAAGAGATAGCTTTGCTGCCCATGTCAGTAATTAACCATCAGATAATCTCACACTTCGATGTGTGGGACGGGGCAACTTCTCATGTCAGAGGCGAAGGATTCGGGCCACCTACTGAGCCACCTCCTACAGTAGAGCCGAGCCCTCGCAGCTAGCAGACGCAGGCCCAGCTTCACAGGGACTACTGGCAGAGATCATGGCATCCCGTACCCTGCTACATCAAAAACACGACGCCGATGCTCAGATGCAGCAGAGGCACATTACAGCAGTGGCTCAGAGGCAGGACATAGCGATGCAGTATCAGGCTGAGTTGGTCAACACGATGCAGAGCATATACACTGTGTATAGTGGCGAGGATGCTGAGTTCACGCCATTCTACTTGCCAGAACCTCCTGTCTTCCCACCATACCCTCCACCATCACCGCCCGCCGAAGTTGACGAGGACGATGCTGCTGCCGAGTGACCAGACTTCAGGGAAGCCCTCTTATTTAGATTGATATATGTTTAGCAATGAGGGCATTTCTCACCTTAAGTTTGGGGGTGTTATGTTTTATTATCTATTTTATTTCTGTCTATTGTCATGTTAGGTTGCCATATTTAGTACTTGCTTATGATTTTATCAGTATTGTAGTGCAGTCGTTTTGAACTGCGGTATTTTGTTTTGAATTATTATGGATGGATGCCATATACAATTTTTGTGATTATTTATGAATGCTTGGATTATTATCAGCATGCATGTTTAGTTTATAGCCATCTTTTTGGGGCTTTTACAGATTTAGAAGCTTGTGCCATGTGAATGGCCTTATTACCCTATTTTGAGCTGTTATTATGCAAGGGTGTTATATTTATCATTAATTTTTGATTGTGGCTAATGACAAGAGCCAAGTAATTAGGTATATCTCTTAGAGTCGTGTCAAACATGTGTGAGCTAGGGGTTTGTTCAATTGATAAGTTGAGACTGTTATTGATCCGTCCTTCTTAGCAAGCACCGACCAACTGTGTTAACTAGTTACTTTTCAAATTTAGTTCGCGTGTTTATTGCTTTAAGAGTATGTTCACTCTTATAAACTTTCATTGTTACAAGGTAATAAAAGACCTAGACGCATATACAGTTTTGGATCTTGGATTCTGGCATGTTGATATAAAAAAATGTAATAAAAGAATAAAAAGAAAAGAAGATTGAATATCAAAAGTCTTGCGGTGGGTCGAGATGGAGCGCGACCTCTAGTGCCCAGGCAGAGAAGGCTTGCTTTTGACAAGTGGGATTTATACCCGCGAATTGGATACTTTATGGCTTAAGTAGTTACCTGATCTTCGTTGATTTTATATAATTTTTATATTATTTAAGTATTATTTTTCTCAACCGATGTATTGTAGGCTTTATAGTACTTTTCTAGCTTTCGGGGGACAAAATGGGCAATTTACATACCCTGGCGCCGCAGCGCCAATGCCATGCCTTCATCTCGCGCCGCAGCGCCACCCACATGTCCAGCCTGACGTCATCATGGCGCTGCAGCGCCACTGATCCTTCATGGACTCGCACTGCAGCGTGGCCTCCGGTCTTTTGATTTTAACGTGGCATCGCAGCGTCACCCATAGGCCTATTGTCCACGCCGCAGTGCGACCTCTAGTGCCCAGGTAGAGAAGGCTTGCTTTTGACCTAGCAAAAGAGAAAAACTGATATAAGGATAGAGCGATGTGATCCCGACTCGTCACCTGAGCGACGTGACTAAGGATAGAGCGATCCTTTTATTCGGCATTGTCATGGGCCTGAACATGGACATCGGAGTTCTCATACATGAGTCCATCACGAAGGCGATCAAGAGCAACATCTCTACGGGACTTCCACATCCATCCTTGATCATCCGGCTGTGCAAGAGGGCAGGTATCCATTGGGGGCCAGAAGAGATAGCTTTGCTACCCATGTCAGTAATTAACCATCAGATAATCTCACACTTCGATGTGTGGGACGGGGCAACTTCTCATGTCAGAGGCGAAGGATTCGGGCCACCTACTGAGCCACCTCCTACAGTAGAGCCGAGCCCTCACAGTTAGCAGACGCAGGCCTAGCTTCACAGGGACTACTGGCAGAGATCATGGCATCCCGTACCCTGCTACATCAGAAACACGACGCCGATGCTCAGATGCAGCAGAGGCATATTACAGCAGTGGCTCAGAAGCAGGACATAGCGATGCAGTATCAGGCTGAGTTGGTCAACACGATGCAGAGCATATACACTGTGTATAGTGGCGAGGATGCTGAGTTCACGCCATTCTACTTCCCAGAACCTCTTGTCCTCCCACTATACCCTCCACCATCACCGCCCGTCGAAGTTGACGAGGACGATGTTGCTGCCGAGTGACCAGACTTCAGGGAAGCCCTCTTATTTAGATTGATATATGTTTAGCAATGAGGGCATTGCTCACCTTAAGTTTGGGGGTGTTATGGTTTATTATCTATTTTATTTCTGTCTATTGTCATGTTAGGTTGCCATATTTAGTACTTGCTTATGATTTTATCAGTATTGTAGTGCAGTCGTTTTGAACTGCGGTATTTTGTTTTGAATTATTATGGATGGATGCCATATACAATTTTTGTCATTATTTATGAATGCTTGGATTATTATCAGCATGCATGTTTAGTTTATAGCCATCTTTTTGGGGCTTTTACAGATTTAGATGCTTGTGCCATGTGAATGGCCTTATTACCCTATTTTGAGCTGTTATTATGCAAGGGTGTTATATTTATCATTAATTTTTGATTGTGGCTAATGACAAGAGCCAAGTAATTAGGTATATCTCTTAGAGTCGTGTCAAACATGTGTGAGCTAGGGGTTTGTTCAATTGATAAGTTGAGACTGTTATTGATCCGTCCTTCTTAGCAAGCACCGACCAACTGTGTTAACTAGTTACTTTTCAAATTTAGTTCGCGTGTTTATTGCTTTAAGAGTATGTTCACTCTTATAAACTTTCATTGTTACAAGGTAATAAAAGACCTAGACGCATATACAGTTTTGGATCTTGGATTCTGGCATGTTGATATAAAAAAATGTAATAAAAGAATAAAAAGAAAAGAAGATTGAATATCAAAAGTCTTGCGGTGGGTCGAGATGGAGCGCGACCTCTAGTGCCCAGGCAGAGAAGGCTTGCTTTTGACAAGTGGGATTTATACCCGCGAATTGGATACTTTATGGCTTAAGTAGTTACCTGATCTTCGTTGATTTTATATAATTTTTATATTATTTAAGTATTATTTTTCTCAACCGATGTATTGCAGGCTTTATAGTACTTTTCTAGCTTTCGGGGGACAAAATGGGCAATTTACATACCCTGGCGCCGCAGCGCCAATGCCATGCCTTCATCTCGCGCCGCAGCGCCACCCACATGTCCAGCCTGACGTCATCATGGCGCTGCAGCGCCACTGATCCTTCATGGACTCGCACTGCAGCGTGGCCTCCGGTCTTTTGATTTTAACGTGGCATCGCAGCGTCACCTATAGGCCTATTGTCCACGCCGCAGTGCGACCTCTAGTGCCCAGGAAGAGAAGGCTTGCTTTTGACCTAGCAAAAGAGAAAAACTGATATAAGGATAGAGCGATGTGATCCCGACTCGTCACCTGAGCGACGTGACTAAGGATAGAGCGATCCTTTTATTCGGCATTGTCATGGGCCTGAACATGGACATCGGAGTTCTCATACATGAGTCCATCATGAAGGCGATCAAGAGCAACATCTCTACGGGACTTCCACATCCATCCTTGATCACCCGGCTGTACAAGAGGGCAGGTATCCATTGGGGGCCAGAAGAGATAGCTTTGCTGCCCATGTCAGTAATTAACCATCAGATAATCTCACACTTCGATGTGTGGGACGGGGCAACTTCTCATGTCAGAGGCGAAGGATTCGGGCCACCTACTGAGCCACCTCCTACAGTAGAGCCGAGCCCTCACAGGTAGCAGACGCAGGCCCAGCTTCACAGGGACTACTGGCAGAGATCATGGCATCCCGTACCCTGCTACATCAGAAACACGACGCCGATGCTCAGATGCAGCAGAGGCACATTACAGCAGTGGCTCAGAGGCAGGACATAGTGATGCAGTATCAGGCTGAGTTGGTCAACACGATGCAGAGCATATACACTGTGTATAGTGGCGAGGATGCTGAGTTCACGCCATTCTACTTCCCAGAACCTCTTGTCTTCCCACTATACCCTCCACCATCACCGCCCGTCGAAGTTGACGAGGACGATGTTGCTGCCGAGTGACCAGACTTCAGGGAAGCCCTCTTATTTAGATTGATATATGTTTAGCAATGAGGGCATTGCTCACCTTAAGTTTGGGGGTGTTATGGTTTATTATCTATTTTATTTCTGTCTATTGTCATGTTAGGTTGCCATATTTAGTACTTGCTTATGATTTTATCAGTATTGTAGTGCAGTCGTTTTGAACTGCGGTATTTTGTTTTGAATTATTATGGATGGATGCCATATACAATTTTTGTGATTATTTATGAATGCTTGGATTATTATCAGCATGCATGTTTAGTTTATAGCCATCTTTTTGGGGCTTTTACAGATTTAGATGCTTGTGCCATGTGAATGGCCTTATTACCCTATTTTGAGCTGTTATTATGCAAGGGTGTTATATTTATCATTAATTTTTGATTGTGGCTAATGACAAGCGCCAAGTAATTAGGTATATCTCTTAGAGTCGTGTCAAACATGTGTGAGCTAGGGGTTTGTTCAATTGATAAGTTGAGACTGTTATTGATCCGTCCTTCTTAGCAAGCACCGACCAACTGTGTTAACTAGTTACTTTTCAAATTTAGTTCGCGTGTTTATTGCTTTAAGAGTATGTTCACTCTTATAAACTTTCATTGTTACAAGGTAATAAAAGACCTAGACGCATATACAGTTTTGGATCTTGGATTCTGGCATGTTGATATAAAAAAATGTAATAAAAGAATAAAAAGAAAAGAAGATTGAATATCAAAAGTCTTGCGGTGGGTCGAGATGGAGCGCGACCTCTAGTGCCCAGGCAGAGAAGGCTTGCTTTTGACAAGTGGGATTTATACCCGCGAATTGGATACTTTATGGCTTAAGTAGTTACCTGATCTTCGTTGATTTTATATAATTTTTATATTATTTTAGTATTATTTTTCTCAACCGATGTATTGCAGGCTTTATAGTACTTTTCTAGCTTTCGGGGGACAAAATGGGCAATTTACATACCCTGGCGCCGCAGCGCCAATGCCATGCCTTCATCTCGCGCCGCAGCGCCACCCACATGTCCAGCCTGACGCCATCATGGCGCTGCAGCGCCACTGATCCTTCATGGACTCGCACTGCAGCGTGGCCTCCGGTGTTTTGATTTTAACGTGGCATCGCAGCGTCACCCATAAGCCTATTGTCCACGCCGCAGTGCGACCTCTGGTGCCCAGGCAGAGAAGGCTTGCTTTTGACCTAGTAAAAGAGAAAAACTGATATATATAGAAAAACAAGCCTCTGCATAAAAGAGAATCGGGTAGCTTAGCTTAGGATAATATAATTCTCTCTCCTCTTTTGTAATCTCTCTCTCTATTTCTTAGTTAATCTTTGTAAATATAGATTAGGTAGATTAGGGAAAAGTTTGGGATTTCCTTGGAGCAACAAGAGTAGTGAGCTACACGGATTGGAGAGCTTGAAAGGAGCGGAATGTTTGGAGACTGAAGAGCCTCGACATAGTTTATTCTTATCCATTTATTTCCTTTGATTTTGTAATCCATAAATGTTGACTTTATTGCTACTTATATTTTGTTCAATAGCTATGAACTAAGTATTGGCTCTAAGGTTATAATATACCCCTTTGTTATTTAACTTGACTGTCTTATCTCTTTGGTTGGCACCATATGGTTTGGTTTAATATATTCATGCTTAATGATTCTCGCTAAGACATTAGTGATGATTTTTGTAATCTATATAATATTGAAAGAAGGATTATAGATTTACACTTAAATATATTGGCATGTGATTATGGGTTTCGACTGCTTAAGTTGTGCGTAGAATAGATATATATCTATGTGCCACGTATGACCTACTAGAGAACTTATGCTTAAGTCCTTGTTAGGTTAATTCACATAGACATGTGTAGGATAATCACCTAGCTTGGACGTTCTTTTCTTTTCTATTCCCTATCGGGTGGATCTGAAGAGGATATATTTGTGCATACCTCGACAGAGGTGTATGAGCACCTGTGTGTTCTCGGTCGACAAACTGTCGTGATTATTAAGACCAAAGAGAGAAGGGTAGGAAGTTTAATGAAGCATAACACGCCAGGTGTTCGACAGAATGCCTGTGTGGAGTGAAGTTGTGACCTTATCTTGTACTTCATTCGATTGTCATTCGTTATCCATTTACTTGCTTTGATAATTAGTTATAACTAGTTTAACCACACTCCTATTAGTTTGCTATTTGAATAAGACTTAAGCGATATAAAGTTGGTATTTGGTAAATATTAGTGATAGTTCCTCGTGGGTACGACACTTTCCTTATCACTGTATTACTTGTTAGACCGCGTATACTTGCGCGTGTTTAGTGATCGGTTTTCCGACCAACATTGATAAGAGTCTAAGCTATTTGATTCGGCTAGGCGACTGTTGAAAAGTGATTATAGAATTCAAGCATTCTTGTGTTTTTATGCCAATCCAGATTGCTCTGGTGAGGATTTAGATGTTGAAAAGCTGAGGTGAACAACCCTATAAAGGGACATCTTTTCGAGGACAATGGTTCCGAACGTAACGCATATAGTCATTACAAAACACTACGTCGTAGTGGTACAATAGGCTAGCCACCTAGATTACGCGTGGAGGGTGTTTTCAGTCTTTGTGATTGATAAACACTCTGGTTTACATTGTGGAGACTCGTGTTGAGGCATTTGTAAACGTGGAGAAAAGTTCACGGTCTTGTGACCCCTCAGCATAATTTGGAATCTGAGTTATTCATACTACTTCCCGATTATTGAAAAATCGTGGAAGATTCTTATTCTTCTGAAGGATGAATGTAGTAAGTAGAATGTTCCTTAGAAAGGAGAAAATGGTAGAATGCAATTGAGAAGGTTATATTAATAAAACTTCTGAAAAGAGAATGAATAAAATTATTCAAGAGAATATGTAATATTCGGAATAACACCGAGAAGATGAGGTTTCGGTTATTCCGAGGACGGAATTCTTATAAGGGGGAGAAGATGTAAGAACCCGAATTTTCAAGAAATTATTAAAATGAGAATTTAATAAATAAAGTTCTTAAGACATGTATTGGGTTCGAATATATATATATATATATATATATATATATATATATATATATATGTTATGAGGTAGGAAGTATAATGTTACATAGGGTAAGATGAACTATGTAATATGTGATTTTGTGATTAATAAATATATTATTAATATATATTTGTTATTTATTGTAGAGCCAATTTAATTAAAGTAAAGGAGGTGGATGAAGTTATCCATCGATATTAAATAATTTATAAAATTATTTTATCATAGTATGTGGTGTCATTAAATGAATAATCACCTTTCCTTTGAATATATATACTAGCGACTAGCATGATGTATTATGGGTCGTAGTTAGTGCTTAAGATGTCCACGGATGGATTGTGTGATAACCCGAATTTTTAGAAATAATTAAAAATAGAATTTAATAAATAAGATTCTTATTATAGAATGTGTCGGGTTTGAATAAGAATATATATGTGTTATATATTTTGAATTTTGTGTTATTGATGAAAATAAATACCATAAATGAGATTTTATAGTTGGTTAAACTTTTAAGAAAAAGTGGAGATTTAAAACTCGAAGTTTAATAATTAAATTATTGAAGAAAATAGTAATCGATGATGTGGAATCAAAGAAGAGGTTGATTTTAGATGAGTTATCATTTATGAGGTATATGTAAAGTATTTAGAAATGAAGGTTCTATTTTTGCTAATACAGAACTTGTTTGCCTCTAGACTTAAGGTGGCGCAGCTGCGCCACTTCCAAGATTATGACCAGCGCAACTGCGCCGGTCTGTAGAAAGTTCTGAGTAAGTTGTGGAATTTGAATATAAAGAAATGTATATTAAGGACTCATATGGGTAATAAAAGTCATAATTAGCGATTAAGTTGTCCATAAATGGATTAAATTAGCGAAAACATGATTTGAATAAGAGTTAATTAATTAACCCGGAATAAATATTGGTTAATTAAGTGATATTATGGAATATTATATTATAAAACCTTGTGTGGCAGTGGTGAGATAATAATTTGAATAAATAAGTTAATTCACTCAAGTAAAATGGTGAATTAAGGATTATGTGTTGCATAAAGAAAATGGAAGGAATATGTTAATTTAATATTTTAAATATATTAAATAGTATTATAAGATATAAAAGGATTAGTATTTGAAAGATAAGTGAGTAATAAAAGAAGAGTACCAATATAATTATAAATAGATATTGGTTAGAGATTTATGCATTAAGTTATGGCTAACTGAAAATGTGTTGGGACAAGTTATGGAAGAAAACGAAAGTAAAGAATTATAGTATAATAATTAGTTGTGTACATACTAATTATTCTAAGGAAATGGTTGTCTTAAATAAAAGTGTAATGAGTATAAAATTCATACAGCCTAGTATAGTAGTTCTATATATTACAAGTGTGTAATTATTTAAGGTAAGCTAAATAATTTAGCATTACTGTAAAGTGTGTCATAAACTTTATATTAAATCGATATTAAAATAACGTGGAATTGGGGAAAGGCCAAACGTGACCTGGACCCCTAATATTTTATTGTTAAGATTATGAGCTTGAGTTATATAACTACGGTAAATGAGATTAATGAGCCTTGTGTGGCCTGGGTATTAAAGTTGAACCAGACTGAAGGTTTAACTGTAATTATTAAAAGAGAATTAATGGAAAGATAATAGATGATTGATAATAATCATTGTGAGATTAAAGTGTGATGGGCAATAATGGGTTGAGAGTACCCAACTGTTGTATATTTAGCCCAAATAAAATGTTATGTGGACTAGCTTAATATACATGGGATATAAAATTATATATTAAAGTATATAAGTATACTTCCTACATGTGGGTAGGTACATATATATGTGTGTATATGTACCCATAACTTAATTTAAGGTAGTAATGTTAAGTCATTATAATTGATTTAATAGGCCCAAAAGGAATTAACTTTAGTATGATGGGGACCCTTTTACTGATAAGTTAAGGAGTAATATACCTCGTCCCATATTCATTGTCCCTAATTATATTAGCCGTGTAATAGGCCAATGGTCTACTCCTCTATGTTTCTTAAACTCAGTTATGATGATGATGATGATGGCTATCTAGAGCAAATAATTAAGAGAGGGATGGAGGAAGCGGGACTTGGTGACCCACCCTTCAATACCCAATGGCTTCTTCTTCTTCCTCTTAGTTTAAATCTTTGGGCAAAATCATTGTAGGGACAATGATTTCTCTATAAATAGGGACTCCTCCTTCTCAATTCTCGTTGGTTGAATTGTCTGAGAAAATGGGTTATGGAAGGATAGTAGAATTGAGAGCAATTGGAGGATTGGAGAGCTATAGTTATCAAATTGAAGCCATCAAGAGGTAATAATTCTAATGTATATGCTCTTGAATTCCTAAGTTTTGAATTTCTTAGAAATGTCAAGAAAATAGTTATTTTTGAGTCAAACATTGGTGGCTAAGGATTGTTGTAATCCATAAATTGTTGTTAGATATTGATAATACAGTTAAATACGAAAATAACGGAAGTTAAACGGACCAATTTGGTTTAGAAACGAATCCGTAGTGATGAAATTAGCTAAACTTGTCAAAACATGAAAACTTAGTATAAATATTAGTTTTGGATTAATCTTTGGTTAGTTAATGTTTATGTTAATTGTTGATTCTTTGGTATGTTGTAGTTTTATGAGTTACAAATCCATAGAATCTAAAACGAAATGAATTGGATGTGTATAACTCGAGTTATGAAGATCGGAAAGTGAAATGGTCTGAAAATTCACGTAGAGCCAAGTTTGGAACCTTCTTCTGCCTCTTGTGGCATAGCTGCACTGCCCCTAAGGCCATTTGGGGCGCAGCTGCGTCGGAGCATGGTCAGACAATAAAAAACTATTTTGACCTGTTGTAGTAAATTAGGCATAACTTCTTCATATAAACTCCGGTTGAGGTGGTTCAGGATAATTCTGAAAGATAACGAGTAGACCTACAACTTTCTTTTTTTAAGTTTTTCGATTTGAAGTCGTTTAGAGGGGTAAAAATGTCCATCTTTCTGACTGCTACGTATTCGAAAGCAATCGAAGGGCGTCGGACATGCACTTACGCAATTATAGTGCTCTCGACGATAAAATACGTTATTCTAAGTGATAAAACAAAAATACGCATAATAATAGACATGATATATAGTTAAGGTTATCTTAATTATAATGGATTTCGTTAACACGATTTAGCATGAGCTTTGAAAAGAAACTTGAGTTTTGAAAGCAAACTTTGACGAAACTTGTGTACTTTAATTTCTGACCTTGATAAGCATGCATACGAAGTCTAACTATGCATGACATAAGGTTTGAAGTTGTTTCATATGCGTTAGATTGCTTGGACATGGTTTAAAACGATTTCAAAGGTAAACTCGAATATTTTTGCAAACTAAGTTTTTATAAACATGGAGTCGTTATATTTTGACCTTGTAAACATATGTAGATTTTCCAAGTAGAATCACTGAAAAATTCCTTTAGGATTTCCGTATGGACTATTTTTAGCAAATGACGCCAAAATTGAAAATGACTAAAAGTAGGCTGTCCAGAAATTTAAGGAACTGTTTCGGCCACTTAATTTGTGAAATAAAATCAGGCCTTTTGGGACATGAAAATATATGAGATAAAGTATCTTGTGTCCAAAAATGAGTTCATTCCGACTTAAATTGCGCAAGTTATGACCATTTCAATATTGGCATTTTTCTTACTAAAATTGCTATAACCGGAGTTGTATAACTCCGATGGCCACGAAATTTAAACTGGAGAGTCACATTAACATGTGTAAGATCCCTTCAAAAGTTGGGAATTTTTAGAGTTAAGCGTGAGGTAGTTATTTTCTTAAGAAATTAACTAGAAATTAATTTTTGAAAAATACTAAAGGAAATTGAAAAATTCTTGAAATATTATTTTTATGTGTGGAATACATGTATTTATGTGTGGACAAAAGATAAAAAAATAATAAGATGATTCGGTTAAAAAAAGGGAATCAAGCTTGCTGGATTGCCATCTAGTTTATTGGATTGGAGTTCTGTTGAATCCAGTCTGCTGGATTGGAAAATAATTTACAAAATTGAAATCCAGTTTGAATCCAGGTTGCTGGATTAGTGTCTGGGTTGCTAGAATTGTAATCCAGGCTGCTGGATTAGAATCAGTTTGATTCCAAGCTGCTGGATTGGTGTCTGGGTTGCTAGAATTGTAATCCAGGCTGCTGGATTAGAATCAGTTTGAATCCAGGTTGCTGGATTAGCATCTGGATTGTTAGAATTAGAATCTAGTCTGCTGGCTTGGGGTATTTAACCTACTAAGTAATAAAGAAGAGCTTATATAAGGAGGGATTAAGCAATGAAGTGAGTAAAAGGTTGTTGAAGAATAACAATAACATTAAGACTTTAACGTAATGTCTAATACTTAGCTATATGATTAAATGTTAGACAATTTAACATAGAATACTGAGATTATGAGTGAGTATATGCTATGACTGATTGAAAGATCTATTATAGGTCTTTTCTCTAAGAAGCTAAACTAAATTGCGTAGCAGTAGATCGCGATTGAGGCAAGTTCTCTAACTCAAACTCGAGTTATATTCCAAAGCATGTTAGTGAATAGTTATTGATGATTATTCACATCCTTACTGATTGTTGATAAATCGCACTTTGTGTAATTAAATTCCTGTTCCATTATTATTGAACTGTGACTTAGTTAAAGTTCTTTCATTCATGAACTGTTTATGATATGAATCTATGCTAGTTGTATCAGCTAGATCAAGCATGTTTAAATTTGTTAAATCAAATATGTTTTGAAAGTGGTGCCTAACCAATTGAAATGGAAAGGACTCTTGCCTGAGAAAAAGAACAGTTTTACTAAAGCATTATTGGAAAATAATTTTTGCTAGTATATTAAGTGATTATGCATATTTCACCGGGTAGGAAAGGCTGATTCCCTTGACTACCAAACTTTATTAAAAGGACCAGTTTAAATACTGACAACCTTAGTATATGTTCATAGTTATTTAAAACCACTCAACATCTGTTATTCATTTATTCTAATATACAGTTATAGTGATGTAAATAATGTTCTTTCACAATCGATTATTTTGTTGAACATTGAAAGCTAAATTCTTTTCTAATCATGATATATCTCCTTTGAATTTAAACTTGCTAAGCAAATTAGTTGCTTACCCTTGCTATATCATGACAATTGTTACAGCTAAGCTAGAATCATCCAAGAAGGACAAGGGAAAAGGAAAGGTTCAGAAATAAATAATATAAATATATATGTATCAGTAGATACTATGTTTGATGGGTTGTAAGCCTTTTGTGTTATTATATGTAACTTAAGTAAGGTATGTTTAAGTTAAGATAATAGACCTTGGGTTATGTTTGTAAGACTTTATTATAATGAACAACGTATGTTTATTATTCGCAATAGTATATAGAATGCATATGATGATGATATATCGTGAGCACTGAATCCGAGGTTAGAGAACCCGGATTTGGGGGCGTCACAGGTTGGTATCAGAGCCGTAGGTTATAAACATTAGGATGCGAAACCTAGGTTATAACCTTAGAAGAAAACTCGTATAGAGTATACTAGGAGATGGACTGGGGAGATTCATCTAGTATAGATTGTACATAATAAAATATTGTTTCATTTTATCAATGAATATTTTTTATTGTGATACTGATGTTGTGTTTGTTTGGTTATAGTATGCCTGAGGAAGGACAAGATAGTCATATAGTCGAACAGAAGCTGATAGATCCGATAGAGGATCAAGAGGATAGTGATGAGAATGACGAGAATATGATGGAGGACCTGTTCGAAGAGAACATGGCGCTGGAGAATTGAGTGGCACAGTTAGAGAAGGAGAATGCTACTCATCAATTCACTGAGACTCAGTACAAGGAATTGACATATCAAGCTCAGACCGAGCTTGCTGAGATAAAGATACAGTTGCAGGGGCAGATAACCTCGGCTACACAGATGGTTGCCATGAATGCGGAGCTAGAGGCTAGAGTACAAGAGCTGTAGGTGGAGAATTACACTTTCTAGAACACTGAACAGCAGTATAAAGATGCCACTTATCAGGCATTAGCAGAGTTGGATGTGATGAAAGCTAAAGTGGAGTTACTGGAGTTCCAGCTTTGAGGAAAGGGCATTGGAGAATCAGACGTGGAAGTTTGCGTTTGATATAGAGGTAGCAGACAATATAAGGATAGAGGATGCTTGTATCCGAGCATCGAAGAGGGTGGACCAGCTTGAGGAGAAGTTGGAGGCTAGTGAGATCCGAGTGGATACTTTGGGACGAGCACTGGATACAGCTTACATGGGTTAGTGGGCAAGAGTGATGAGATCCTCAAAGATAGGCGAGTTGAGTCGATCTGTTAGACGTCGACTTATGGATGGATTCATTCCACCAAAGTCGGAGCATGCAAATACACCCCCTCCAGACGCGCAGTGATAGTTTAGTAGTTTTCTATTGTATATAGATGCAGTAGAACCCCTTTTGTTTGTTAGGGTTTTATGCTTGATGTAAACCTCAGACTGTGTGAGGTAGTATGTTTGTTTGATGTATCCCCATTTATGTGTATATGGGAGTATGCCATTTGATAGATCCCATCTCTGGATATTTAGAATGGGATAGTTAGCATTTATAGAAATATTCCAAGCATGTAAGTGTGAGACACTAAGAATTGGGATATGAATATAAATGCAGTATTATGATATGGGTCTGATGAAGTAAATAAGATATGAGAAAGTAAGGTAGTAAGCTTTATATCTGATTATTGTTAATCCAGTAATCTCAAAATGTAAATCCAGCAAGCTGAATGTGAATCCAGCTAGCTGAATAGTAATCCAATAATCCAAAAATGTAAATCCAACAAGCTGAATATGAATCCAGTAAGCTGAATAGTAATCTAATAATGTTGAATTGCTAATCCAGCAAGTTGAATAGTAATTTAACAAGCTGAATTGTAATCCAGCAAGCTGTATTGTAAAATAGTAAAACTGAACTGTGAATGCAGTAAGCTGAATTGTTAATCTAAAACCATTATGATTACCTGAGTTTAAGTTATACAATACGTTAACACTAATAAGATATGATATATAAAGAAACTCAAGGAATAATGTATGGTTTTGTTTAACTAGATAATGCCGCTAAGACGTCAAAATCGTAACCAGAGGGAGGAATGTTCTGTGAACAATGAAAAGGATCAAGATGACCCAATGTAGAACTTTGCAAATATGATAGCTCGAGCTATACGAACTCGTACACCTGTAGCGAGGAATCAAGCTGATAATAGATTAGCAAACTTTAAAGATTTTAAGGCTGTAGGACCACTAGAATTCAGTAGAATCACGGACCCCATAAAAGCTCAGACATGGGTGAAAGAGATGGAAAAGGCATTTATCATTGCTAGGGTAGCCGAGGAGCAAAAGACGGCTTACTGGTGGGAGGCGAACCAAGCTAGAGCCGGAACGGAGGTAGTAACATGGACTAGGTTTAAGGAGTTGTTCTTAGAAAGTTATTTCTCGGAGGCCATGCAAGCCAGAATGGATGTGCAGTTTCTTGAATTGAAGCAAGAAAATATAACAGTTGCCAAATATGTAGCAAAATTCAATGAGCTAGCCAGATTCGCACCTCATCAGGTTGATACAGGACTACGAAAGGCGCGTAGGTTTGAAAATGGGCTGAAGCTGTGGATACACAGCAAAGTCGCAGTGGTACAAATTGCTACGTTTTCAACACTGTTAGAAAAAGCCATCATTGCCGAAGGTAGTAGTGAGGCAGTATCTAAATTCAACAGAGAGAAGAACAAGAAGAAGATTGAAAGTGGACATCAGGGTGCCAGCAGCGGAGGTAGTAATACTAAGAAATGCAAATGGAACAGTGGCAACAAATCGGGAACTCAACAAGGGAGTACACCACAGAAAATGCCAACATGTGTAAAGTGTGGAAAGAATCACTCTGGGGAGTGTATGAAGGGAAAGAATATTTGTTATAACAGCGGCCAGGAAGGACATATCTCACTGAATTATCCTAAACCAAAGAAGGGAGGTTGTTTTTCTTGTGGGCGAACGGGGCATCGATTTAAAGATTGTCCATTCAAGAAGAATACTGACGGAGAAAGTGAAAACAAGAGCAGTACCACAAAGTTAACTATTGGAGGACCAACATAGCAAAGTAAGCCAACAGCCCGAATGTTCAATATGACTGTGTAAGACGCAGTGACATCAAAGGAGGTGGTGTCAGGTATTATTCCGATCAATAATATAAAAGCGTATGTATTATTTGATTCGGGAGCTACCTGTTCATTTGTGTCTGATGAATTTGCTAGAAGATTAAACTTACCATGTGAAAAGTTAAATAACCCTATGAACATAGAAGTTGCAAACAAAGAAGTGATCCCTGTAGAGTTTATCCATAACAATTGTGGTGTGAAAATAAGGGGACATAAGTGAAGCATGAATTTGATTCCGATACGCTTGGGAGAATTTAATGTCATCTTAGGGATGGATTGGTTGTTTAACCATGAGGCAGTTATAGATTTTCAGAAGAAGAGTATACGCCTTAAGACACCAAATAAGTCTAAGGTGGTATTTTATGGTGGTATTTTATGGTAGCAAGTCGCCAAGATAAATAAGTTGTCTGACGATGATGCAGGCCAGAAGGATGTTACGAAAAGGATGTGAAGGTTATTTGGCTCATGTAGTGGATACACGGGTTGTGAATTCGGACATGGGGCAGATACCTATAGTTAATAAGTTTGGGGATGTCTTTCTAGAAGAACTTCCGGGACTTCCGCCAGACAGAGAGATAGAGTTTATGATTGATTTAGTACCAGGGACAGCGCCGAGATCGAAAGCACCGTATCGAATGGCTCCGGTAGAAATGAAAGAGTTGATGATCCAGCTACAAGAGTTGTTGGATAAGAAGTACATTCAACCTAGTGTATCTCCATGGGGAGCACCGGTGTTGTTTGTAAAGAAAAAAGATGGTTCGATGAGGTTATGTATAGATTATAGAGAGTTGAATAAGGTGACAATCAAGAACAAATACTCGTTACCAAGAATAGACGATCTGTTTGATCAACTTAAAGGGGCGAGATGTTTTTCTAAGATTGACTTAAGGACTGGTTACCATCAGTTGAAGGTGAGGATGGAGGATGTACAAAAGAAAACATTTAGAACTCATTATGGCCATTATGAGTTCTTAGTGATGTCATTTGGATTGACGAATGCACCAGCTGCTTTTATAGACTTGATGAACAGAGTATTTAAATCGTACTTGGATAAGTTTGTGGTGGTGTTCATTGACTACATTTTGGTGTATTCAAAGACTGACGAGGAGCATGCCGAACATTTACGAATTGTATTGGAAACGTTAAGAGAAGAGAAGTTATATGCGAAATTTTCAAAGTGTGAGTTCTGGTTGAAGAGAGTGCAATTTTTGGGACATGTCATCGACAACGAGGGAATTTCTGTTGATCCAGCGAAAGTAGAAGCGGTGAAAAATTGGGGACAACCGAAGACATCGACAGAGATCAGAGGTTTCTTGGGATTGGCAGGATATTATCAGAGATTTGTTCAGGATTTCTCAAAGATAGAGACACCATTGACTAATCTGACGAGGAAGACTATTAAGTATGTGTGGATAGAAAAGTGTGAACAAAGTTTTCAAGAACTAAAGAAAAGATTAAGTGAAGCACCTGTGCTATCTTTACCATATAGTACGGGGGGTTTTACAGTGTATAGTGATGGGTCACACAAGCGACTAGGTTGCGTGTTAATGCAGAATGGTAAAGTCATTGCGTACACGTCACGATAATTAAAAGACTATGAGAAGGGATACCCTACCCATGACCTGGAATTGGATGCGGTAGTGTTTGCCCTTAAGATTTGGAGACATTATCTCTACGGAGAAAGGTGTGAGATATACACAGACCACAAAAGTCCGAAGTATATCTTTACACAAAATGAGTTAAATATGAGGCAGAGGAGATGGTTATAATTGATCAAAGACTATGATTGTGATATTCTATATCATATAGGGAAGGCCAATGTAGTGGCAGATGCTTTAAGCAGGAAGAGCAGAGAAAAGTTGTTCGTATTGACAGACCAAGAAGAATTAGTAAGAGAAATGGAGAAAATGGAGTTGGAGGTGAAAAATCCAAAGGATTCGGATAGAGTAATAGAAATGGAAGCAAGTCCGACTTTATTAGATAAGGTGAAAGAATCACAAGAGAATGATGGAGAATACGATAATATCAAGAAGCGGTTGGCTGAAGGCGAAGAGTTGAAGTATAAGAATGACGGCCTTGGATTGCTGAGATTTGAAGGAAGAATTTGGGTACCTACAGTTCCAGAGTTAAAAGAGGAGATTTTACAAGAAGCTCACAATACGAGATACTCAATGCACCCAGGAAGCACGAAGATGTATCAAGATTTATGTCAACATTATTGGTGGCCAAACATGAAGAGAGAGGTTGCTGAATGCTTCAGCAGATGTTTAACTTGTCAACGAGTCAAGGCAGAGCATCAACGACCAAGTGGACTATTACAGCCATTGGAAATTCTAAAATGGAAATGGGAGCTCGTTACGATGGATTTTGTGGTAGGACTTCCAGCGACACAGAAAGGTTATGATGCCATATGGGTGATTGTCGATCAGCTTACAAAGTCAGCACACTTTTTGCAGATCAGGATAAGGTATACTTTAGTTCAGTTAGCCAAATTGTATATCAAGGAAATAATTACGAGATATGGAGTACCGGTATCACTTATGTTTGATAGAGATCCGCGCTTCACGTCGAACTTTTGGAGGAGTCTCAAAGAAAGAATGGGGACACAGTTAAGGTTAAGTACCGCGTATCATCCACAGACAGATGGGCAAAGCGAGAGAATGATTCAAACACTAGAAGACATGCTCAAAGCATCTGTGATGGACTTTAAAGGAAGCTGGGAAGATCATCTTCCATTAGTAGAGTTTGCGTATAACAATAGTTATCATGCAAGCATTGGAATGCCGCCGTATGGAGCCCTATATGGAAGGAAATGCAGAACGCTCTTATGTTGGGACGAGGTAGGTGAACGAAGACTGTTGGGGCCAGAATTGGTGCAGCAGACCTTGGAGATCATCAAAGTGATAAGAGCTCGACTGGTAGCAGCTCAAGATCGACAAAAGAAGTACGCAGATCTTCATTGCAAGAAAAGAGACTTTGAAGTGAGAAGCTATGCATTTCTTAAGGTATCTCCCTAGAAGGGGAAGATAAGATTTGGGAAGAAAGGTAAACTGAGTCTGAGATTTATTGGACCATTCAAAATACTGAAGAAGATTGGTGAAGTGGCGTACGAGGTAGCTCTACCTCCTGAACTGGAACATATTCATAATGTGTTTCATGTGTCAGTGTTACATCCGTACAAGCCAGATTACAAGCATGTAATATCATATGAGTCGATTGAAGTCGAGAAGGACTTATCATACGAGGAGATTCCTTTAGAAATTTTAAATATGAAAGAGCAAAAGTTAAGAAATAAGGTTATACATTCTGTCAAAGTTCTATGGAGGAACCACAACGCTAATGAAGCTACGTGGAAACTTGAAGAAAAGATGAGAAAGAATTATCCGAATCTTTTTAATTAACCTTAATTGAAATTCCGGGGACGGAATTCTTATAAGGAGGGGAGAATGTAATAACAAAGAATTTTAAGTCACTTTGTAATAGATATATTAATTAAATATTAGTGATATTGAAAGCCTTGTGACATGTGTGGAGTGAATAATAGGCTAAATGAATATGTGTACTGTATTTATGTATATGTGTTCATTTATTTTATAAAAAGTAAATTAAGAAGAAAGATTACATAACCTAATTTTACATTAGGTATGAGAATTAAATAACTTAAGGATTATTGTAACGACCACAAAATTCATACAATATAACTCTCGACATCGGTCGTTAACAATACATCCTTATTCAGAGTTTACATCATTAATCAATGATACAATTACTAAAAATACGGAATATTTAAAACTTTTACATTATTCCTTCTTTATTTCCCTGAATCTCAACCTTTATCATTACATAACTTTGATTCAACTTTATTTCATGAATCGCTTCATCAGAGTTATTATAAACTAAAACCTACAACCACGTTCAATAACCCTTATACATCGGGTAAAATTTAACCTTTACAACTCAACATCTGTTAACCATCATACATTATCAAATACATTATCTGAAACCTTAAACAATACCAAAATAATAACAATTCAGTCAAAGTATATAAATCTTCATGCATTACATCTGATTCATTTCTTTCAAGTAACACATAGCGTTACCTTTAATCCTTAACCTGCAAAAGAGATTATTTACAAGAATGAGCACAACAGCTCAGCAAGATCTAACAGCTTTCATGCATCACATAGCACATAAATACATGCTCAACATATATCTCATAATAATTAAAGTAACATGGCATACATGCTTTACTTCACATAACAAATATAACATTCTTTAATCAATCAATGTAGTCATAAATTGATTTTAACATGTCATGCTTACAACCTATATACAACATATCATGCTCTTTGCAAAGCAATTTAAAATAGTTCATCATTAAGTGCACGTAGAAAATAGGAACTGAAAGACTTGCCTTGATCGTTGTTTACCAATAATAGTTTAACAGCTTACAGATATCTGCACTTCACGTGCCCTACACAATTATATAATCATGCACATCAATTTTTAGTCATATAGCAATGCATATTAGTTGTAATGTAAACTTTACTCCACATCTCATAACCCTTCCTATTATCAATACACAACATTCAATAAGATTGTGTTAACTTTCGACTTATATCTCACTATATTTCTTTTTTAGTAATATTCAAAATTCATTCAAGTGTTTAAGTCCTGCTAGGAATACCTATTGGTTTTATATTAACCACATTTCATATATAATAATGTTCATTACATTAGAATCAAAACACTATTTAAGTGTATTACCACATTACACGGCGTTTCGACGTTTATACGTCACACGCCTAACTCGCCTCTTTTGCATGTGCTTTGCATGCTCCTATATTGAGTTACATTACTCTATAATATTTCACTCTTATTGAAAATATTATATTAAACAGGGTCATACAAACTCGTTACGGCGCTGCGACGCTTGCACGTCCGTACGTCAAACTTGCCTATTCGAACGCCCAAACAACACGCATTTGCGCACGCTTAGCACACCCATACAACTTGTATAATACTCAAGGTTAATGCTAAGTATCATTATAATACATAATATTCATGTTATGGAAGTTAGAACATTATTTTACATGGTCGGGAGCATTACATGTGCATAGGTGCATGTCCGATGCACCCCGATTGCCTCCAAAAACACATCAGTCCCAAAATAGACCATTTTGACCCCTGCTACTAACCTCAAATTAATAAACATAAAGAACCAAAGTTGTAGGTCTACTCGTGCTCGTTCTGGATCATCTTGAATCGCCTCAATCGAAGTTCGTATGAAAATGTAATGGCTATTTTACCACAAGAGGTCAAAATAGTCCTGAACTAACACTATTCTCGGCTCAGCTGCGCCCCAAATAGCCTTGGGGGCAGCGCTGCTGCGCCCCTAGCAGCCTGTTACACGATTATTTTTTCCAGTTTGTTGTTCTTGCGAATTTTCTGACCCTTTTCTCCTTCTAATCTAATAACTCATGCTATACACATCCGATTGAGTCCGTTTTCGACTCTATGGATTCGTGAAACACTGAACTACTCATCTACATAATAATTATAACACTTCAAAACCATTAACAATTCATTTTAAGGGTTCCAATTCAGTGTTTATGCTAATTTTTCATGTTTTACATATATTTAGCGAATTCATTCACTACGAATTCGTTTTGCATCCGTTTTGACTCGTTCAACTTGAGTTATTTTCGTTTTTTCGATTACTATCATGATACATCATCAATTTAAGGTTTTCATCATGATTTCATAACTAAACTTTGACTTCAACTAAGCCATAACATACATAATTAATTAAGAACACAAGTTCTTCATCTTTAGCATAACTTCATGAATTCGATTACCTAACAATTGCTTATAGATGATACATAACAGATTATATATATCCATAAAAACATATTACCAATTTCTCATCAATTCAACCCACCAAAATAATTTACAATGAAGAACCCAAGAAAATAAAAACTTAAGAAACTAGAATTGGATTATCACCTCTTGATTCCTTCCTTAGTTTAGATGAAGATTACTTGATTACTCTTCTTCCCGTTCTTTGATCCTCAGACTTTTGCTCTCAACTTCTTAGAGAATTCTCTTTTCTCTTACTTTCTCTCTAAGTCTCTCTCTTTCTCTCTATTTTGCTAAACCACGTAAAATAAACTGATGGCTTAACTTGGGTGTTACAACTGATGGCTTAATGTGGGTGTTACAAAGGCAAAAGGTCACAAGGCCGTGTTTGGCTAAACCCTTAATCTCCTTTTTAATTTATTTTAATAATTCTCCTTATCATATGGTATATCTTCTTTTCTCTAAATGTCACACTTTAACTATGTTGCTAAATTATTTAGCTAACTACATTGAATAATTATACAATTATAATATGTATAACTATTACTCCATACGTTACGAAATTATATACATAACCCTTAACTTAAAATAACCCTTTTCATTAAAATAATTAATATTTATTCCCTTTATTTTAATTAACTCACATGAATTATATAATTATAATATATAATTATTTAATTCATTTCCTCGCATAAATTGTCTCAATACAATTTATTTAATCCATACATCTAATCACTACTTAAATATTAATCAATTTATTTAATACTATCATACTTAAATAAATTATTCCGTAATAATTTCCATTGAATATTTATTTTATTCATTAATCCTAACACCAATATTTATTTATAATTATATTAGTTCCTCTCATTCTCATACCCATTTACATTTACTTGGCTAAATATAATATATTAAGCCATTACATCAATGTATTACTTTTACATGTAATATATTACCTTCATATTTTATTAAAATATTTATATTTATATTAATTCACTATTTTAATTAAGTGAATACTCACATTATTTATGAGATTTAATTCATAATAATTCCACTGCCAACAAGGAATAATAACCAAATTATATTATTTCATAATATAATCTTTAACTTAATTAAATTAACTAATAATATTTAGTTAATTTTCTTTTCGTAATAACTTCATTTCATTTCTTTAATAGTTAAAGTAACTATTAAACCTCATCATCCCAATAAATGAATATATATATATATATATATATATATATATATTTACTTACACGCAAATCACGTCATAATAAGAATTTCATTCATTAAATTCTTATTTTAACAATTTTTGAAAATTCGGGTTGTCACATCCTTCCCTCCTTATAAGGATTTCGTCCTCAGAATCACTGAAACCCTACCTTACTCAGGTTTCCATCAAATCTCTATAAAAACATTTATCGTTGAATAAGTTCAACACATTACCTTAATATAAGTTATACATATATATTCTACTACATTCCGTTATTCAACAAATTTTAGATTTTATTTCATAACCTTCAATTAAACACAATTGTGTTTTAAATATTATATATTCTCTAACTCGTTCATTTCCTTTCTAAGGATCATTACCATATACTTTACTCGTCGAAGACATATACTTCATAATTCACTATCTTATAAGTATTCGGATTATCACATTCACCCCTTCTTCTAAGAATTTTGACCTTGAAATTTTTATTAATCTTTATTCATTCAATCTATTAAAGTAGATTTTACGTTAATCTTATTCACTAACTTGTTGTGTTCTACAACTATTTCTTTCTAAGGAATATCATTCTTGCCACCTTCACCTTCAGAATAATAAGAATCTTCCACAATTGCTCAATAATTGAAAAGCGATATGAATAATAGGAATTTAAAAGATTCCAATTCATGCTGAGGAGTCATAAGACCTTGAACTCTTCTCCCGGTTTAATAGTGCATCACCACTGTAAACCATCTTTAACAGAATGTTTTACAATCACCCAGACTGAAAACACTCTCTGCAAGTACTCTAGATGATCAGCCTATCGTACCCCTACGTCGTGCACAACGTATAACATCTTAACATCGTACCGACTATATGCGTTACTTTTGGAACAATTGTCTCCGATAACATGTCCCCTTTTTATAGGGTTTTTCACCTCAGCTTCTTAACATTTGAATCCACACCAAAACAATTTGGTTTGGTATAGTTTAACAAAGAACGCTTGAATTTTATGAACATCTTTCAATATTCGTCTAGCTGAATCAAGTAGCATAGACTTCTAGCAATAACTCGGACATCAATCGAGATATATATATATATATATATCTTTAACCAACTCAATTTTTTTTTCATTTAAAGAAACTAAAAGCAAATAAATCCCCTTTTTTTTATAGTTTAAGGAAACTAAAAATAAATGAATCTTTTCATAATATCCTGATACCGTACCGTAATAATGGTACGTTGAGAATTTCGTCATTACATGACGTCGTCATACTACATCATACCATAGTGGGATGACGATCATACGATCACATCCAACACTAGGTTTAACTGCATTTATAACTTCCTCGATTAGTGTCTCTACACCATATCAAATGATGCATAGAACACATAAAATATATTTTGAAAATTTAAAATTATTTTTGTCTAGCTGAAGCAATTAGCATAGACATGTGAATAATAGCACTATTTAAAAAAAATTCATTGGTTCCATCATTTGATCCAATGTTTTTCAAGAAAATAGAAGTGCAACATCAGCACGAAGTCAATAAATTTTAAAAATCTAGCAAAGCTAGGAGATTTAGAATATAAAACTTTCTCCATCAATTAAATCTTTAGTCCATCATTACTTAATCATTCTATCAATCTTAAACAACATCAATGCTTCCTACACCATAACCTTTCTATTCCTAGTATAGTTCATCAAACTTTCCACACTTTGGAAGTCAGGAACTTTCCACAATAATATAAGTTTAAGAACTTCCTAGTCAGACCATAGGCGTCCATTCGCTAAGGAGTTCCAAACATACCATATGATTATGAGTCATGAACTTACCATAAGCATGAGTTTTAAGAACTCACACCTAATCTTAATAACATCTTACTAATCTTAATAGTCTCTAACTATCAAATATACACATGAGAAAAGAATCACCTTTTCACTACATATACATTGATAGTGCGATACTAACATTCCAATGATTATCAATGTGATAAACTAAGTGCAAGCACAAAACCCTTGCCCATACAAAGGTTTGTACAACTCAGCCATCACATGATTCTTCAATTGAAATTCCACCTAACTCTATCTTGCTCATAACTTGCTCTTTACTCGATACGAATTTTTTGCATCTCATCATTTATAACTCCTCGTGAGTTAACCTTGTACTATATCATAGTACATTCTCGTTATAGCATCAAACTATAACTATTCAATCATTACTGACCATCTGTCTTTCAACTTTAAAAGTTTAAGTCGTGACCTTATTCTATAATCATCTCCCTTATGATTCTCTCTTATCTCATTATTGTTTTATTTTAAAACTTCTTATCTTTTCCTTTCATCATGATATATCATGATCTCATTATGATTTAATCTTATAGACTTCGTCTATTCATCATTATTCGTCATCTTTATTATTGGAGTTAAGTAACTCTTGATTCTTATCTTCATATCTCTTCAAGATTCTTCTTTGAATCTTCTTGTTTATTTATTAACTCTTCTTTTAAGAATTTCTAACTTCGTTCATAAAGTTCAACATTTTATTCGAGTTTTATTCCTCGTTATTCTCACCTTCTTCTTATAACATTTCAAGGACTTAACTCATCCTATACTTCTATGTATGTGAAAGGAATCACCTTTTCGTTATACGTAACTTAACTTCTCATTCTCTAAGGTCATAGCCTAAGGTACTCTTACCTAAGGTGTATAACCTATCAGCTCTGATACCAACTGTAACGACCCCAAAATTCATACAATACATCCTTATTCAGAGTTTACATCATTAATCAATGATATAATCACTAAAAATACGGAATATTTAAAACTTTTACATTAGTCCTTCTTTATTTCCCTGAATCTCAACCTTTATCATTACATAACTTTGATTCAACTTTATTTCATGAATCGCTTCATCAGAGTTATTATAAACTAAAACTTACAACCACGTTCAATAACCCTTATACATCGGGTAAAATTTAACCTTTACAACTCAACATCTGTTAACCATCATACATTATCAAATACATTATCTGAAACCTTAAACAGGGTCCAAAATAATAACAATTCAGCCAAAGTATATAAATCTTCATGCGTTAAATCTGATTTATTTCTTTCAAGTAACGCATAGCGTTACCTTGAATCCTTAAACTGCAAAAGTGATTATTTGCTCAGCAAGATCTAACAGCTTTCATGCATCACATAGCATATAAATACATGCTCAACATACATCTCATAATAATTAAAGTAACATGGCATACATGCTTTACTTCACATAACAAATATAAAGATTGAGTTCCTTACTCAATCAACATTCTTTAATCAATTAATGTAGTTATAAATTGACTTTAACATTTCATGCTTAGAACCTATATACAACATATCATGCTCTTTGTAAAACAATTTAAAACATTTCATCTTCAAGTGCACGTAAAAAATAGGAACTGAAAGACTTGCCTTGATCGTTGTTTACCAATAATAGTTTAACAGCTTACAGATATCTGCACTTCACGTGCCCTACACAATTATATAATCATGCACATCAATTATTAGTCTTATAGCAATGCATATTAGTTATAATGTAAACTTTACTCTACATCTCATAACCCTTCCTATTATCAATACACATCATTCAATTTGATTGTGTTAACTTTCGACTTATATCTCACTATATTTCTTTTTTAGTAATATTCAAAATTTATTAAAGTGTTTAAGTCCTGCTAGGACTACCTATTGGTTTTATATTAACCACATTTCATATATAATAATGTTCGTTACATTAGAATCGAAATACTATTTGAGTGTATTACCACATTACACGGCGTTTCGACGTTTATACGTCACATGCCTAACTCGCCTCTTTTGCATGTGCTTTGCATGCTCCTATATTGAGTTACATTACTCTATAATATTTCACTCTTATTGAAAATATAATATTAAATAGGGTCATACACACTCGTTACGGCACTGCGACGCTTGCACGTCCGTACGTCAAACTTGCCTATTCGAACGCCCAAACGACACGCATTTGCGCACGCTTAGCACGCCCAGACGACTTATATAATACTCAAGGTTAATGAAAAGTATCATTATAATACATAATAGTCAAGTTATGGAAGTTAGAACATTATTTTACATGTTCGGGAGCATTACATGTGCATAGGTGCATGCCCGACGCCCCCCAATTGGCTCCAAAAACACATTAGTCCCAAAAATAACCATTTTGACCCCTGATACTGACCTCAAATTAAAAAACCTAAACAACCAAAGTTGTAGGTCTACTCGTGATCGTTCCGGATCATCTTGAATCATCTCAATCGGAGTTCGTATGAAAATGTTATGGTTATTTTACCACAGGAGGTCAAAACAGTCCCGAACTGACACTGTTCCGGCGCAGTTGCGCCCCAAATAGCCTTGGGGGCAGCAGCGCAGCTGTGCCCCTGGCAGCCTGTTACTCGATTTTTTTTTTAGTTTGTTGTTCTTGCGAATTTTCTGACCCTTTTCTCATTCTAATCTCCATAACTCAAGCTATACACACCCGATTGAGTCCGTTTTCGACTCTATGGATTCGTGAAACACTGAACTACTCATCTACATAATAATTATAACACTTCAAAAACATTAACAATTCATTTTAAGGGTTCCAATTCAGTGTTCATGCTAATTTTTTATGTTTTACATATATTTAGCGAATTCATTCACTACGAATTCGTTTTACATCCGTTTTGACTCGTTCAACTTGGGTTATTTTTTTTTTCGAGTACTATCATGATACATCATCAATTTAAGATTTTCATCATAATTTCATAACTAAACTTTGACTTCAACTAAGCCATAACATATATAATTCATTAAGAACACAAGTTCTTCATCGTTAGCATAACTTCATGAATTCGATTACCTAACAATTGCTTATAGATGATAAATAACAGATTATATATATCCATAAAAATATATTATCAATTCCTCATCAATTTAACCCACCAAAATAATTTACAATGAAGAACCCTAGAAAATAAAAACTTAAGAAACTAGAATTGGATTATCACATCTTGTTTCCTTCCTTAGTTTAGATGAAGATTACTTGATTACTCTTCTTCCTCTTCTTTGATCCTCATACTTTTGCTCTCAACTTCATAGAGAATTCTCTTTTCTCTTACTTTCTCTCTAAGTCTCTCTCTTTCTCTCTATTTTGCTAAACCACGTAAAATAAACTGATAGCTTAACTTGGGTGTTACAACTGATGGCTTAATGTAGGTGTTACAAAGGCAAAAGGTCACAAGGCCATGTTTGGCTAAACCCTTAATCTCCTTTTTAATTTATTCTAATAATTCTTCTTATCATACGGTATATCTTCTTTTCTCTAAATGTCACACTTTAACTATGTTGCTAAATTATTTAGCTAACTACATTGAATAATTATACAATTATAATATGTATAACTATTACTTCATACATTACGAAATTATATACATAACCCTCAACTTAAAATAACTCTTTCCATTAAAATAATTAATATTTATTCCCTTTATTTTAATTAACTCACATGAATTATATAATTATAATATATAATTATTTAATTACTTTCCTCGCATAAATTGTCTCAATACAATTTATTTAATCCATACATCTAATCACTACTTAAATACTAATCAATTTATTTAATACTATCATACTTAAATAAATTATTCCATAATAATTTCCATTGAATATTTATTTTATTCATTAATCCTAATACCAATATTTATTTATAATTATATTGGTTCTTCTCATTCTCATACCCATTTACATTTACTTGGCTAAATATAATTTATTAAGCCATTACATCAATGTATTAATCTTACATGTAATATATTACCTTCATATTTTAGTAAAATAATTATATTTATATTAATTCACTATTTTAATTAAATGAATACTCACATTATTTATGAGATTTAATTCATAATAATTTCACTACCAATAAGGAATAATAACCAAATTATATTATTTTATAATATAATCTTTAACTTAATTAAATTAACTAATAATATGCAGTTAATTTCTTTTTCGTAATAACTTCATTTAATTTCTTCAATAGTTAAATTAACTATTAAACCTCATCATCCCAATATATGAATATATATATATATATATATATATATATATATATTTACACGCAAAATACGTCATAATAAGAATTTCATTCATTAAATTCTTATTTAAATAATTTTTGAAAATTCGGGTTGTCACATCCTTCCGTCCTTATAAGGATTTCGTCCTCAGAATCACCGAAACTCTACCTTACTCAGGTTTTCATCAAATCTCTTTAAAAACATTTATCGTTGAATAACTTCAACACATTACCTTAATATAGGTTATACATATATATTCTACTACATTCCGTTCTTCAATAAATTTTAGGTTTTATTTCATAACCTTCAATTAAACACAATTATGTTTCAAATATTATATATTCTCTAACTTGTTCATTTCCTTTCTAAGGATCATTACCATATACTTTACTCGTCAAAGACATATACTTCATAATTCACTATCTTATAAGTATTCGGGTTATCACAGTTATGGTATGGGAGAATGTTAGTATTAAAAATATATACTAACCTAAGAGATTTATTTTATATATATCTCAACTAATTAATTTTCTAATCTAATTAAAGCAAGTCTAATTGTGTTATGAAATTAAATGAACATGAGTAATAAATTAAAGTACAAATATAGGGAATGGTAATCCTAATTAATGATTAGCGTAAGAGAAATTAAAAGAGTAATGGAACCATAGTGAATTACATGGCTCAAATTTAATTAAATGTGAGCCCAAAACATTAAATACAATGGCCCAAGTCTTGGCCCAATTAGAGAGGGACATGTTGGGCATTTACTTAACTAAATAAATAAATAAAAACAAAACCAAACTTGGAGAAAAAGGGGCCATGTGGCCGGTTTTGATAAGGAAGGAAATGAGAGAAAGTAATGTGGTTCTTTTGTCAAAAAGTGAATTACCTACTCCAACAACTCCCCCATGTGTCACACTTTAAAACAAGCCACCACTTTACTCTTTCTTGCAAGCAAAAGTCTAATAATGAGAGAGAGAAAGAGCGTGAGAGTGGTGGATGAATCTTAAGTATACTTATCTATATCTTTTACAAACAAACCACTAAAGCTATCCTTTCATCTTATTTTATTTAACTAACAAAAGCTAGAAAGAGAGAGAGAGTAAGAGAGAAAATTCGATGGAAAGGAAAGAAGGAAGAAGAAGAGTTCTACTCTTAATGCATCCTAGATTCATTACATATTGTGGTTGGACAATAAGGGTAGCTCACAAATCAAGGTATAAACTTTAATTTTAGAACTTTTGATCCATTCTTTTTGATAGATAAATGGAATATAGAGTTTGTGTTTTCCAACTTTAAAACCATAGATCTTCTTATGTATATGTGTTATATGTTTAGATCTATCACTTTTGAATGTCAAAAGTTAGATCCAAAGCAAGAAATAGAAACTATATTTTGAATAGTTAGAAAATCCTAATTTTTTTTTTAGTATTGATTATGTTTTGTTTATGTTTGGTGGGTTTTGATGTAATAGGTTATGGATCGTGGTAGATCCATGAGTTTATTATGTATGGGTATGAATTATGATAGTTTATGATGGCCAATGTTAGATTAATCAAGAGATCATGAAAGTTTTCTTACAAAACACAAAGTTAGAAAATCAGATTTTCGAGAAAACGGAACATGAAATTCAAACGACCATATCTCTCATTGTGTTTTTAATTTTTGAGTGTGGTTAATTTTTGGAGTTAGATCTATAAGTCTTCTAACTTTTCCAAGTGGAATCACAGAAAAATTCCTTGAAGATTTCCGTATGGACTGTTTTTAGCAAAGGACGCCAAAACTAAAAATGACTAAAAGTTGGCTATTGGAAATTTAAGGGACTGTTTCGGCCACTTAATTTGTGAAATAAAATCAGGCCATTTGGGACATGAAAATATATGAGATAAAGTATCTTGTGTCCAAAAATGAGCTCATTCCGACTTAAATTGAGCGAGTTATAACCATTTCAGTATTGACATTTTTTGACAAATATTGCTATAACCGGAGTTGTATAACTCCGATGGCCACGAAATTTAAACTGGAGACTCACGTTAACATGTGTAAGATCCCTCCAAAAGTTGGGAATTTTTGGAGTTAAGCGTGAGGTAGTTATTTTCTTAAGGAATTAACTAGAAATTAATTTTTGAAAAATACAAAAGGAAATTGAAAAATTCTTGAAATATTATTTTTATGTGTGGAATACATGTATTTATGTGTGGAAAAAGATAAAAAAAAATAATAAGATGATTCGGTTAAAAAAAGGAATCCAGCTTGCTGGATTGCCATCTAGTTTATTGGATTGGAGTTCTGTTGAATCCAGTCTGCTGGATTGGAAAATAATTTACAAAATTAAAATCCAGTTTGAATCCAGGTTGCTGGATTGGCGTCTGGGTTGCTAGAATTGTAATCCAGGCTTCTAGATTAGAATCAGTTTGAATCCAAGCTGCTGGATTGGTGTTTGGGTTGCTAGAATTGTAATCCAGGCTGCTGGATTAGAATTAGTTTGAATCCAGGTTGCTGGATTAGCATCTAGATTGTTGGAATTAGAATCCAGTCTGCTGGATTGGGGTATTGAACCTACTAAGTAATAAAGAAGAGCTTATATAAGGAGGGATTAAGCAATGAAGTGAGTAAAAGGTTGTTGAAGAATAACAATAACATTAAGACTATAACGTAATGTATAATACTTGACTATATGATTAAATATTAGATAATTTAACATAGAATACTGAGATTATAGGTGAGTATATGCTATGACTGATTGAAAGATCTATTATAGGTCTTTTCTCTAAGAAGCTAAACTAAATTGCGTAGCAGTATATCGCGATTGAGGCAAGTTCTCTAACTCAAACTCGAGTTATATTCCAAAACATGTTAGTGAATAATTATTGATGATTATTCACATCCTTACTGATTGTTGATAAATCGCACTTTGTGCAATTAAATTCCTGTTCCATTATTATTGAATTGTGATTTAGTTAAAGTTCTTTCATTCATGAACTATTTATGATATGAATCTATGCTAGTTGTATCAGCTAGATCAAGCATGTTTAAATTTGTTAAATCAAATATGTTTTGAAAGCGGTGCCTAACCAATTGAAATGGAAAGGACTCTTGCCTGAGTAAAAGAACAGTTTTACTAAAGCATTATTGGAAAATAATTTTTGCTAGTATATTAATTGATTATGCATATTTCACCGGGTAGGAAAGGCTGATCCCCTTGACTACCAAACTTTATTAAAAGGACCAGTTTAAATACTGGCAACCTTAGTATATGTTCATGGTTATTTAAAACCACTCATCATCTGTTATTCATTTTTTCGAATATACAGTTATAGAGATGTAATTCATGTTCTTTCACAATCGATTATTTTTGTTGAACATTGAAAGTTAAATTCTTTTCTAATCATGATATATCTCCTTTGAATTTAAACTTGCTAAGCAAATTAGTTACTTACCCTTGCTATATCATGACAATTGTTGCAGCTAAGCCAGAATCGTCCAAGAAGGACAAGGACAAAAGAAAGGTTCAGGAATAAATAATATAAATATATATGTATTAGTAGATGCTATGGTTGATGGGTTGTAAGCCTTTTGTGTTATTATATGTAAGTTTGTAACTTAAGTAAGGTATGTTTAAGTTAAGGTAATAGATCTTGGGATATGTTTGTAAGACTTTATTATAATGAACAATGTATGTTTATTATTCTGCAATAGTATATAGAATGCTTATGATGATGATGTATCATGAGCACTGAATTGGAGGTTAGAGAACCCGAATTTGGGGGCGTCACAATTATACGTAAATAATTAATCTTTGATATTACTTTCCCTAACGCTTAGGATTTTAAGCCCTCACGCTAAAACTTTGTGAGCCATAAGTGAAATATTATTACATATTACACCTCGTCTTGAAATCCTATCGTTATGCGTTTCTCGGAATTTCAACAATAATTTCTGAGCAGAAACGGATGAATAGTGATTTCCTCCCGAGAAAACTTTTCTCGGCTAACTTAACTTTTCACGGCATATTACCTTCAAATCTTTCGATAGAACGTCATTCTGACATTCCGAACTCCCAAAACGGCCTAGGGTCTCTAACCCTAACCCTTAGGATTTCATAAATGAATAGTGCCTATTTTGTCTTTTCCTAGAATTATTTTTATTCTCAGAAATCTTTTATTTTCGTCTTATAAATTCATATCAATTATTTCTAGCACGTAGCCAGAATCCTCCCCATTTCTGCATTCTCTAGTTCATAGAACGACCTTCGATTAACTTACTCAGTTTAGTAAACAAATAAGCAAAATTTATTCAATAAATCAAATAAAATTCATTTACATAAGCGCTCGATTTTCTCGGGCGTTACCAAATCAAATAGCGTAGACCATACCAATAAATTGGACATCAACTTGAACCATTCGTCTAGTCAAATCAATTGACATCGACTATTCCTTTAAATTCTTTCACAATAATTCAAAACGTTTAATGACGTCATGATACCGTACTGTTTCACAGCACGTTGAGGACTTCGTCAATTTATGACTTCGTCATTCTACATCGTACCATAGCAGGTTGATGATACTAACATCACATCCATCACTAGGTTTAATTGCATTTATAACTCCGTATTTTTACCGTCTATGATCAAATGCACTGATGATATAAAATTTATTTTGATATTTCAAATCAATTTATGTCTAGCCATAGTAGTTAGAATAGACATACAAAGAATAGTTCTTTTCAAAATCCATTGGTTCACAAGAAGTTGAACCAATATTATTTTTTTAAACATGTAAACTTTAGCACGATGTCAATAAATTTCAAAATCTAGCATAGCTAGAAGACTTGGAATTTTCATTTTCTCCTTCTTCCTTCATTGTCATACTTGTGACAATCCTAACTTCCTCTAGCACCTTCAATGCTACTTATACTAAAAATACCTTATTTTCAGTCTAAACATTCCTATACCTTAGTATAGTTCATCAACTTGCCACACTTTATGTGTTTAGGAACTTTTCACTACCATATGTGTTTAAGAACTTATCTTCGCAATATGTAATCCAAGAACAAATCAAGGACTTTCCATACGCTTAGAGGCTAGGAAACATAGCATATTACTATGAGTCACAAACTTTTCATAAGTATGAGCTTCAAGAACTCGCACCTATCTTAATATATTCTACTATCAATTACACACATGAGAAAAGATTCACATTCTCACCATATACATATTGATAGCGCCACCTCACTATTCCAATGATTATCATTGTAATAAACTGAGTGGTTGTTACACTAAAGTACAAACCTTTGCCCATAACAAAAGTTCATACAACTCAGCTATCACATGAGTCCTCAATTGAAATTTACAACATTCTTACCTTCTTTTACTTAATACGAATTTTCTTTAATTCGTACATTATCCTCTATAACTCTTCTGAGTTCTTCTACTCGTAGCACTTCATAGTACCATTTCATTATAGTCTTTAGCTATAATCCATCCATCGTTTAACAGAAAACCTTATATTACGATTTAATAAGATCACGTCGTGATCTTCTTCAACGATTTTCTTACCCTTATCTCTCAGATTATAGCCTTAGGTAATCGTACCTAAGGTTTATAACCTATCAGCTCTGATACCAACATGTGACACTCCGAAATCCGGTCTATCTTCACACCCAGATTTCGTACATCACGAGTACATCTCAATCTAAACATACCTCATTATATAACTAAATACAACGACATACATCTGTAAAATCCCAGGTTCTATTACCTTAAATCTTTCATTCCTTCAAATAATGAAAATAACATTATTCTTTACTTCTTACAAAAGTGACTTTCATCTGCCACCAAAGATACATAATAGTTCATTAAACTAATCTATAGTTTAATAACTAATCTACATTACAAGTCTTGGCTTGATCTTCACACTCATTCATATAATGAATGGCACTTCATCAGGACACCAGTCAACTTGATCTTTACGGGATCCTTTAGTACATACTACCGTTGTTCGTTAAAAATATTTTTATTTAAAGCAAGTGTGAGCATTCAATTGCTCAGCAAGTCATAGCAGTTGAATAATAACCACTCAAGAATCACATATTCTTTTAAAATCTTCAATAACTGAACAATGGTTATGAAATAACTTGAATAATAGAAATACGTTATGATTCCTTTCATTTGAAAACATTTGTCTTTGTCATACTTTCTTTCTCCTACTCTTTCATAACATACTGTCTGGCTAGAATCATTAGCACAGACTTAACAATAATGGTTCATGAATAAATAGAACTCTTTTATAATTGAACAGTTCAATCACAGAACAGTTCAATCATAGAAACATTGAAGTGTTAACATTGTGGCACACGGCCTCATACATACTAACACCTTGTACAAATATCACACATTTGCACATAGGTAAAACTTCTCAAGTTCGACATCTGAGAAATTTTAAGAAACTAGCATTCATATTAAAAATGAATGAAGTTAAGAAACTTGCCTATACACAGCTACAACTTACAGTTTACGCTGAACCGCTCATCGAAACTCCTATGTATCACATAAGAAAACACACATACCAATTAGTCATATATCTGACTTACGCATTGGTTTAAACTTCTCTTTACTTCTTATGGTTCGCGTTCTTGTAATTTAAGTCTATGCGACCAACTTTACTTTTATTCCTTTGGTTGTTATGATATATGAAAATGTCACAACCTTACGACTATATTTTATGATAATTTACATCCTTATCTTCTTCTCATACCACCTATATTTCGCACACCTCGAGTCTCTAACAGTGTTCAATACAGTACGCTGAGTGGTTTCCAACAAACGACCAATAAACTAGTTTCTCGTCTCATCTACATTGTCTTTCACAGCGAGTTAGATCGGTTGCTAGTTCGTATATACCATCGCTCTCTGGAGGAATCGTTTAGTCCCGATACTATACATTAACCATTACAGACTACGATTGTACCACAACTCAAACTTAACTTATCTGAACCATTAAAATTATTATGTTCGTTAAGTTAATTCTCATTTCATATTTTATAGCGTCCGATATATTTGACTCGAAACGTTATTTAAGTTATTATCATTAACTCAACGTTTACACGTTATTCATTACTCTTCGTTTCTTTACGTTCAAACCATACACGACGTGTATGCTAAGCACGTTTACCTCATGTGTACACTTAACACCTTCACGCCAGTTTAAATATTTTACATTTACTTTTCTTCCTACGTTCACATCGTTTGTCTTTTACTTTCATTCACCCTTTACTTAAGGTTTTAATCACTTTCAATAATGATTCATTACGTGAACATCACGTTCATCGCCCTACCTTAATGTCTAAGTCATATTGTTCGATGTATGCTAAAACCGCTCATTTATCGCAACTACGTTGCGTTTATAGCTTTTATACTCTTTACACATAACTTTCATTAATCATAACATCGAAATGTTATAAGTCGCCCTCTTCATTCAATGACCAAGGAATTACAATCATAGCAATCCCACATGTTTGTTTTAACACGAACACAGTTCCCGGTTATTGGGTTACGTATTACACATTCATCGTTTTATAACCTTTATTCGACGTTTTATTTTCAAACTCTAGTTTTAATTCATCATTCAAGATATTTTTCTTCATGAATATTACATTCATGCTTGCCCCTTAATTACCATCCAAAAAGTTGGACAATAAAAATCTCCAGTCGGAACATTTTTACTTAAGTGCGCTGTGGCACCACTCTTAGGCTTAAACTCGGTGTTGCGGCGTCGGGTGGTAGTGCTTGGCCTCCTGGGTATGCGTTGCGGTAGCAATTCCTTAGGCTTGTGCGGCGTTGAGCCCTTGAATTTTTTTTAAGTTTTTCATTATGATTTTTACCCGGGCTCATAACGCGATCTTTATAACTCGAAATTGCCTGCTCAAAATCCATTGGCTTACATATCTCATATACTTTGATTCTATCTGGACAGAATAAGTTTCTGAATCCGTTAACAATAAATCCATCGTTTAAATTTTTATTACGCGTTCGTTAAACGTTCGTGAATGTTCATAGCTTATTTCTTCATTTTAATTCAGAATTTATCTGTTCTTAAGTATGCAACTCTTAAATATATAGTTCTAAGATACGCCATTGAAAACCAAGGTTTTCGAGTTAAATAACGACTTTTGACTATCGTTCCGAGAATTCTACGATTTCGACGATTACCGTCTAATCCCGTAAATTTTGTCATAACTTCGTTACTCGAGATTTTTATGCCAAACCAAATGGAATCAATTTATTGGTTATTCATCTATGTTCCAAAACAACCATAAGCATCAAACTTATGATGTTTTTCAATTTGTCCATCAACAACTTCTTAGCACGTTCTTCGCGTTCTTCATTCGTTCTTCGTGTTCTTCGTTCGTTCTTCGTTTTTAAATCGATATTATGATTATGATTTTACATTTTCTTGCATTTTAATGTTACAAGTTTGATAATTCATCCTTATAACATCGGAGAGTTCATATAACTCATCCAAATCGTCCATTAATATCAAGTGATTCATACTTCATATGAAAAGCTTTTAAGAAATTTATAAACTAACTTTTAATTCTTATTTCTTTATTTCCTTATAATTCAACCGTAAGGAAATCATTTCTTAATATCTTTTACTTTTATTATCCATAAGTTATAAGATTTCCATATAAAACCTAAAGAAAATTTAAATTGAAGTTAGGTTTTGGATTACCTTTCTTCTTTAATCTTCTTTCGTTGGACAAAGCTTGAATTTGCTAGCTTTTCCTTTTCCTTCTTCTCTGCATCCAACTTATCTCTCTCTCTCTCAAGTGTTAGTGGTTTTGCAAGATAGAAAAATAAAGTCTTAAGGCTTCCTTATGTAGAAAACCAAGGCTAGGGGCATTTTGGTCATTTGGCAGCTTTGTACCATTTTACCCACACCTCCTTAACCGAACCTCCTTACTATTCCCACCTCCTCCACCAAGCTTCTCTTGGAAGCTTTGCGTTCTGTCTTTTTGGAATTCCTCTGACAATTTGAAAAACTACGCTTCTCGGATTCCAAATATTTTTGGATATTCCGTCTTTCCTCTACCAAATAACTTTTACGCGTACTTTGAAACTTCGAAAAACTGAAAAACACATTTTTATGGTTAGCGTTTTCCTTCACGTTTTCGCCTAACGTAGTTAAATGAATGAAAAGTGTGACACCCCTAAATCCGGGTACTTCATTTCCATAGGATTTAGTGTTCACTATCCAATAATAATACATCTAACTACCCATAAATAAAATAAGTCAAAATTAAAATAGAAATCCTCTCCTTAAGGGGTTATAACAACCTAAACAAATAAATCCCAGGTCAACTAACCTTAATACATCAATGCGGAAAATAACATAAATAATTAAGTCTTAAACATAACATCATAAGTCTTAAACAAAACATTCTCAAATAAATAAACAAATCTTCATCACTTGTTTTCCATTCCCTTTCCCTTACTAGTGGAAGGCTCTTCAGTTCTTTCAACTTTAGCCGCAATGTTATTATGTAAGAGTGAGAAACAATTGCCCATAAGTATAACAATATAATAATAACAACATGGAAGAATTCAATGAGTTCTGAATAATCGAAAGCTTGGCTTTTGAATCAAGATTAGGAAACAAGAATCAAAAGTATCTCTGAGGGTCACAAGACCAAGAACTATGTCCCAGGTTAACAAGTATTTCTACTTTAAACCTTTAACAGTCGTAAGACTATATGGACCTTACTTCTCGTACTTAGGGGAATCAGCCCTTAGTACTATGTATGTGCACAACATCTCAACGCTAACGCGTAAATAATCCCTTATAAAGGGTTGTTCATCTCAATTTAAAACAGAGTCCGCACCAAAGGAAATTTAGTTTGGATAAGTCTCAATAATAGTTCTACAATTTAGAGCACTTATTAACTATGGACTAGTCGAATCAATAAGGGTTCGCTAGTCATTCAAGGTTCAATAATATAATTGGTACTTAACTCAAATAATGAATCTTAAAGGTATACAATTGAATAAGCATCTTATGACTGAAGTATTACTTCAAAAGAATGAGAACATCTCATATGGAATCATGAACTTGAATAAACAAGAGTAAGAACTTGCTTAATAAAAGAATATGATTTATAAACTTGCGTAACATAAAAGTAAGGTTTAAAAACTTGCAGAACGATAACAAGTCAGGGATAGAAAACTTGCCTCGTGCGTAGGCTACAATTTATAATTCACGTTCCTCAATTAATCCTACATACCATTACATTCACAACACCAATTAATCATAACTCAACTAGCATCATGAGTACTATCTTAACTCTGAATCTGATTGTATTAATCGGATCCACAAATGTTAACTCTTAAACACATTATTAGACTTCATGAACAACGAGTTTAACATATGTATTCAACTTATCAATTAATCATGTAAAACATCATTGACATGTTAATAATCTGTTTTTACATCTCAATATATGCTTAACACATTTTCATGTTCATTATATTAGGTTTTAAATTGCATTTCTGAACTTGAACACTTCAAAAAAAATAATTCTGGGCCATTCTACTAAACAGCGCTGTAGCGCCTGTAACGCCCCCAAATCCAGTTACCTTCAAACCCTGGACATGGTGCTACACGGTGCTACAATCTACTCATATATTCAATTGAAGACTTCAATAACATACATAAGTTTACTAAGTATTAGAATCTATTAATCCCTTCCCAAGTTCTTTGTAACCATTACATTCGTTTAATGTCATAATATCAGTTATTACAATACTAATATTATGCTATTACAAAGATCACTATTTGTCCATCTTAGACTTTCCCTTGTCTTTACCTGATCCTTCGTTCCGTTCACTCTTAGCTGAAATCATTTAGTTTTAAGTAAGAATGAGTATAAATAGCTCAACAACTTTAACATTTTACTTTGCAACCACAAAATCAAGAATCATATGACTTCATCTTTAATAGTTGTACAATAGCTATGAAGTACTTAAGAATAATCAAAATAACGTTTTGATTCCTTTAAAACCATTCCCAAGGACTTATAGCCTCTTAGGAATCTAAGCTGGTCGACGACCATGAACATCATTTAGTTATCATTCATGAAAAGAACAACCCGGCACTGAGGCCATAAGTTCGATATAGCTTACGAGCATATCTAGGTGGTCAGCCTGTATTACTCTATGTTGATCAACACTCATACATTAAACGTATTTACGTTTAATTGGTGGCAACCTCACGTGCCTGTCGAATTAATGACGTAAAAACATTTATTTATTCATACTCAGGCTTACCTATGAATCCGTACCAAGAAATTGGCATAGGATAAAAATATTATAAATATTTTAGAAAGATTTATGAAAACCAACCAAGATACTCTGAGTCGCAGTCTAGCCGAATCAAATGCCATCGACTATTCAATAACAGTTTATGCATAAGAAATCATGCATAATGACAGCTTGTCCAACATAAAGTGTAGACTAACACCTTGTACAAATATCACACATTTGCACATAGGTAAAACTTCTCAAGTTCGACATCTGAGAAATTTTAAGAAACTAGCATTCATATTAAAAATGAATGAAGTTAGGAAACTTGCCTATGCACAGCTACAACTTACAGTTTACGCTGAACCGCTCATCGAAACTCCTATGTATCACATAAGAAAACACACATACCAATTAGTCATATATCTGACTTACGCATTGGTTTAAACTTCTCTTTACTTCTTATGGTTCGCGTTCTTGTAATTTAAGTCTATGCGACCAACTTTACTTTCATTCCTTTGGTTGTTATGACATACAAAAATGTCACAACCTTACGATTATCTTTTATGATAATTTACATTCTTATCTTCTTCTCATACCACCTATATTTCGCACACCTCGAGTCTCTAACAGTGTTCAATACAGTACGCTGAGTGGTTTCCAACAAACGACCAATAAACTAGTTTCTCGTCTCATCTACATTGTCTTTCACAGCGAGTTAGATCGGTTGCTAGTTCGTATATACCATCGCTCTCTGGAGGAATCGTTTAGTCCCGATACTATACATTAACCATTACAGACTACGATTGTACCACAACTCAAACTTAACTTATCCGAACCATTAAAATTATTATGTTCGTTAAGTTAATTCTCATTTCATATTTTATAGCGTCCGATATATTTGACTCGAAACGTTATTTAAGTTATTATCATTAACTCAACGTTTACACGTTATTCATTCCTCTTCGTTTCTTTACGTTCAAACCATACACGACGTGTATGCTAAGCACGTTTACCTTACGTGTACACTTAACACCTTCACGCCGGTTTAAATATTTTACTTTTACTTTTTTTCCTACGTTCACATCGTTTATCTTTTACTTTCATTCACCCTTTACTTAAGGTTTTAATCACTTTCAATAATGATTCATTACGTGAACATCACGTTCATCGCCCTACCTTAATGTCTAAGTCATATTGTTCGATGTATGCTAAAACCGCTCATTTATCGCAACTACGTTGCGTTTATAGCTTTTATACTCTTTACACATAACTTTCATTACGACATCATAACATCGAAATGTTATAAGTCGCCCTTTTCATTCAATGACCAAGGAATTACAATCATAGCAATCCCACATGTTTGTTTTAACACGAACACAGTTCCCGGTTATTGGGTTACGTATTACACATTCATCGTTTTATAACCTTTATTCGACGTTTATTTTTCAAAGTCTAGTTTTAATTCATCATTCAAGATGTTTTTCTTCATGAATATTACATTCATGCTTGCCCCTTAATTACCATCCAAAAAGTTGGACAATAAAAATCTCCAGTCGGAACATTTTTACTTAAGTGCGCTGCGGCGCCACTCTTAGGCTTAAACTCGGTGTTGCGGCGTCGGGTGGTAGTGCTTGGCCTCCTGGGTATGCGTTGCGGTAGCAATTCCTTAGGCTTGTGCGGCGTTGTGGCGCCGGCCCTGAGCCCTTGAATTGTTTTTAAGTTTTTCATTATGATTTTTACCCGGGCTCATAACACGATCTTTATAACTCGAAATTGGCTGCTGTGACACCCCCAAATCCGGGTACTTCAATTCCATGGGACTTGGTGTTCACTGTACGAATATTATCTATCTATCTACCCATAGTAAATGCAAACCATGCAATAAATAGAATTAAATCCTCCCCTTATGGGGTTACAACATCTGAGTAATAAATAAAATAAATCCCAGGTCATACTAACCTTAAACATCTGTGCGGAACATAAACAAATAAATAAGTCTTACACAACTCTAATATAAGTCTGAAACATAAACACATAAAATAAACAACAAGTCTTCATCACTTGTTGACCTTGCCCTTGCCTTTGCTAGTAGAAGGCTCGTTGGACCTTTCGTTCTTAACTGCAATGTTATTATTACGCAAGAGTGAGCACGATTGCCCACAAGTATAATAATATGACAACAATATAATAACATGCGAGTGAATCAAAGACATTTGAATAAAGAAACTCAACTTTTGACTCAAGAATGAATAACAGGAATCAAAAGAACGTCTAAGGGTCATAAGACCTTGAACTATGTCCTAGGTTGTAAAGTTTTTATGCTTTAAACCTTTAACAGTCATAAGACTATGGACTCTACTTCTCGTACTTAGGGGGATCAGCCCTTAGTACCATACTGTGCACAATATCTCAACGCTAAAGCGTAAATAATCCCCTTTTACAGGGTTGTTCATCTCAGTTTTGACATCAGAGTCCGCACCAAAGGAAGTTTGGTTTGGATAAGCTCAATAAGTATTTTGGAATTTAGAACGTTCATCAACTATGGACTAGTCGAATCAATAAGGGTTCACTAGTCCTATAAGGTTCAACAATAACATCGATATTCAACTTGAATAATAAATCTCAAGAGTATACAATCGAATAAGTATTGTATAACTGAATCATGCTTTTAAAAGAGTTACAATATGTAATATGAATTTCGAACTTGAACAATTAAGAACACGAGCTTACTCGATATAGAAACACAAGTCTAAGACTTAATAAATGAATAAATTAAAATTTAGAGAACTTGCTAAATCAATAAGTTAGGGATAGGATACTTGCCTCTTGCACAAGCTACAAATATAATTACAATTCGCTTCCTCAACGTCCTACACATTACATTATGTATACGACATCGATTAGTTTTCATAACTACCATGTTTAACTGTTGAACTATTCACTTAAGTTCGACTTACAACTTAGTTTATAATATTACTCAATGGCTAACCACATAACATGAATGTAAACTCACAACATGCATATCACACATGTATAGCCCTTTAAACAATAATAATCAAGTTTTACAATTACGATATTCAAGTTCGCACTTAGTTTGTTAACTTGAACCTTCACATTATCTTATACATGTCAATAACTTAATTTATTAATCATGAAATTCAAATCATATAATATTCATGTATGTAATTTAAAACAACATCTTTTATTATCGAGAACACTGCACTTGTGTGCGTGCATGTCCGAAGCCCTCCGATTGCCTTCGAATACGCATCAGTCACAAAGATGGCCATTTTTACCCATTTTAACGATTTCAAATTGAAAAACTTAAAGAATGAAAGTTGTAGGTCTACTCGTTATCTTTCCGAATCATCTTGAATCGCCTTAATCGGAGTTCGTATGAAAAAGTTATGCTTATTTTACTACAGGAGGTCAAAACAGTCTCGAAAATAAAAAAAACAAAGGCTCCTGGACAGCCCTTATACCCATTGGGGCGGGTCCTAATACCCATGAACACCCGCTGGGACGGGTCCCCCTGCTGGTGCACTCCCTGGTTCGCGATGAACACACAGAGTAGCACAAATAAATCCAAATTAAACTAACGTAATGAATTATAAGGCTACCCATAATGTAAAAACTCCACAGAAACATTATATAACATTTTTAGCATGATCTTAGCATTTTAAATTACGTATTTACACAATCCAAGGCATCTATTTTCACTGTTTTCAATATTTTGTAAAGTTTTAAAGGAAAACAAGAAATTCAACGTTACGGATTCGTTATAACACCGAATCCGTTCGTTTAACTTCCATTTTGTTCGTTTAAACGTACATAATTACATGCAAGTATCAATTTAAGTTAAATAAACGTATAAGGCGTGTAAATTTTGTACGTAAGGGCTATATGGGCCATATGTACAATTTCTACACTCTGTAACTTTTGAAAACCCAATTATCAACAAAATTCCATGGTGTGATCACTTAAAGTTATGCATATATGGCATATAATATGTTATAAACACATATTAACACAAATATAGCCATACAATGAATAAATATCAATTTTTTTCCATTCACAGAGAATTTTTAAAGCTCGTAAACGGAAAAACTCTGTAAAATTTTGAAAACCCAATTAAGGCCTAATTACATGAATTCGATTATTTTAATTCATTCATACCAAATACAAAACATGTTATAATGATATAATAACACATATATAAGCATATAATCAAAAATTGCTAATTTTTCCCATACACGGAGAACTCAGAATATATGTTCATGAAGGAAACATAGTACGTGAAATAAATTGGGACAAAGGAATTACCCCTAGTAAACTCTGTGAAGATGATGATATAAACTTCTCAAATTCTTCTTCCTCAATCTTTTCTCTCAAAATTCTCTCTGACTCTTTAAGCTTTATTTCCTCTGATATGAATATATGAATTGATATAGTATATATGTATATAAGTATAATACGTATAATATATAATGGGTGAGTGGTTGTCAGTTGGTCCCTTAGTGGGTTAACTGACCAACTTCCCTTAAGGCCTTGTTTGGCTAGCTTAAGGAATCCCTTCTCATTTATTTTAATTAACTTACTATAATATAGTTTAATAATGTCACACTTTTAATTAATCAATAATCCTATTTAAATCAATTAAATAAAATTGCATAATTCCACAATAATTCACATAGTCACATAATTAAAATTCTTATTTATTAATTATGTCAAATCATTAAATCTCTAATTAATTATTTAAATTAATTAGAATAACATTATGCTTATTAATTAATATATTAATCAAATAAGCTCAATTAAATACATACTTTGAATATAAAAATTCACCACATTAATTTAACTAATGTGACACATATAATTAAATTAATCTACTACAATTTCATCAATTAATTATTTAACTCAATAATTAAATCATCGAAAAATATTTATTTAATTCAATAAATATTTAAATTAAATTACAAAAATCTTGTTCGTCACATCTTTTCCCCCTTAAAAGGATTCTGTCCCCAGAATCACGGTTCAATTAAAAATTCGTCCCATTACATTCTCCCCCCTTACAAAGATTCTGTCCCCAGAATCACATTTACAAAAAAATTAAGTAAATAAATCTGGGTAATTCTTCATCATATGCTCTTCGAGTTCCCACGTAGCTTCTTCAGCATTGTGGTTCCTCCAAATTACCTTAACAGAAGGTATAACTTTATTTCTGAGGACTTGCTCTTTCCTGTCAACAATCTGAACAGGAATTTTTTCATAGGATAAGTCTTTTTCAAAATGTAGGGGTTCATATTCAATCACATGTTTGTAATCGGGTTTGTAGGGGCGTAAAACTGAAACATGAAAGACATTGTGGACATTCTCGAGCGCCGGAGGTAAGGCTACCTCATACGCAACTTTTCCAATCCTTCGCAGTACTTCAAAGGGTCCAATGAACCTTGGGCTCAATTTTCCCTTCTTACCGAATCTGATCTTTCCCTTCCAGGGAGAGACTTTCAAAAATACAAAGTTACCCGATTCAAACTCAACATTCTTACGGTGTGGATCGGCGTACTTCTTCTGCCTATCCTGAGCTGCTACCAGTCTTGTTCTGATCACTTTGACTATCTCTGCTGTCTGCTGTACCAGTTCTGGACCTAATAGTTGTCTCTCGCCAACTTCATCCCAGTATAGCGGGGTTCTGCATTTTCTTCCGTACAATGCTTCGTAAGGCGGCATGCCAATACTAGCATGGTAACTGTTGTTGTAACCGAATTCCACAAGCGGTAGGTGATCATCCCAATTTCCTTTAAAATCCATGATGCATGCTCTCAACATATCTTCCAATGTCTGGATCGTTCTTTCACTCTGCCCGTCTGTCTGAGGGTGATAAGCCGTACTCATTCTCAACTGTGTCCCCATGCATTCTTGTAGTCGCTTCCAAAAGTTCGATGTGAAGCGCGGATCTCTGTCGGAAACAATTGACACCGGAACTCCGTGCCTCGAAACAATCTCTTTCACATATAACCTTGCCAACTGATCTAAGTTGAATCTGATTTTGATCGGAAGGAAGTGTGCTGATTTCGTCAGTCGGTCAACGATAACCCATACTGCGTCGTAGCCTTTCTGAGTCGTCGGAAGGCCAACCACGAAATCCATCGTAATGTGTTCCCATTTCCATTCTAGGATTTCCAGGGGTTGTAGCAAACCACTCGGTCTCTGATGTTCTGCTTTCACTTTCTGACAGGTTAGACACTTTGCAACACACTCAGCAACATCCCGTTTCAAATTCGGCCACCAGAAGTGCTGTCGAAGATCCTGGTACATCTTGGTACTACCGGGGTGAATCGAATACCGTGAGCTATGAGCCTCGCTCAAAATGTCATCCTTAATCTCTGGCACTGACGGTACCCAAACTCTATTCTCAAATCTCAGTAGTCCCTCACTGTCTATCTTGAATCTCGGTTCGGTTCCTTCAGATATCTTTTTCTTAACCTTCTCACATTCTTCGTCCTGAAGTTGAGCTTCCTTAACTTTATCCAATAGGGTTGTACCAGCTTGAATCTGAAATAACTTCTCGTCAATCTCCATCGGATACTTCACTTCCAATTTCAGCTTTTCCATTGCTGAAATTAGTTCCTCCTGAGTAGTCAACATCATCAATTTCTCCCGACCCTTTCTGCTTAAGGCGTCGGCAACCACATTAGCCTTACCCGGATGGTATAAGATTTCACAGTCATAGTCCTTAATTAACTCCAGCCACCTTCTCTGGCGCATATTCAAGTCCTTCTGTGTAAAAATATATTTCAGACTCTTGTGGTCTGTATATATTTCACACTTCTCCCCATAGAGATAGTGTCTCCAAATTTTTAAAGCAAATACCACTGCAGCTAACTCCAAGTCATGGGTCGGATATCCCTTCTCATAGTCTTTCAATTGTCGTGACGCATACGCAATGACCCTGCCGTTTTGCATAAGCACACAGCCAAGTCCTTTATGCGATGCATCACTATAAACCACAAAATTGCCTGTGTCTTCCGGAAGGGATAACACAGGTGCTGAACTCAACCTCCTCTTAAGCTCTTGGAAACTTTCCTCACACTTCTCTGTCCAAACGAATTTCACCGATTTTCTAGTCAAATTCGTCAGCGGAGTTGCGATCTTGGAAAAATCCTGAATAAATCTTCTATAATAACCCGCCAATCCAAGAAAACTCCTCACTTCCGACGGTGTTTTTGGCTGATCCCAGTTCATCACAGCTTCGACTTTAGAGGGATCTACCGAAATTCCGTCCTTGTCGATCACATGTCCAAGAAATTGCACTCTTTCAATCCAGAATTCACATTTCGAAAATTTAGCATACAACTTCTCTCTTCTCAACGCCTCTAATGTTAACTTCAGATGTTCTACATGTTCTTCCTTGGTCTTTGAGTATACTAAAATATCGTCGATAAAGACCACCACGAATTTGTCCAAAAACGGCTTGAACACTCCATTCATTAAGCCCATGAATGCTGCAGGAGCATTCGTTAGACCAAATGACATTACCAGAAATTCATAGTGACCATATCGAGTCCTAAATGTTGTCTTTGGAACATCCTCTGGCCTCACCTTCAGCTGATGATAGCCACTCCTCAAGTCTATCTTTGAAAAGTACCTTGCACCCTTCAATTGGTCAAACAGATCGTCGATCCTCGGTAATGGATATCTATTCTTAATTGTGACCTTATTCAGTTCTCTATAGTCGATGCAAAGTCGCATCGTCCCGTCCTTCTTCTTCACAAACAACACCGGCGCTCCCCACGGCGATACGCTCGGTTGGATGTACTTCTTGTCTAGTAACTCTTGTAGTTGTACCATTAACTCTTTCATCTCTACCGGAGCCATCCGGTATGGTGCCTTCGATATTGGGGCCGTCCCAGGGGCCAAATCGATCACAAACTCAACCTCTCTGTCTGGCGGAAGTCCTGGCAGATCATCCGGAAATACGTCTATGAAGTCCCTCACGACTGGTATATCTTCCACTTTCGGGTTTTCTTTACGACTATCAACTATGTAGGCTAAATATCCTATACAGCCTTGTCTTAACAACTTCCTGGCCTGCATCATCGTCAGACAACTTGCTTGTCTAGGCGATTTGCTGCCATAAAACACAACCTTTGACGGGGTCATAAGGTTGATACACTTCCTCTGGCAATCAATTACAGCCCCATAATTGACTAGGTAATCCATTCCCAGAATAACATCGAATTCCCCAAGTCTAATCGGGATAAGATCTACGTTCATAATATTACCCTTAATATCTACTCTACAGTTCTTGTGTACATACCTAACAGGGATCACTTCTCTATTCGCAATCTCTATGTTCATGGGGTATTCTAACTCGTCCATAGGAAGTTCTAAGTTCTTAGCAAAGTCATCGGATATAAATGAACAAGTAGCACCCGAATCAAATAGACATAAGCATTAACTTTATTGATTGGAATGATACCTGACACCACATCGCGAGACTGTACAGCATCCTGTACGGTCATGTTGAAGGTCCTGGCGGTCGGTCGGTTGGTTGCGGTTGGTCCTGTGATAGTTAGAGCACTTCCACTGCTGTTTCCCCTGTTCCCTCCTGATCCTGCCCCTCCAGATCCCTTCTTGGGACAGTCCCTTGCCAAATGGTCCTTTGAGCCGCAAGTGAAACAAGCGCCCTTCTTTGGGTTCGGACAGTTAGGTGCTATGTGGCCTTCCTGACCACAATTGTAGCATACTCGTTTTCCTTTCATACAGACCCCCAGGTGAGCTTTTCCGCAGGTCAGACATGCTTCGATCCTCTTCTTCTGACCTCCTTGCTGATTCCCAGTTGATGAGTTATCATTCCACTTCCTCTTCTGATTATTACTCCCTCCCGTGTTGCTACCACTAGCCTTGTTGATTCCTTCACCTTCACTCTTCTTCTTTTTTTGATCTTGGTTATACTTTGTAATAGCGTCACTCCCACCTTCAGCGAGAATGGCCTTCTCCAACACCCCAGCAAAAGTGTTCAATTGGAACATTGACACTTTGCTATACAACCAGGGCTTCAGGCCTTGCTCAAACCTCCTTGCCTTCCTCTGATCGGTGTGCACTTGATACGTGGCAAACCTAGCCAACTCATTGAATTTCGCCGCATATTCCGGTACGGACATATTCCCCTGTTTCAGCTCCAGGAACTGGACCTCCATTTGATTCTGCGAACTGGTCGGAAAGTACATCTCGAAGAACATCTCTTTAAACCTCTCCCAAGTAATCACACCTTCACCTCCCCGGACCTTATTCGCTTGCCACCAATAGCTGGCCTCGGATTTTAGCATGAACGTTGCATAGGCGGTTTTCTGGTCTTCTCTAACTCTGGCGACGTCGAAAACTTTTTCCATCTCCATAACCCAGGTTTGAGCTTCTATCGGGTTCATGGTGCCTTTAAACTCTGGCGGTCCCACCGCCTTGAAGTCCTTGAACGTTGTGTTCGGTGGAGCTTGAGGTTGGTTGTTAAGCGCTCCAGCAAGTAAGTTCGCCAACTGCTGAACGGGGTTAGCATTGGCGTCGTTGTTGTTGTTAGTTGACCCTTCCTGGGCCGGTCGACGGTTTGGTCTTCTCCTTGGCGGCATATTTCTGTTAAGATATATGCTTATTAGAACTTTATTCAATCTTTTAAATATTTAAGGCTTAACTTAAACATTTAGACACAATCAGTCAACACATTATCTCAAATAAACTCTGATATATTACTAAATCAAAAGTTTTAACATAATACGATAGCATCACTGCTATTTACATCAACTATCCTGAGATAAAGAATCTACTGGATTTAAAACATAAAATATTCCTCTGTTTATAAACACATTGGAATTTACATTATTAACTACCAGATAGGTTTCACAAAATCAAATGTTCCTATCACTGCCCATTAAGGCGACGAACAGCTTTGCCACGCTCTTCTTCCATAATTCGAGACATCGTCCTGCGATCTAGCATGTATGACGGTAGTCCTTCGAACTGAATTGGGTACCTCATAACCCGATCCTGGGCCTCATTAATTGCATATTGAAGCGTAGAGTACGTCTCCTCAAGCTTGGCCTTCTTCGCCCGACAATTATCTTCTGCGAGATCTGCTCGTCGTGATTCCCTTACCCAAGCCTCCTCTGCTATGGCCAGCCTTGCTGATTTCTCTTTCAGTTCATTCTTCAATTCCTCTATTTCCTCTGACTTCTGCTTAGTTTGGCCTTTCTCGTGAACCAAATTCCACTTTATATTTTCCAAACGTGTGTGAAGAGCCTCAACCTCTCCATCCCTCAGCTCGATGGTAGACTGTTGAGTAACCGACCGCTCCCTCAGCTCCTTAACAGTATCACGTAACTCTATGTTACGGTCATACAGCTCGTCATACATCTCGGCACTGATAGAGCTCGGCGGAAACTCTTCAGGGTCTTCCTCCTCCTCTACGGCTGCCTCAGCCTGAATCTCAATCTCCTCAGGGTCTTCCTCAGAGTCCTCATCTGAATCAGACACCGGCACATACTCCTGACCAATGACTGTGATCAAGGGTGATGGCTCTCGTTGGACTAACTGCTCCCAGACTACGTGGATATCTCGGGGCTCCTCTTCTCTAGCCTCTAGGGGTATAAGGTCCCTGGACTGACTAGGTTCTCCAGCATCTGTCATCTTGACAAATAAAATTTTAAGTTTTAATAATTACGTGATGTTAATCGATACTCGAATATATAAGTATATGCACATAACACATAAGGTAAGTTATTATCTTTCTTAGAACTCGATAAGAGTTATCATTACTATGTTCTCGATCTCTAAAAAGGCTACTATCCTAAGGTTTTCCCCCAACCTAAGGTTCATAACCTGGCTCTGATACCAACCTGTGACACCCCCAAATCCGGGTACTTCAATTCCACGGGACTTGGTGTTCACTGTACGAATATTATCTATCTATCTACCCATAGTAAATGCAAACCATGCAATAAATAGAATTAAATCCTCCCCTTATGGGGTTACAACATCTGAGTAATAAATAAAATAAATCCCAGGTCATACTAACCTTAAACATCTGTGCGGAACATAAACAAATAAATAAGTCTTACACAACTCTAATATAAGTCTGAAACATAAACACATAAAATAAACAACAAGTCTTCATCACTTGTTGACCTTGCCCTTGCCTTTGCTAGTAGAAGGCTCGTTGGACCTTTCGTTCTTAACTGCAATGTTATTATTACGCAAGAGTGAGCACGATTGCCCACAAGTATAATAATATGACAACAATATAATAACATGCGAGTGAATCAAAGACATTTGAATAAAGAAACTCAACTTTTGACTCAAGAATGAATAACAGGAATCAAAAGAACGTCTGAGGGTCATAAGAACTTGAACTATGTCCTAGGTTGTAAAGTTTTTATGCTTTAAACCTTTAACAGTCATAAGACTATGGACTCTACTTCTCGTACTTAGGGGGATCAGCCCTTAGTACCATACTGTGCACAATATCTCAATGCTAAAGCGTAAATAATCCCCTTTTACAGGGTTGTTCATCTCAGTTTTGACATCAGAGTCCGCACCAAAGGAAGTTTGGTTTGGATAAGCTCAATAAGTATTTTGGAATTTAGAACGTTCATCAACTATGGACTAGTCGAATCAATAAGGGTTCACTAGTCCTATAAGGTTCAACAATAACATCGATATTCAACTTGAATAATAAATCTCAAGAGTATACAATCGAATAAGTATTGTATAACTGAATCATGCTTTTAAAAGAGTTACAATATGTAATATGAATTTCGAACTTGAACAATTAAGAACACGAGCTTACTCGATATAGAAACACAAGTCTAAGACTTAATAAATGAATAAATTAGAATTTAGAGAACTTGCTAAATCAATAAGTTAGGGATATGATACTTGCCTCTTGCACAAGCTACAAATATAATTACAATTCACTTCCTCAACGTCCTACACATTACATTATGTATACGACATCGATTAGTTTTCATAACTACCATGTTTAACTGTTGAACTATTCACTTAAGTTCGACTTACAACTTAGTTTATAATATTACTCAATGGCTAACCACATAACATGAATGTAAACTCACAACATGCATATCACACATGTATAGCCCTTTAAACAATAATAATCAAGTTTTACAATTACGATATTCAAGTTCGCACTTAGTTTGTTAACTTGAACCTTCACATTATCTTATACATGCCAATAACTTAATTTATTAATCATGAACTTCAAATCATATAATATTCATGTATGTAATTTAAAACAACATCTTTTATTATCGAGAACACTGCACTTGTGTGCGTGCATGTCCGAAGCCCTCCGATTGCCTTCGAATACGCATCAGTCACAAAGATGGCCATTTTTACCCATTTTAACGATTTCAAATTGAAAAACTTAAAGAATGAAAGTTGTAGGTCTACTCGTTATCTTTCCGAATCATCTTGAATCGCCTTAATCGGAGTTCGTATGAAAACGTTATGCTTATTTTACTACAGGAGGTCAAAACAGTCTCGAAAATAAAAAAACAAAGGCTCCTGGACAGCCCTTATACCCATTGGGGCGGGTCCTAATACCCATGAACACCCGCTGGGACGGGTCCCCCTGCTGGTGCACTCCCTGGTTCGCGATGAACACACAGAGTAGCACAAATAAATCCAAATTAAACTAACGTAATGAATTATAAGGCTACCCATAATGTAAAAACTCCACAGAAACATTATATAACATTTTTAGCATGATCTTAGCATTTTAAATTACGTATTTACATAATCCAAGGCATCTATTTTCACTGTTTTCAATATTTTGTAAAGTTTTAAAGGAAAACAAGAAATTCAACGTTACGGATTCGTTATAACACCGAATCCGTTCGTTTAACTTCCATTTTGTTCGTTTAAACGTACATAATTACATGCAAGTATCAATTTAAGTTAAATAAACGTATAAGGCGTGTAAATTTTGTACGTAAGGGCTATATGGGCCATATGTACAATTTCTACACTCTGTAACTTTTGAAAACCCAATTATCAACAAAATTCCATGGTGTGATCACTGAAAGTTATGCATATATGGCATATAATATGTTATAAACACATATTAACACAAATATAGCCATACAATGAATAAATATCAATTTTTTTCCATTCACAGAGAATTTTTAAAGCTCGTAAACGGAAAAACTCTGTAAAATTTTGAAAACCCAATTAAGGCCTAATTACATGAATTCGATTATTTTAATTCATTCATACCAAATACAAAACATGTTATAATGATATAATAACACATATATAAGCATATAATCAAAAATTGCTAATTTTTCCCATACACGGAGAACTCAGAATATATGTTCATGAAGGAAACATAGTACGTGAAATAAATTGGGACAAAGGAATTACCCCTAGTAAACTCTGTGAAGATGATGATATAAACTTCTCAAATTCTTCTTCCTCAATCTTTTCTCTCAAAATTCTCTCTGACTCTTTAAGCTTTATTTCCTCTGATATGAATATATGAATTGATATAGTATATATGTATATAAGTATAATACGTATAATATATAATGGGTGAGTGGTTGTCAGTTGGTCCCTTAGTGGGTTAACTGACCAACTTCCCTTAAGGCCTTGTTTGGCTAGCTTAAGGAATCCCTTCTCATTTATTTTAATTAACTTACTATAATATAGTTTAATAATGTCACACTTTTAATTAATCAATAATCCTATTTAAATCAATTAAATAAAATTGCATAATTCCACAATAATTCACATAGTCACATAATTAAAATTCTTATTTATTAATTATGTCAAATCATTAAATCTCTAATTAATTATTTAAATTAATTAGAATAACATTATGCTTATTAATTAATATATTAATCAAATAAGCTCAATTAAATACATACTTTGAATATAAAAATTCACCACATTAATTTAACTAATGTGACACATATAATTAAATTAATCTACTACAATTTCATCAATTAATTATTTAACTCAATAATTAAATCATCGAAAAATATTTATTTAATTCAATAAATATTTAAATTAAATTACAAAAATCTTGTTCGTCACAGCTGCTCAAAATCCATTGGCTTACATATCTCATATACTTTGATTCTATCTGGACAGAATAAGTTTCTGAATCCGTTAACAATAAATCCATCGTTTAAATTTTTATTACGTGTTCGTTAAACGTTCGTGAACGTTCATAGCTCATTTCTTCATTTTAATTCAGAATTTATCTGTTCTTAAGTATGCAACTCTTAAATATATAGTTATAAGATACGCCATTGAAAACCAAGGTTTTCGAGTTAAATAACGACTTTTGATTATCGTTCCGAGAATTCTACGATTTCGACGATTACCGTCTAATCCCGTAAATTTTGTCATAACTTCGTTACTCGAGATTTTTATGCCAAACCAAATGGAATCAATTTATTGGTTATTCATCTATGATCCAAACCAACCATAAGCGTCAAACTTACGATGTTTTTCAATTTGTCGATCAACAACTTCTTAGCACGTTATTCGCGTTCTTCATTCGTTCTTCGTGTTCTTCGTTCTTTTTTCGTTTTTTAATCGATATTATGATTATGATTTTACATTTTCTTGCATTTTAATGTTACAAGTTTGATAATTCATCCTTATAACATCGGAGAGTTCATATAACTCATCCAAATCGTCCATTAATATCAAGTGATTCATACTTCATATGAAAACTTTTAAGAAATTTATAAACTAACTTTTAATTCTTATTTCTTTATTTCCTTATAATTCAACCGTAAGGAAATCATTTCTTAATATCTTTTACTTTTATTATCCATAAGTTATAAGATTTCCATATAAAACCTAAAGAAAATTTAAATTGAAGTTAGGTTTTGGATTACCTTTCTTCTTTAATCTTCTTTCGTTGGACAAAGCTTGAATTTGCTAGCTTTTCCTTTTCCTTCTTCTCTGCATCCAACTTATCTCTCTCTCTCTCAAGTGTTAGTGGTTTTGCAAGATAGAAAAATAAAGTCTTAAGGCTTCCTTATGTAGAAAACCAAGGCTAGGGGCATTTTGGTCATTTGGAAACTTTTTACCATTTTACCCACACCTCCTTAATCGAACCTCCTTACTATTCCCCCCTCCTCCACCAAGCTTCTCTTGGAAGCTTTGCGTTCTGTCTTTTTGGAATTCCTCTGACAATTTGAAAAACTACGCTTCTCGGATTCCAAATATTTTTGGATATTCCGTCTTTCCTCTACCAAATAACTTTTACGCGTACTTTGAAACTTCGAAAAACTGAAAAAACACGTTTTTATGGTTAGCGTTTTCCTTCACGTTTTCGCCTAACGTAGTTAAATGAATGAAAAGTGTGACACCCCTAAATCCGGGTACTTCATTTCCATAGGATTTAGTGTTCACTATCCAATAATAATACATCTAACTACCCATAAATAAAATAAGTCAAAATTAAAATAGAAATCCTCTCCTTAAGGGGTTATAACAACCTAAACAAATAAATCCCAGGTCAACTAACCTTAATACATCAATGCGGAAAATAACATAAATAATTAAGTCTTAAACATAACATCATAAGTCTTAAACAAAACATTCTCAAATAAATAAACAAATCTTCATCACTTGTTTTCCATTCCCTTTCCCTTACTAGTGGAAGGCTCTTCAGTTCTTTCAACTTTAGCCGCAATGTTATTATGTAAGAGTGAGAAACAATTGCCCATAAGTATAACAATATAATAATAATAACATGGAAGAATTCAATGAGTTCTGAATAATCGAAAGCTCGGCTTTTGAATCAAGATTAGGAAACAAGAATCAAAAGTATCTCTGAGGGTCACAAGACCAAGAACTATGTCCCAGGTTAACAAGTATTTCTACTTTAAACCTTTAACAGTCGTAAGACTATATGGACCTTACTTCTCGTACTTAGGGGAATCAACCCTTAGTACTATGTATGTGCACAACATCTCAACGCTAACGCGTAAATAATCCCTTATAAAGGGTTGTTCATCTCAGTTTAAAACAGAGTCCGCACCAAAGGAAATTTAGTTTGGATAAGTCTCAATAATAGTTCTACAATTTAGAGCACTTATCAACTATGGACTAGTCGAATCAGTAAGGGTTCGCTAGTCATTCAAGGTTCAATAATATAATCGATACTTAACTCAAATAATGAATCTTAAAGGTATACAATTGAATAAGCATCTTATAACCGAAGTATTACTTCATAAGAATGAGAACATCTCATATGGAATCATGAACTTGAATAAACAAGAGTAAGAACTTTCTTAATAAAAGAATATGATTTAAAAACTTGCGTAACGTAAAAGTAAGGTTTAAAAACTTGCATAATGATAACAAGTCAGGGATAGAAAACTTGCCTCGTGCGTAGGCTACAATTTATAATTCACGTTCCTCAATTAATCCTACATACCATCACATTCACAACACCAATTAATCATAACTCAACTAGCAGCATGAGTACTATCTTAACTCTGAATCTGATTGTATTAATCGGATCCACAAATGTTAACTCTTAAACACATTATTAGACTTCATGAACAACGAGTTTAACATATGTATTCAACTTATCAATTAATCACGTAAAACGTCATTGACATGTTAATAATCTATTTTTACATCTCAATATATGCTTAACACATTTTCATGTTCATTATATTAGGTTTTAAATTGCATTTCTGAACTTGAACACTTCAAAAAAAATAATTCTGGGCCATTCTGCTAAACAGCGCTGTAGCGCCTGTAACGCCCCCAAATCCAGTTACCTTCAAACCCTGGACATGGTGCTACACGGTGCTACAATCTACTCATATATTCAATTGAAGACTTCAATAACATACATAAGTTTACTAAGTATTAGAATCTATTAATCCCTTCCCAAGTTCTTTGTAACCATTACATTCGTTTAATGTCATAATATCAGTTATTACAATACTAATATTATGCTATTACAAGGATCACTATTTGTCCATCTTAGACTTGCCCTTGTCTTTACCTGATCCTTCGTTCCGTTCACTCTTAGCTGAAATCATTTAGTTTTAAGTAAGAATGAGTATAAATAGCTCAACAACTTTAACATTTTACTTTGCAACCACAAAATCAAGAATCATATGACTTCATCTTTAATAGTTGTACAATAGCTATGAAGTACTTAAGAATAATCAAAATAACGTTTTGATTCCTTTAAAACCATTCCCAAGGACTTATAGCCTCTTAGGAATCTAAGCTGGTCGACGACAATGAACATCATTTAATTATCATTCATGAAAAGAACAACCTGACACTGAGGCCATAAGTTCGATATAGCTTACGAGCACATCTAGGTGGTCAGCCTGTATTACTCTATGTTGATCAACACTCATACATTAAACGTATTTACGTTTAATTGGTGGCAACCTCACGTGCCTGTCGAATTAATGACGTAAAAACATTTATTTATTCATACTCAGGCTTACCTATGAATCCGTACCAAGAAATTGGCATAGGATAAAAATATTATAAATATTTTAGAAAGATTTATGAAAACCAACCAAGATACTCTGAGTCGCAGTCTAGCCGAATCAAATGCCATCGACTATTCAATAACAGTTTATGCATAAGAAATCATGCATAATGACAGCTTGTCCAACATAAAGTGTAGACTAACACCTTGTACAAATATCACACATTTGCACATAGGTAAAACTTCTCAAGTTCGACATCTGAGAAATTTTAAGAAACTAGCATTCATATTAAAAATGAATGAAGTTAGGAAACTTGCCTATGCACAGCTACAACTTACAGTTTACGCTGAACCGCTCATCGAAACTCCTATGTATCACATAAGAAAACACACATACCAATTAGTCATATATCTGACTTACGCATTGGTTTAAACTTCTCTTTACTTCTTATGGTTCGCGTTCTTGTAATTTAAGTCTATGCGACCAACTTTACTTTCATTCCTTTGGTTGTTATGACATACGAAAATGTCACAACCTTACGATTATCTTTTATGATAATTTACATTCTTATCTTCTTCTCATACCACCTATATTTCGAACACCTCGAGTCTCTAACAGTGTTCAATACAGTACGCTGAGTGGTTTCCAACAAACGACCAATAAACTAGTTTCTCGTCTCATCTACATTATTTTTCACAGTGAGTTAGATCGGTTGCTAGTTCGTATATACCATCGCTCTCTAGAGGAATCGTTTAGTCCCGATACTATACATTAACCATTATAGACTACGATTGTACCACAACTCAAACTTAACTTATCCGAACCATTAAAATTATTATGTTCGTTAAGTTAATTCTCATTTCATATTTTATAGCGTCCGATATATTTGACTCGAAACGTTATTTAAGTTATTATCATTAACTCAACGTTTACACGTTATTCATTACTCTTCGTTTCTTTACGTTCAAACCATACACGACGTGTATGCTAAGCACGTTTACCTTACGTGTACACTTAACACCTTCACGCCGGTTTAAATATTTTACTTTTACTTTTCTTCCTACGTTCACATCGTTTGTCTTTTACTTTCATTCACCCTTTACTTAAGATTTTAATCACTTTCAATAATGATTCATTACGTGAACATCACGTTCATCGCCCTACCTTAATGTCTAAGTCATATTGTTCGATGTATGCTAAAACCGCTCATTTATCGCAACTACGTTGCGTTTATAGCTTTTATACTCTTTACACATAACTTTCATTACGACATCATAACATCGAAATGTTATAAGTCGCCCTCTTCATTCAATGACCAAGGAATTTCAATCATAGCAATCCCACATGTTTGTTTTAACACGAACACAGTTCCCGGTTATTGGGTTACGTATTACACATTCATCGTTTTATAACCTTTATTCGACGTTTTATTTTCAAACTCTAGTTTTAATTCATCATTCAAGATATTTTTCTTCATGAATATTACATTCATGCTTGCCCCTTAATTACCATCCAAAAAGTTGGACAATAAAAATCTCCAGTCGGAACATTTTTACTTAAGTACGCTGCGGCGCCACTCTTAGGCTTAAACTCGGTGTTGCGGCGTCAGGTGGTAGTGCTTGGCCTTTATAGCGTCCGATATATTTGACTCGAAACGTTATTTAAGTTATTATCATTAACTCAACGTTTACACGTTATTCATTACTCTTCGTTTCTTTACGTTCAAACCATACACGACGTGTATGCTAAGCACGTTTACCTTACGTGTACACTTAACACCTTCACGCCGGTTTAAATATTTTACTTTTACTTTTCTTCCTACGTTCACATCGTTTGTCTTTTACTTTCATTCACCCTTTACTTAAGGTTTTAATCACTTTCAATAATGATTCATTACGTGAACATCACGTTCATCGCCCTACCTTAATGTCTAAGTCATATTGTTCGATGTATGCTAAAACCGCTCATTTATCGCAACTACGTTGCGTTTATAGCTTTTATACTCTTTACACATAACTTTCATTACGACATCATAACATCGAAATGTTATAAGTCGCCCTCTTCATTCAATGACCAAGGAATTTCAATCATAGCAATCCCACATGTTTGTTTTAACACGAACACAGTTCCCGGTTATTGGGTTACGTATTACACATTCATCGTTTTATAACCTTTATTCGACGTTTTATTTTCAAACTCTAGTTTTAATTCATCATTCAAGATATTTTTCTTCATGAATATTACATTCATGCTTGCCCCTTAATTACCATCCAAAAAGTTGGACAATAAAAATCTCCAGTCGGAACATTTTTACTTAAGTACGCTGCGGCGCCACTCTTAGGCTTAAACTCGGTGTTGCGGCGTCAGGTGGTAGTGCTTGGCCTCCTGGGTATGCGTTGCGGTAGCAATTCCTTAGGCTTGTGCGGCGTTGTGGCGCCGACCCTGAGCCCTTGAATTTTTTTTAAGTTTTTCATTATGATTTTTACCCGGGCTCATAACGCGATCTTTATAACTCGAAATTGGCTCGCTCAAAATCTATTGGCTTACATATCTCATATACTTTGATTCTATCTGGACAGAATAAGTTTCTGAATCCGTTAACAATAAATCCATCGTTTAAATTTTTATTACGTGTTCGTTAAACGTTCGTGAACGTTCATAGCTCATTTCTTCATTTTAATTCAGAATTTATCTGTTCTTAAGTATGCAACTCTTAAATATATAGTTCTAAGATACGCCATTGAAAACCAAGGTTTTCGAGTTAAATAACGACTTTTGATTATCGTTCCAAGAATTCTACGATTACCGTCTAATCCCGTAAATTTTGTCATAACTTCGTTACTCGAGATTTTTATGCCAAACCAAATGGAATCAATTTATTGGTTATTCATCTATGATCCAAACCAACCATAAGCATCAAACTTACGATGTTTTTCAATTTGTCGATCAACAACTTCTTAGCACGTTCTTCGCGTTCTTCATTCGTTCTTCGTGTTCTTCGTTCGTTCTCGTTTTTTAATCGATATTATGATTATGATTTTACATTTTCTTGCATTTTAATGTTACAAGTTTGATAATTCATCCTTATAACATCGGAGAGTTCATATAACTCATCCAAATCGTCCATTAATATTAAGTGATTCATACTTCATATGAAAACTTTTAAGAAATTTATAAACTAACTTTTAATTCTTATTTCTTTATTTCCTTATAATTCAACCGTAAGGAAATCATTTCTTAATATCTTTTACTTTTATTATCCATAAGTTATAAGATTTCCATATAAAACCTAAAGAAAATTTAAATTGAAGTTAGGTTTTGGATTACCTTTCTTCTTTAATCTTCTTTCGTTGGACAAAGCTTGAATTTGCTAGCTTTTCCTTTTCCTTCTTCTCTGCATCCAACTTATCTCTCTCTCTCTCAAGTGTTAGTGGTTTTGCAAGATAGAAAAATAAAGTCTTAAGGCTTCCTTATGTAGAAAACCAAGGCTAGGGGCATTTTGGTCATTTGGAAACTTTTTACCATTTTACCCACACCTCCTTAATCGAACCTCCTTACTATTCCCCCCTCCTCCACCAAGCTTCTCTTGGAAGCTTTGCGTTCTGTCTTTTTGGAATTCCTCTGACAATTTGAAAAACTACGCTTCTCGGATTCCAAATATTTTTGGATATTCCGTCTTTCCTCTACCAAATAACTTTTACGCGTACTTTGAAACTTCGAAAAACTGAAAAAACACGTTTTTATGGTTAGCGTTTTCCTTCACATTTTCGCCTAACGTAGTTAAATGAATGAAAAGTGTGACACCCCTAAATCCGGGTACTTCATTTCCATAGGATTTAGTGTTCACTATCCAATAATAATACATCTAACTACCCATAAATAAAATAAGTCAAAATTAAAATAGAAATCCTCTTCTTAAGGGGTTATAACAACCTAAACAAATAAATCCCAGGTCAACTAACCTTAATACATCAATGCGGAAAATAATATAAATAATTACGTCTTAAACATAACATCGTAAGTCTTAAACAAAACATTCTCAAATAAATAAACAAGTCTTCATCACTTGTTTTCCATTCCCTTTCCCTTACTAGTGGAAGGCTCTGCAGTTCTTTCAACTTTAGCCGCAATGTTATTATGTAAGAGTGAGCAACAATTGTCCACAAGTATAACAATATAATAATAATAACATGGCAGAATTCAATTAGTTCTGAATAATAGAAAGCTCGACTTTTGAATCAAGATTAGGAAACAAGAATCAAAAGTATCTCTGAGGGTCACAAGACCAAGAACTATGTCCCAGGTTAACAAGTATTTCTACTTTAAACCTTTAACAGTCGTAAGACTATATGGACCTTACTTCTCGTACTTAGGGGAATCAACCCTTAGTACTATGTATGTGCACAACATCTCAACGCTAACGCGTAAATAATCCCTTATAAAGGGTTGTTCATCTCAGTTTAAAACAGAGTCTGCACCAAAGGAAATTTAGTTTGGATAAGTCTCAATAATAGTTCTACAATTTAGAGCACTTATCAACTATGGACTAGTCGAATCAGTAAGGGTTCGCTAGTCATTCAAGGTTCAATAATATAATCGATACTTAACTCAAATAATGAATCTTAAAGGTATACAATTGAATAAGCATCTTATAACCGAAGTATTACTTCATAAGAATGAGAACATCTCATATGGAATCATGAACTTGAATAAACAAGAGTAAGAACTTTCTTAATAAAAGAATATGATTTAAAAACTTGCGTAACGTAAAAGTAAGGTTTAAAAACTTGCATAATGATAACAAGTCAGGGATAGAAAACTTGCCTCGTGCGTAGGCTATAATTTATAATTCACGTTCCTCAATTAATCCTACATACCATTACATTCACAACACCTATTAATCATAACTCAACTAGCATCATAAGTACTATCTTAACTCTGAATCTGATTGTATTAATCGGATCCACAAATATTAACTCTTAAACACATTATTAGACTTCATGAACAACGAGTTTAAAACATGTATTCAACTTATCAATTAATCACGTAAAACGTCATTGACATGTTAATAATCTATTTTTACATCTCAATATATGCTTAACATATTTTCATGTTCATTATATTAGGTTTTAAATTGCATTTCTGAACTTGAACACTTCAAAAAAAATAATTCTGGGCCATTCTGCTAAACAGCGCTGTAGCGCCTATAACGCCCCCAAATCCAGTTACCTTCAAACCCTGGATATGGTGCTACACGGTGCTACAATCTACTCATATATTCAATTGAAGACTTCAATAACATGCATAAGTTTACTAAGTATTAGATTCTATTAATCCCTTCCCAAGTTCTTTGTAACCATTACATTCATTTAATGTCATAATATCAGTCATTACAATACTAATATTATGCTATTACAAGGATCACTATTTGTCCATCTTAGACTTGCCCTTGTCTTTACCTGATCCTTCGTTCCGTTCACTCTTAGCTGAAATCATTTAGTTTTAAGTAAACATGAGTATAAATAGCTCAACAACTTAAAATTTTACTTTGCACCCACAAAATTAAGAATCATATGACTTTATCTTTAATAGTTGTACAATAGCTATGAAATACTTAAGAATAATCAAAATAACATTTTGATTCTTTTAAAACCATTCCCAAGGACTTATAGCCTCTTAGGAATCTGAGCTGGTCAACGACCATGAACATCATTTAGTTATCATTTATGAAAAGAACAACCCGGCACTGAGGCCATAATTTCGATATAGCTTACGAGCACATCTAGGTGATCAGCCTGTATTACTCTATGTTGATCAACACTCATACATTAAACGTATTTACGTTTAATTGGTGGCAACCTCACGTTCCTGTCGAATTAATGACGTAAAAACATTTATTTATTCATACTCAGGCTTACCTATGAATCCGTACCAAGAAATTGGCATAGGATAAAAATATTGTAAATATTTTAGAAAGATTTATGAAAACCAACCAAGATACTCTGAGTCGTAGTCTAGCCGAATCAAATGCCATCGACTATTCAATAACAGTTTATGCATAAGAAATCATGCATAATGACAGTTTGTCCAACATAAAGTGTAGACAAGAGTTTAGAAAACTTGCATAACGTAAAGTTAATACAAGGGTCAGAAAACTTGCCTTTGTGTCTTTAAACCTTTAAATGTACGCTACTCTGTCTTTACAACTTCTACAAAGCATAAACACATAGCATACCAATGAGAGTCTCTAATTGATATACAATGTATAACGTATCTTCTCCTTCTTGTATAACTTAGCCAAATTGTTAAACTAATAACATCCGTTCAAGTTATTTAACATTTGTTACGGCTTATTAACATCTATATGTCATAAATCGACTCTCGTCGATCATTGGTAAGCACAATGATAGATGAAACCCTAATCTAAGTTTTAATAGTTTTCTCAATATGGTCCAATATGTGACTCCGAAAGATTGGTCTGAAACCCGAGATTTATGGAATTTAGGGGCTAGGTTAAGCGAGGGGAAAGTGTTAGTCACCCCCAGACTCCTGTGAAAATACTGTACCGCATCTTATTAATTTTATGTGCATAAAGTGTGTGTGTGTGTGTGTGTTTGTGTGTTTTATTTAAAAAGGTTTATTATAAGCCTCATTGTGAGTTATTTGGAAGTAGTGTCATTCCTCTTTTGTACCTATATACGAATGGTTTGATTTAGCAAAAGTTCATTTTTAGACAAAATATACATTTTATATGATATTTTGGGAAAACATAAGGTTTTCAAATCCTTCGCCCGAATAGTAATCGAGGATCTATGATACTTCCATTATTGATTTTTAGTGTATGTAATTATTACGTAAGTAGTGTTGTACCTCTTTAACCCTATGCACAAAGGATTTGATTTATATAAAAGTTCATTTTTAGAACACAATATATATCAATGATGTTTTAAAAATAAAGTTTTCAAATCCTTCGTCAAATAAGAATCGAGGTCCTTTCATACTTCCATTTATGATCTAATGTTTATTCCTGACCCGCTTTATTATTATTGAAAGCTCTTTGCGGTTTTATCAGAAATCATTTTGATGATATGCATGTAAAAAGCATCAAACGGGTCTGATCATCATCGGGCATGTAAACCATCTCGATGAAATCGAGCACCCATAATTAAAGTTTTCACTAACACGAGATCTTGAATCCGACTTCTCGAGACTAACTCGCTCGTCTTCAAGATCCAAATATTACATATACAATAATATTTGTGCTATTTAAACATTACATCATAAAAACGGGTCCATCATGGGAATCAAGTCGGGATCTATTCGGGGATCTCAACATCGGGATTCCTAGGCTCACATTATTTATGCGAGAATACATATATACAATGTCCTAAACTTTGATATTAGATGATTTCATCTGTTGAAATCACTGTTTTAAGCCATTTCAGACCCCTTGCGCCTTTAGATACAAATCTAGGGATATACGGGGTAACCGAGACCATTTAAAGAATACATATGTAGAGCTACCATGGATCTAAATTGATCTAGCATACGGGTTAAAGCTTCATGTTTAATAACCACTCAAAGGCTAGATTCGGCTTAAATATAGGTAGATCTAGCCTCCTTACCTGATTTACAACGCAATAAGCATAATATAACCAATAAAAAGGCATTATCTATCAACTATTACGCAATATACTTAGAAAATATCAAGTTTAATTAGATTTAAATAATATATATCATTAATCTAGTATATTAAACAAAATTTACAAAGAACGTAGCTAGAAAGTGCATTTTTCACCTTGGGGGATGCGTAAACAAGCGTTTTAACTCCCGGGGTCAATGTAGAACACTCCCGGGGCTCCAAGTAGGTGCTAAACAAGATGAAATAGTTCCAAGTTGGTGTATACAAGTTCAACCCGACTAAAAACATTTTTTCTCTCTAAAACTATCTCTCTTTTTTTTCAAATGAGCTCAAAGTTGGGGTTTTAACCTGCCCGAGCCAACCGTATACATATATGCGGCTAGCTGCATGTATGGATGCGACTGGCCCAGGCAGGGCATGCCATCTCGAAGTGTGTTCCTTTGGTCCCAGTTCGAAGGAAGTTTACCTTCGCAGACCGAACTTTGGGAAAGTCTGTGCAGAATGCGGCGGAATAAAATCGAGTCTGACTGAGTCGGGGTCCAGGAAGATAATGCTGGTAGCTGAGATATATCTTCCGACTTCAAACGGAAGTTAGATGATTTATCTTTGATTGCACGCAGTTTGAGGTTTGTTGAGTTGGTTTTTGGCGGACACTGTCTCAGCTTGGCGATCTTCATTTGGTTCGCGACATATTCGGATGTCATTGGTCCTTTGAATCATTGACGGGGTTGTTTCTGGGATGACCTGATTCTTTTGCCCTACCTCGGGGTTGTCTCTGAAGTAAAATTATGTTTTTGCCCTTCTGCAAGGTTAGTACAAAGAATACAAAATTTTGAGTGTCTACAGATGCCCCTATTTGTCATGTTTATGCAATGTAATGGAATAAACATGACAAAGATTACTAGACATGGAGACTGTATGACAAGATATATTTGATGATGCAACGTAATGTACAAAACATGCTATGATATATGAGATTATGATAAAGTTCGAAGGATCACATCCTCGAGGTTAAGTCGACGCCCACACTAGGTTGTAGCTAAGAGATTACTTTATCGGGGTTAAGCCGACCTGCGTTGGGTTGTAGTCAACCAATTTCACCATCGGGTTTGTGTCGATGCATTCATTAGGTTGTAGCTAACGGATTACATCATCGGGGGTCGAGCTGATGTCTTCACTGGTTCGTTGTCGGTGGATTACATCGTTGGTGGTCGAGCCGACGCCTTCACTGGTTCGTTACCGTTGGATTACATCGTCGGGGGTTGAGCCGACGCCTTCACTAGTTTGTTGCCAACGGATTACATCATCGAGGTCGAGCCGACGCCTTCACTGGTTTATTATTTGTGGATTACATCATCGGGCGTAGAGCCAACACCTTCACTTGTTCGTTGTCGGTGGATTACATCATCGGGGGTCGAGCCGATGCCTTTACTGGTTCGTTTGGATTCTAAGATGTAGTATTGATTTTGACTGACTTTCTGGTCTTTTGGTGTTGCACATCGAGATTTTTGATCTTTATCGAATTTCTACTATTTTGGAGGGTTTTTAGGGTTTTAGGGATTAAGACTGACCCAAAAAGGTACCATTTTAAATAATGTGACCATTCTAAACCAAAAATAACACGTTTCAGACATCACTTTACCAATCGGGAAGTCGCGTGACCCATCTATGGCAGCCGCATATATGCATGTGGCTAGAGCATATATGTTTGAGGCTGCCCGTGATCGGGCTTATACCCTTGGGATGGCTCATTTTCATTCATTTGACTTACGTTTTCTTGTATTCTCTCTGAAAAATCCGAACCTTTCTTCAGATCTATGCTATTCCAGCTTGATTTGGAGCTATCTGTCACCGTACATCTCTTCTACATACTACGGGTAATGTATAGATTCCATTTTTTCGTGTTTTCATCGGTGAAAAACCGTATTTCTTTCCTTAAACGTATTATATCTAACATGTATGCATATATAGCTTGATGGACATGTTTATAATGCAATGTATGCTTATGTATCATCTTATAGACCGTATGGATGCGATATATTATCATTTATCAATTAATTTAGACATGCATTATAGCTATGTGTTAGAACAATAGTTTAAATTTTTATTTAATTGCTTGGCTGTGATGGTATACCCTCATAGGGTGATTTAATACATTCTTCGGGCATGTGGATAGTCAATTTTATAGGGGAGACTTTGCTTAAATTTTTTTATGCGTCAGATGTTAGGGTCCTAGATATATATATAGATATGCTAGGATGCGAGTTTAAAATGATGTACACATATAATGGCACATGTAGGACATGCATGATGTGATGACCTAAATTATATTTCAAGGATTTAATTTAAAATTTAAAAAGGGCAAGAATATACCTGACTTTGCTTTGATTCCTACGAACTCATTATTTAGATATGGATTCTGCGGGACCTAGTCGTTCTTTATCCCAACGGGTTTTAGTTGGAGTTCACCGGCGGAGACCTCCCTCTGACGTTCTTATTCCACGGATTAGTAGACAAGTTTAGCGATTGACGAAGCCCGTTCTGCGTCCTCCTGGTGATGACTACCCTCATTTGGACAAGGAGGATATCCTTGAGCCTGAGGTTCCGCCTCAGCCCACTGTTGTGCCATGATTTCTTCTTGGCATTCAGGTAGCTGTCCCTGATTTGCTGGGCACGGATCTGAGCCGCCATCCCTCTATTCACTTGCAGGCAAACGAGGTACATGATCTTTACTTTAATTTTTATTCATTTCTCTTTCCTGTCATCAACTAATTTTCTTAACCTTAAGGTCGTGCAAGTTCCAGAGTTTACCCAGCCCCGGAGTAACTGGTTCAACTTATACTCTTTGTATCATTCGTTACATCCAGAGTACCAGGCGATAGTGGATTCTTGTGGATTTGAGGCTTTCTTCACCATTGTTCACCCTCCGTGCCCCTAGGGCTATTTGCGAGATTTATTAGAGCAATGACTTCATTAAAGTCAGTCCCTCCATCAGCTGGACTGCGAGGTTGTGATGACACCCATGGATTGGAGGTATATCACAGGCCTGAAGTTTACTGGGGACAGAGTGCCCTTGGAGAAGGGTATCACTTCAACCGCGGTGCGTACCCTTTTAGGGTTTTCTTCTCAGGAACGAGCCTTCAAGGCCCGTAGTATTCGCTCGGGATGCCTGTGCATCAATGCTTCTCGAGGCACTCTACAGAAGCCGTTACCTGTAGATTTGATGGATAGGGATCGCATCTTGTGGCGTCTATTCCTAACCATTATGAGGGGTTGTTTCATTGTAAACAACTCCTCCAATGTTCCCTTTAGCTTGGTAGGGGCTGTTCGAGATGTAGAATTTATTGGGGACTACGATTGGGGATCTTTTACATTCGCTCTCTTTCTTCACGGGATGAGACTAGGATCCAAGGGAGTTACCGACACCTGGGTCGGATTCTACTCGTTTCTCCTGGCGAGTTATTTTGACTGAATTTCATTTGTCTGAATTTTGATTGGTTTATCTTTTCCCATGATTAATGTCAGGTTCTTTGCATTAACAGTTCTGGGCTTACGAGAGGCTTCCTTGTCTTCGCCCTATCTCTGTCCTGGGCTTGGAAACTTATCTTTGGGGACGTAGATGGCATCACTATACTCTATAGGAGGTCCCGGTTGCAGAGGGCTTCACCCATGCCCGTCTTCAGCTAGAGACATTGACGGTCTCTGATATAGTGTGGGTCCCTTATTCTGCAGAACACTTGTTTGAGGGATTTGAGGATGGTCTACCGGTAAGGCCTGAGTATTATTTGCCCACTCATCGGATTCCATCCTGTTTGATGGAGGTTAAGAGCTCTACCTCGGGGAGCACGCTTTTCGATGTATCACTTGGGAGATTCGCCTTCCTTTTCTTCCTTCAGCTCAGCGATTCTGGCTTTTATCTTAGCCAGCTGTAGCGATTCCCACTGCTGGGTATGATGGGTTTCATTTGTCGGATGGTCCTATCACTTCTGAGGACTTTTCCACTTGGTGGGGCCCACCTACGATAGAATCTTAGACCCGGGCTACCCAGTTCTTTGGAGATATGGTTCCAGGGTCTCTTATGATGAAGGACTGGATATCATACTTCCAGAAACCCTCTCATCAGACTCAGATAGCTGATTTGAGACATTAATTGGAGCAGATGTCGACGTACTGTCGTCATATGGGTGTGGACCCTTCCTTAGCTAGTACTTTTGCTGCTCAGGATCATGAGGTTGGACCATCAGGCACTGGTGGTTCTCATAGGGCTGGACCCTCAGGCGCTGGTGGTTCTCAGGATGGAGTTGATCCATTTACTTATCACCTGGATGTGCAGGAGACACCTTATTACCCAGATCAGCAGGATGTGCCCACCCTATGTCACTTGCCCCGGGTTGATCAGTTTGATGATTCTAGCACCTTTCTGAAGGAGTTTGACATTGAGTTACAGCTACCTTATTAGTCATTGGGCATTTGTACCCCAGCATCCTATACTTTTTATTTCTTAGTTTTCACATGTATAATAGGTATGACAGTGATGTATATAAAACTGATGTATTTGACATATATCTATGTATAACATTTTTTATTTATTTATCTTACATGCTATATTATCACTCGTTATGATGCATGCTTCATATATATTTAAATGATTGGATAGAGATTAACCCCTGTATGGTCTTTTTGACACAGTTTTACAGATGGCCTACTCTACTATTGTTCGCTTGGATCACCTTCTGCCTAGTCGGATAGCTACTAGTTTGAGGGTTTGGCATGACCATTTGTCGGATTCTAACAGCGTTACAGTAGGTCGCATGTTGGGCCATTCCTTATCTCTGTTATCCTTTCAGGTTCCAGAGGGGTTTGTTGATAAGATGTTTAGTTACTGGATTCCAGAGCGCCATATTTTCCGGTTTGGCTCTGATGAGTTGACTCCCACTCTGGAGGAGTACGGTCGCATCTCCGGATTATCGATGAAGGGGCTGTGTGCTCAGATGGTGTTAGGCCATATGCGCTACCAGTTCATGACTGTTACCAGACTGAGGACGGCAGTCGTACTGGAAGAGGTGGGTGGCAAACACATTATTTCTATGGACTTCATGATAGGCCACTTTGCATTTGCTGATAGCCTCGCCATTTATCATGGCAATTTTGCTATTTCAGAGGAAAGATGGTATACTGCCCGAGTGGACGCCCTGGTCATATGCCTCATAGCATATCTATACATGCCATTCTACGCTGACCATCTAGATGTGGCGATGTCGATGGCTGTCAGGGCTCTTAGAGATAACTTCACCATACTTCCTCTTATCTTGGTAGAGACATTGACATCAACATCTATCTGTCAGACTGTTGGGGATTAAGGGTTCAGAGGTAGCCCCGTGCTCCTATATATCTGGTTCATGGTGCACCTCAGACCAATCGGTCGGCTTTGTCGTTATGGGTTCTTCTTTGGATATGGCTTGTTACAGGTCTACTTATACCGCCCGACTTTCTGCATCGATGGGGCATCCTGGACTTCATTTCTGGGTGCCACGGAGGATCCTTTTGCGATAGTTATGTATTCTGGTTACTGCTCTGTTCTAAGTTTCACCACCCATGTAGCAGACCTGGATTTCCTTCCGTTGGCCGGTTTGAGACGTGTGACGACCTACCATCCTCTGGCGGTGATGGGCCAGTTTGATAAGTATCAGGAGGTCCATGCATTTGAGGGGACTGAGGATTATCGCTTCCCCGTCTTCTCAGTTACCGAGGCTAATCAAGCTCGGGTTTACAGATTTTGGTCTCATCGATAGACAGCGGAGTTCAAAGACTGTCATCCTGGCCGATCTACAGAGTACTCAGCTTGGCTAGAGTCAGATTTAATACTAGAAGCAGTGGACCAGGTTTAGACAGGATCTTTATCCAAGGATGGTGGTGGGTCTACTGACGTTGAGGACCCCATAGAGGATCCTATATCTCCGACTGAGGATGCTCTATTTGCAGAGTTGATAGCTTTTCTTGTTAGTATTATCCCGCGTTCGTCCTCAGTTTCCATGGAGGCGATGGACAGACAGCTTCTCCTGGTGACCTTTAAGAGAGATAAGGCTCGGGCCTTGATGTTGACCACCGTAGCTGGTCGGGATGCTGTTATCGCTGAGAGAGATGAAACCCTTGCTTCCAGAGACCAAGCTCTCTTTGATAGAGATGCTGCCCAGACTTTCGTAGATGGACTCATTAGTCACGTACATAGCGTAGTGCAGGGTCAGGAGGGCATTTATCGCATGGTAGCAGAGATGCTGAGACGTGTTGAGGTACTAGAGCATGAGCTTCGAGATGCTCCTCAGATCGCAGAGACTGCTGGATATTTAGCTATGTTGGCTCGTCTTACTGCCGATTTATAGCCCTATTTTATTTTCCTATACAAACTTTGTTATTATCTTTTGTCACATGTTAAAATTAACTTTTGTAATATAAAAAGTTGTATATATAAAAAGAAACAAGTTCAGTTCACTCCCCTTGTTTGAGCATATCTATCCTTGTACACTGTTACCTTTCTCGCTTTATGATTTATTATGTCGACATAGAACTGGTCTTGTCATACTTGCGCTAGATTCGGCATGGTGATGCTGAGATGTCGCTAGGTCCTCTCCGCATGAGCCGTTGATTGGGCGGGTTTATGTTATATTTTAGTTTCTGTATAGGTTAATATTTTAGTTTTGAGGATATAAGGTGAAAGTGTTTGGATTCTTTCGAAGGTTAGACCGCACCATAAATGGTTGCCTAAGTACTCCCATAGAGGGAGATCAGGTCTTTCGTAGTTCAGGCTTAGCCTAAATAGTTGAAAAGGGTTTATTTGGGGTTTGAGCTTGGTTTGATGGGGTTTTGATTTTTTTTCTTTGATTTGACCGCACCATAAATGGCTGTCTATGTACTCCCGCTGATGGGAGATCAGGTCTTTCGTAGTTCAGGCTCAGACTTGAAAACCAAACTTGATATATATATATTTTTTCTTTTTATCAAGACAAAGTATTCCAGTTTGAAATGAAAAGGGTGTCAGACATAAAACGTTCCACCAAATCGGAATTGGTTAGTGGTGGGAATTCCTCACCATCCATCTCCTCCAATTTCAAGGTTCCGCCAGATAGGATTGCTTTGACAACAAAGGGTCCTTCCCAATTTGGGCCAAATTTTCCTTTAGCTGCATCCTGACCTGGAATGATCTTCTTTAGTACCAAATCATGCTCTTTAAATTCTCGAGGTCGCACCTTCTAGTTATAAGATCAGGACATTTGCTGCTGATATAGTTGGCCGTGGAAGATAGCAGCAGCCCTCCTTTCATCTATCAGGGATAACTGATCGTATCGATCTTGTATCCATTGGCTCTCCTCTATCTGGGAATCTAGATTCACTCTTAGTGATTCCATCTCCACTTTGACAGGAAGTACGGCCACCATACCATAGACTAACGTGTAGGGTGTTGCCCCAGTCGAGGTTTGAGTCGACGTTCAGCATGCAAGTAGGGTTAACGATAACAGATCAGGCCATTCTCGGTGATTTGTCGACATCTTCATTATTATCTTCTTGATATTCTTATTAGCGGCTTCCACCGTGCCATTCATTTTCAGAAGATAAATAACCAAATTCAGATGTTTGATATTGAACTTACTACATAGTTCCCTCATCATCTCATTATTCAGATTCTTCGCGTTATCCGATATGATATCCTCGGGTTGTCCATACCGAAAGATGACGTTGTTTCTAAGGAAACCAACGATGACCACCTTGGTGACCTTAGGGGAAGGAAGCTGCTTCAACCCACTTGGTGAAGTAGTCGATCATAGTGAAGATGAATTGATGACCGTTACTGGCTTTAGGATCAACAGGTCCTATCACGTCCATTTCCCATATGAAAAAAGGCCATGGTGATGTCATGCAATGAAGTTGATTCGGGGGTGCATGAATAATGTTGGCATGGGTCTGGCATTGATAACAATGCTTGACAAGATCATCGCAATCCACTTTGAGAGATATCCAGTAATGTCCCGTCCTCAGAATTTTCTTGGCAAGCAGGGGTCCACTCATATATGCTCCGCACACCACACCGTGTACTTCATTCATAAATCGCTGGGCTTGATCTCTATCTAGACATCTTAGAAGGCCTACACCTAGGTCTCTCTTGTAGAGAGCATCTCCACTTAGGTAGAAATTCATGGCCATTTTCTGTATTCTCTTCTTCGCTGCTTGACTCATTACTTCAGGGGTTGATTGATCTTGCAAATATTCTTTAATGTGGTGGTACCAAGGTGGTCCAGTAGGGGGTATCTCATCCGATATCTCCCCTACATTGTTTCCATATGACGGTGTGTTTTGTACAGTGAAAGTGATGACAAGCATTCCCTTCCTTGCTGACAGGTTCACCAATGAAGCTAATGTAGCCAGTGCATCGGCAAAATCATTTCAGTTTCGGGGAATATGCATGAAAGAAATGTCTTCAAACTCTCCTGCCAATCTAAGAATATGTTGATAGTAAGGCAGTAGATGCAATTCCTTGGTGGTGTAGTCCCAGATGGACTGTCTGATGACTAGTTCCGAATCTTCGAACACAGCTAATTATTTAACTCCCATGGACTGAGCCAGTTTAACCCTATAATGCATCCTTCGTATTCTACGATATTGTTGGAATTGTTAAAATGCAACTTAGTTGCCATAGGGTATTGATCTCCTGTGATGGATACCAGAACTGCCCCGGCTCCTGCGCCTTCAGTGTTTGATGCGCCGTCAAAATACATTTTCTAGAATTGACCTTGATCCTCCTTATTGGTCAATTGAATAGTCATCACTTCCTCCTCCGGGAAATAGGTTTCCAGAGGTTCAAAACCTCCTGTTGTTATGGCTGACAGGTGATCTGCAATCTCTTGCCCCTTAATCAACTTTTGGGTCACATAGACGATGTCGGATTGTTAGAGGATCAACTGCCACTTGGATAATCGGTAGTTCAACATCGGCTTACTGAAGATGTATTTCAAGGGATCCATCCTAGAGATGAGATAAGTTGTATGGCCGTGTAGGTAATGCTCCAACCTCGTGGCTACCCAAGCTAACACATATCAGGTTCTTTCTATCAGGGTATATTTCTGCTCTCCGCAACTGAAATGTTTACTGAGATAATAAATCGCCCTTTCTTTCCCCATATCATCTTTTTGCACCATTAAGCAACCCATAGTGTTGGAATTGTCTGAGATATACATGAATAACGGAATTCCATCCCTTGGGGGTACCAAGATAGGTGCTTCAATCAACCTCTTTTGAATGGTACGAAAAGCTTTCTGGCAGTCTTCATTCCATTTTCCCGATGAGTTCTTTCTTAATAATTTGAAAATGGGTTCACAGGTTGCTGTCAACTATTATATGAACTGGCTGATGAAGTTTATTTTTCTCAAGAAGCCTCAGATTTCCTTCTCGGTCTTTGGTCCGGGTATCTCTGTGATGGCTTTGATCTTCGCAGGATCCAACTCAATGCCCCGGTTGCTCACAAGAAATCCCAGAAGTTTACCGGACTTCACACCAAAAGCACACTTCACTAGATTTAACTTCAAATTGAATTTGCGGAGTCATTCAAACAACTTCCGAAGATGGGTGCAATGGTCATCGACCTCTCTGGACTTCACGATGATATCATCCATATACACTTCGATCTCTTTAAGCATCATATCGTGAAATAAGGTCATCATGGCTCTTTAATAGGTAGAACCAGCATTGGTAAGGCCAAAGCTAGTCTTTGATAACAGAATGTTCCCCAAGGGGTAATGAAGGCGGTCTTTTCCCTCTCTTCTTCAGCAACCATAATCTGATGATATACGACAAAGGAATCGGCAAAAGAGTACATTTCGAACTGTGTCGTATTATCAATTAACACATGGATGAACGGCACTGGGAAGTCATCTTTAAGGCTGGCCTTGTTAAGATCTCTATAATCTACACATACTCGCATTTTCCCCTAGATTTCGGCACTGGAACTGCGTTGGACAACCACTCAAGGTATGTTAATACCATAATGATTCCCGCTTTGAACTGTTTGATAATTTCTTCTTTGACCTTCAAGCGCCATTCTGGTTTCAACCATCTTAATTTCTGCTTGACCGGTTTGAAGCCTTCCTTAATTCGTAGTCGATGCACAACTATATCGGTGGATAGACCTATCATGTCTTAATGAGACCAGGCGAAAACATCCTTAAATTGGGTTAGGAGTTTGATTATTTCTTTTTCTTGGTTAGAGGGGAGGTTGGTTCCGATCTGTATCTCTTTGAGATTATCAAGTGTTCTTATATTTATGGTGGTGGTTTGATCGAGGTTGGGTTTAGGTTGATCTTCGACCCATGCTTTGAATTCCTCGGACACCTCGTCATCATCCACTTCCTCTTGCTCAATCCCCATCAAGTCAAAGTCCAATTCTATATCGAAATCGTAATCATTGCTCAAATTTGGCAAGTTATGGACATGGCTAGAAATACTCAAATTTGGAAACCTGAGACAAAAAATTAATTGCTAAATATATACAAATGGTTGTTAATTACAAAAGGATTCAGCAGTTGATATGACAACATGCAATAACAAGTTGCAGATAAAATAAAATAGACATAAATATATAAAGGTAAAGCTCCCTGTCAACGGATCACTCTTTGATTTTACCCTTTTTGACCGATCTGAGGGGTGACCGTCCAATTACTGGTAGTGAGATCCTGGGGGATAATTGAGATAGACGTTTTTCTAGGGTTGTCGGCGTCTTCCAGGATGACCATAATTGATTTCGAACCGGTCCCTGGATCCTCCTTCGGGATGTTCACACTTCCCCAGTTACGGACTGGGAGGATGAGTTGATCATTCGACAGGTCTGCCCCCATTGGATTTCTTCAGGTCATCTTTAGGAAGGCAAAAGCTGCTCACAAATTGTAACTGAATCTCATCTAGAAACTTCTTATCTTCGGCCATTAGAGAAGCATCCCTAGTAGTCTCTTCATCACCAATCTCCTTATATCAGTTCTGATTAACTTTAGGGATGAGACAATAACAGGGACCTTCTTCAGTGGCTCTTTAAATTTGGCTTCACTGAGGTCTAGCTTGAGATGAATCAGATGTTTAACTGGCATGTTCTTGTGAGGATTACGATGTTTGGATCCACCAGAGTATCCTAATCCAACCCTTCCCCACTGCATGGGTATGTAGATCTGGTTCTTGATTCCCTGGCCATTTCTCCTAAATCATCGACCTAGTCGATGTCCTCTGGAAAGCATCTCTTGGACAACTGCCATCACTCTGGAGATATTTGGGGCATTAGTGTTGGCGCACCCACAGAGTGGTATCGTGGATTGCTTACTTCAAATGCTTAAAAATTGACGGGCTCAATACCCTCATTCATGCTGATCAAGGGTATATCTCCCAGATTATGGATAGGATAATCAGGTTTTGTAATGTTAGTGACCAGATTACCGTTGACGATGTACTTTAATTACTGATGAAGAGTTGAAGGAACAACCCCAGCCATATGGATATATGGTGGTCCTAGCAACAGATTATATCCGGTGATGATTTTCAGGATTTGAAAAGGTATATTGAAGGTGAACGAGCCAATCTCTACAGGAAGTTTAACTTCCCCAATTGTATCCCTTCTTGATCCGTCGAATGCTCGTACCACTATATGGCTTTCCCAAATCCTATTCGGGTTGATCTTCATCCTATCCAGAGTATCCTGTGGACAGATGTTCAAGGATGATCCACCATCGATTAGTACGCCTTCTACCACGTATCCAGATGATATGACAACGATATGCAATGGTCTACGATGCCCAGTTCCCTCAGCCGGTATATCATCATCGGTAAATGATATCACATTACTGTCCAATACATGGCTGATCAGGTGCTGGAATTTCTCAGTTTATCAATGGTTTTGGGTAAGTGTGCCTCCTCCAATACTTGGATTAGAATTTGACGATGGTCGTCAGAAGCCAATACTAAATCCAGAATGAAGATTTGATGTGGTTTCGCTTCCAACTGCTTCTCCGTCCTTGCTTCACCGTGCCCCATCTTAAGGAGGAATTCTACGATCTTTCCCATGGATACCTTCCCCAATACCTTGGTTGCTGGTTTCAATAAATTCCCGAGGAGGTAAAGTGGATTCTCCTTAGGTACGATAGCTGTACAATCAGGTGTCAATTTTATGCCTTCTCCATAATTCCGTGGTACCTTCTTTAGGCTAAAAATTGGGAGTTGCGGCCAAGGAGCCAGCATTAGTGGGTTCGGTGCTAGTATCTCGACAGTAGTCTTATTTCCCTGCTCAGATAATCCTTTTATAGTTATGGGTCCGCCAGACGCTCCCTCTATGCAAAGAATAACAGCTACCATTCCCTCCAAATTCCTTGACCCTCTAGGGTAGATTATCTCTTCCTCAAAGAAGATCTCAATTTTATTCATTAATTCCAGCTCTTTTGATTCCATCAGATTCTGAATTAAGTTTTGCAGGGCCCAACATTCCCCCGTGGCATGTCCAGGGGCATTCAAATGATAGAGGCAGGATCTAGCAGGATCGAAACACTTTGATCGCGGTTCCAGGGGTGGCAGTTGTAAGGATCGAGAATTTCACATGATTATATGTGTAATTTTTACGAATAAATTTTTTTTAAGAAATTATTTGAATCATATAAGTGTATATGTGAATTAAGCTATAGAGTTAATTTATTAACTAAGATATATACTTAATTATTTTCCAAAAAGAGTAATATAAGTTATGTTAGAAATTAGCATCGCTTGAATGTTAGCCTTGATTATTAAATTAAAAAGATTTACAATCTTTAAGTAATTAATTATTGATATGAATATGTGAGTGTTTATAACTTATTAAGCCAATTAGAGCTCTTAAGTTAATACACTAGGGAAATATGTTATGACTTATGTGAATTATGTATGTGATTGAATAAATATATATTATATAATGTGTATACATTTATTTGGTTAAAAGAATTAAAAATGAAGTTATATAACATAATACATATATTAGGTATGGTAATTAAAAATCTAATGAGTTATAATATGAGAGAATGATAGTATTTTAAAATATATATTAACCCTAAGAGATTTATTTTATACATTTCTATTAATTAATTTTATAACCTAAGTAAAGCAAGTTTAATTGGGTTATGAAATTAAAGATATATGAGTAAGGAATTAACTTACAAATGTGTGTAAAGAAACCCTAACTAAATGATTAGGGTAAGATAACAATTAAAAGTATGGAACTATGTTGAATGACAAGCCCAAGAATTAAAATTTGCTAGCCTAAAGAATTAATTGAGTGGCCCAACTCTTAGCCCAATTGGGAGAGGACTCATTGGACATTAAACAAGCTATTTGGGCCTTGAAAAGGAAAGAAAAAGGAGCCCAAGAAGGCCTCTTGGCCGAAAATAGCAAGGAGGGAATAAGGGAAGAAGAATTAGGGCATGTGACTTCATCATTATCCTCAACCACTCTCACCTACTCTTCTTATGTGTCACCTTATCACTTACCCAACCACTTTAACCAAGTTTGAAAGTAATCTATAGTGTGCAAGTAAGCTTTTAATAATGAGAAAGAGAGAGTTGATGGGGGATATATAAGATATATGCAAAATATATCTATCTAATCTACTAACCCACAAAATCAAATTTTATCTTATTTCTTTTCTCTTTCCTCATTAGCAAACAAAGCGAGCAAGATATAGAGAGAGTGTGTGTGATATTTTCGGTCAAGAGAAAAGAGAAAGAGGGAGAGCTTGTGTTAGTTTTATAGTTCTCTAATAAATCTTAGGGAGAAGAGGGAAGGAAAGCAAGCTAAGATATAACAAAATCCCTACTTATATAGTATATTTTTTTTTTGATTTTATTTGAGTTTTGATTTTTGTAAACTTATGATCTTGAGGTTAGAAACCTTAGATCCATATGTTTAAAAGTGTTTTATATTTAGATCAAACTCTTTTATAGATCAAAAGTTGAATCTAAACTAAGAAATAGAAGTTAGATTTTTCAAAAGATAGAAAATCTAATTTTTCTTAGCCTTGATTATGTTTGATCTTGTGTTTGATAATTATTTGATGATATAGATCATGGATCATGGTATATCCATGATTATATGAGTTATTTTAAGTATTATGATAAGCTATATTGGTTTTATGTGAAAATATGGAAGTTTTATTAAAAATCACTAAAGATTAAAAAATCAGTTTTTGGGAAAACAAAGTATGAAATGGAAACGATCATATCTCTCGTTCTACTTTGAATTTCTGAGTGTGGTTAATTTTTGGAGTTAGATATATGAGTCTTCTAATAGATCCAAGTGGAATCACTGAAAAATATATTGTAGATTTTCGTATGGACTGATTTTAGTAAAGGAAGCAAAATCTAAAAAAGTCAAAAAAATAGGCTGTCCGGAAATTATAAGGGCAATTTTGGCAACTTAATTAATGTAATAAAATCCAATCTTCTGGGACATGAACATATATGAGATAAAGTAGCTTGTGTCCAAAAATGAGCACATTCCTACTTAAAATGAGCAAGTTATGACTATTTTAATATTTGTATTTTTTTGACAAAAATCGCTATAACCGGAGTTATATAACTCCGATGGCCACAAAATTTAAACTGAAGGCTCACGTTAACATGGGTAAGATCCCGCCAAAAGTTGGGAATTTTTGGAGTTAAGCGTGAGGTAGCTAATTTCTTAACGAATTAACTATAAATGAATTTTTGAAAAATACTAAACGAAATTGAAAAATTTCTGAAAAATTATTTTTGTGTATGGAATACAGTATTTATGTGTGGACAAAAGATAAAAAATTAATAAGATGATTTTGGTTAAAAGGGGGAATCCAGATTGAAGGATTAATGAATCCAAGCTTGCTGGATGAGATGTTTGGATAATCTAGGATGCTAAATTGGTTTGTTAGATAATCCAGGTTACTGGATTAGATGTTAGTTGAATTTAGGCTTGCTGGATTGGATAACATTTGAATCCAGGCTTAATGGATTCGAGGTCAGTTTGAATCCAGTCTGCTGGATTGGAAAATAGTTTACTAAATTTAAATTCAATCTGAATCCAGGTTGTTGGATTAGTTAAGTAAGTTTTGAAATAACAAGTTATTTGAATCTAGGTTGTTGGATTAGGTATTCGGCTTACTTAATTATAAAGGACTTATTAAATGAAAGACTAAGTGTTAATTCACAAGTTGTATGATATAGTAGTGTTAAGTCTAAGGTAGTACAATCGTACTCTTGAATGGTTGATGTATAGTAGCTGGGCTAAACGACTCCTTCATATGGGGAAGGTATCTATAAATTAGTAACCGATCTAACTCACTGTGAAAATAGTGTAGACGGACAGAAACTAATTTGTTAGTTATTTGTGGGAAACCACTCAGTATATTATATTGAATATTATTAAAGACTCGATGTGTGCTAGGTTTAGACTTGTGTATTCGTATAGTGTTATCTAATGATGATTATGTGTTTACATGTTAGATAAATTATTATGAGTAATATATATGATGTTAATTAAGAGATCGATCTTATTAATGATAGGTCTTACAAAAGAAGTTAACTTAAATTGTGTAGCCGTAGTCAACGAATCAGGCAAGTTTCCTAACTCAACTTAAGTTATTATTTTTCAAGCATGGTAGTGAATAATTATTGTTAGTTATTCACATCTATTATAATTATTGTTGTTAGCACATAGTGCAATTGATTCTTGTTCTAGTATTTGGACTGTTTATAAGTCATGTCTCAACTAATTATTTTGGCAAGACTAATATTTGTTAAAGCATGAAACGTTCTATATCTTATGAACTAATTTATTTTTGGAAGATCTGCCATTGATTTTGGCTAGATCAATGTTGATTTTATTTATTGAAATCATAGTATTTCTTTGAAAGCAATTCAAACTATATTGTTGTGGTACGGACTCGTGATATAAGACTGAGATGAACAAACTTTATTGTCTTAAATCGACCTATGCGCTATTAGTGAGTATTATGCATAATATAGGGTACAAAGGAGTTGGCCGCTCCAGGTACTTGCAGAGGAGTATAGTTTAGTTTTTATAACTAACTTATATTCCTATGGTAATTTAGTTTTAATAACTAATGAATCCTTTATTAGTTCATGATCCTTTTGTGATCACTCAGCATGAAATCTGGGTATATCCCACTTTATTGAATATTGTTGTAGTATTGTTAGTTCTTCTTATTCAATTAAATATTATTGAATCTTTGAAAGAATTTTACTCTTTCATCCCTGATATGTTATTTAGTATAAAATTTGAGAAAGTTTTATTATTGAGATTGAATTATTATTCAGCTACTTCAAAATCCTTTGATTATTGTTGATGTTCTATAAAAGCTAAACTCTTCTATTCATGATATATACATCATTTGTTGTATACTTTAACTTGCTAAGCAAACTCATTGCTCACCCTTGCTTAAATAAAACATTTCAGCTAATGCCGAGGTAGCAGAAGGTTCTAACAGGGATAAAGGCAAAGGAAAGGCTCAGGAGTAGTTATTGTCAACTTTTAATGATTATGTTATATTATGTAAAGTGATTATGTAAACCTTTTGGTTATATAAGGGTATGTAAGTTATGTCAAAGTTAGTTAACCTGGGATAATGTTATAAGTTGCATTAAGTAATATTATGAATGATGTTTTTCATTAATGAATGGGTAGTTAGATGTGATATATATGATGGATCGTGAGCAGTAAACCTGAGGTTAGGCAACCCGAATTTGGGGGCGTCACAGCAAAAATTTTGTAATCTTTCCTTCCTCGATCAAGGTGTACAGAATTTCCTCCCAGGACTAGCCCAAGGGGGCGAATTTTCGTTTAGCTGCAAATTCTCGCTGGCTCTGAAGTCTAGCTTCCCTGGCCATCTTTTTTGTCCATTTGTTCTGCTCTTGGCAGCGAATTCGATCCCTTCTTGAGGTTGGGACGTCTTGGATGGATATAATATCAGTTAGCCTCGGTAGGACTTGGTCTATTAGCTGTCGGGTTAACTGATGTTGGTATACGACCAAAATTTGTCAACTGATCAACTCGCACCTTAATTTAGGCCAAGTCTTTCTCCACCCCATACTTCTCTTCGAGGTATCCCCAAATTGTAGGGTCCTTCGCAGAGGGTGCTTCCCCCAGCTTCCTCAGGTACTTGAGGTTTTCCCTGCCTCCTGCATTGATCATGTTGATTCCTTCCGCATTATGCTGAGGCAAAGGGTTGTTGTCGACATTCGGCTGCTCTGGCACTTTGACTACAATCTCCCCATTGTCAATCAAGTTCTGAATCTTGTGTTTTAAAGTCCAACATTCCTGAGTATCATGCCCCGGTGATTTGGAATGGTAAGCGCATTTCTTGCTGGGATCAAATTGCCTTCCATTTAGATCAGAAGGTGGAGCTAGCTCAACGATCTTCTCCTACATGATCAACAGCGCCAATATATTCTCCAAAGAGTCCCCTAAAGGAGTGAATATCCTTCTTTTCTTGTTCTCCCAAACCTTCAATGCTGTAGGATTTTGAGAATTCACAGGATGAGAGTTCTGCTTCTAGATAGGGGGATTAAGGCTCTTGTTGGTAGCTTGTCCTTGCAATATCAAAGAGACATCTTCTTCCTTCCTTTTCGATACTCTTTTGGGGGCGCTCGCATAGTTTCCCGACTGTATGTGCTCAGCTACGACTTTCAAGGTAGTGAGATCTTTAAATTTGCTAGACTTCAAACCCATATCTGCCATTTCTCCATGTTTGATCATTTCGGAGAAGGATTTTCTTAACCTGGCGAGGACACTCTCATAGAAAGGGGCTTCTTGTATGTCAATGAAAGTTGTCACCATCTCACTTTCATCCATTGGTGGGTTAACTTGGGCAGCCATTCGCCTCCACCGCTGTTCATATTCTCCGAATGACTCATTACTCAATTTCTTGACTTTGGTAACTTGGTAATGATTAGGTGCCATCTGGGATTGGAAACTATACTGGTTGAGGAATGCATGGGCCAAATCTTCCCAACCTCGAACTTTGGAATTATCTATTCGAGCATACCAAGTTCGAGCTTCACCGGTAAGGCTTTTCTAGAATAGTTACATCCTGAGGTTTTCATCCTCGGTGTAGGTTCCCAATTCACCTATGTAGACTTTTAAATGAGTATAGGGAGTTAAAATAGATATCATATGACTTGAGAATTATCCTTGGTTGACCCAATAGACCCCAAAGAAGAACGAGAAGATTACTATCTTGTTCATTCCAATGGTGAGAATTCTCTTGCCATATAATTATCTCAATTGTCTCAAACTGAGAATTGTATTCCAACCATACTCCAAGATTCTATACGTAGTGCTCATAGATATAATCAGCAAGTGGATGTGCACAACTGTAACGACCATGAATTTTAAACTCCTTATTTATTAAATATGTGATTTAATTTTTAACGAGTTAATTTTGTGAGCTTATTTAAACCTTAACTGGTTATGTGATTATGTGAGATAGAGCCTATGCAATAAATTGCTAGGATTATTTAAATGAAGTCACTAATGGTTTATTTAAATTAGTGGACTAGTCCTGAGACTTTAATATTAGAAAATTGATGAGATTATTAATAATTAAATATTCAACTTATTTGAATATCGTGGCAGGATTTGAACGTGTTTGATTAATTTCAATTATGATTAATTAATTGATAATGTGTTGATTAATAATTATTATGAATAAATAATAATTAATGAGTAAGATATTAATAAATATAATAATATTATATTTACTTGATTAATTATTTCATACAAGAATGCGATATTAAACCTTTAAGATATGGTAGTTAACTATATATTATATATAGTACAAGGTGACACATGAATATACATTATAAGCTATATAGTAAGAATAATTACATTATGAGAGTTACATACTAATGTTTATGTGACAATACATGTGTGGGAAAACATTAATGTATACCTCATCAACATATAGTAATATCAATAAATAATTGATCTCAGTAAGTTATTATAATGATAACAGTTATAATAATGAGTAATAATAATACCCAATTACTTTACATTCGGTATTAAGATATAGTATCTGGGCTAGACAATTCCGTTAGAGAGCGACGATTAATACGAACTAGCAACCGATCTAACTCACTGTGAAAAACAGTGTAGACGAGATGGGAAACTAGTTTGTTGGTTGTTTGTGGGAAACCACTCAGTGTACTATATTGAATACTGTTAGAGACTCGATTTGTGCTAAGTATAATGTTATTGAAAGAATAGAAGAAATGAATATGGGGGTTGGTCGCGTAAACTTAGATTACAAGAACGCGAACCGTAAGAAGTAAAGTGAAGTTAAACTAATACATAAATCAAGTATATGACTAATGGATATGTGTTTTCCTTATGTGTTATATAGGGATTGTGATGAATGGGATATCATAAGCAGTATATAGTGCTAAGGCAAGTTTCCTAACTTCATTCATACTTTATTATGAATGTTAGTTTCTTAACTTTCTCAGATGTTCAACATGAGAAAGTATTTCGTATGTGCAAATGTGTGATATATGTACAAGATGGTAGTATGTATGAGGTCTTGTGCCACAATGTTAACACCTCGATGTTTCTGTGATTGAACTGTTCTATGATTGAACTATTTCATGTTAAGAAGTTCGGTTTATTCATGAACCGTTATTGTTAAGTCTGTGCTAATGATTCTAGCCAGACAGAACGTATATGAATGAGTAGAAAATGAAAGTATAACAAAGTAAGGTGATGTATGTTGTAAAATGATTGGAATCGGAATGTATTCCTATTATTCAAGTTGCTTCATAACCATTGTTCGGTTATTGAAGTCTTAAAAGAATATTGATTCTTGAGTTGTTAATATTCAACTGCTATGACTTGCTGAGCAATTGAATGTTCACACTTGCTTGAAATAAAAACATTTTTAGCGAACGACGATAGTATGTGTTAAAGGACTCTGTGAAGATCAAGATGATCGATGTCCTGCTATGGTGAGATGCTGTGATTGCGAGTACCATTAGCGTCACAAAATGAAGTACTGTTCATGTTATGAAAAAGCGTGAAGATCAAGCCAAGACTTGTAGAATAGTTAGTTAAAACTATTTTGTAGATATGGTGACTAGTTAAGTTACACTTGTAAGACGAAAAGAATAATGTAATTATCATTATTTGTAATGAATAAAACTTTTAAGGTAATAGAACTTGGGAATTGAATGAATATGTCATTAGTCTTCAAAATATAATGATGTATGTATGGAGTGTGAAGTACTCGTGATGGACGGAATTCGGGTGTGAAGATAAACCAGATTATGGGGCGCCACACATGCTAGCACATGGGCTTCACATGGCAAGATGATGTTTGGTCTAAAGACCAAATTACCCTTGGTCTTGAAAAACCTATAAATAAGGGCCTTGGTTGATCATTTTAAAGGTTTAACAAAGTTGAGAAAACATATTGAGAGAGAGAGAGAAGCTAGCTTATTCCTTTGATAAAAACCAAGCAAACAAGGAGCCAAGAAGTTCATTAGTCTCTTTATCAAGAACTCCAAGAACAACCAAAGGTATAATGATAAGAAAATTATGATAATCATTTGTCTTTCAATATGTAATTGATAAAGAAGTGAATTAGTGGAGCATGATTAGTAAGAAGTAATAAGGATGGCCTTGTAGTGATCTTAAGACATTAATAAGCCATGCATAAGTGAAATCATGATAATTGATTAAGAACTCAATAAAGAAACTATCAAAATTCTTAAGAGTTTGAAGAATAAGTAAGTGAAACCATTAAAACATAGAAGTTTGTATTAGTTATAATCACTAATGAATAAGAAATGGATTGATTCCATTCGGTTCGAAGTAAAAAATCTTGAATAATGAAGTTATGGCAAAAGTTACGCGATTAGACGTTAAGCGTTGAAATCGTGAATTTTCTAGGAATTGAAGTCAAAAGTCGCAGTTTGATTCAAAAACCTTGGTTTTCAATGGCGTAATGTATAATTAGGTAAACAAGACTTGCGAGAGCAAGAACAAATGGGTTCGGACTTAAAATGAAGAATTGAGCGTCGAACAATCACGAACGTTTAACGAACGGGTAAAAATGGACTAATCGGCGAATTTCTCACCAACGGATTCAGAAATGAATTCCGACTAGATGAATTCATAGAACATGGAATTTATGAACTAATGGCTTTGGAACGAACCAATTACGAGTGTAACGATCATGTTACGAGCTCGTGAATTTTAACTTTTGAAATTTTTTTCTAAGGCTGGGGGTCGGCGCCGCAGCGCCGCCAAGACCTTGGTTTCCTGCACCGCAGTGCCGAGGTAAGGGCTGAGACTCTGCGAGACAGAGCCACAACACTGCCTTTAAGCCTAAGGTTGGCGCTGCAGCGCCCTTAACTATTTTTTTTCCGACGTGAATGTTTATTAACTTAGCTTGTTGCATGGTAATTATAGGGCAAGCATATGGTTAATATTCATGAAGAGAAATCACTTAAACAATATGTTTAAGAATGATTTTAAGAATTAAACATTGACAAAACGTATTTAAATTTAAAACTCGAAATTCGATAGTGTAAATCGTGAATCGTAGTCGAGTTTGAAGCTCGCCTTAAGGTTATATGAGATGTAATAGAGGTGCGTAGTACATGAATGATATCAAATGAATTTAAAACTTACGTAAGTTCTATACGGAGTCTGAGAATGGAAATCCGATGGAAATGTGATGGACGTAGCGAATCGATTAGGGTTTTGTCCGTCATTATGCCTAACGATAATCGACGAGAGTCGGTTTATGACATATAGATGTTAACAAGCCGTAACAAATGTTAAATAACTTAAACAAATGTTATTAGGTTAACAATTCGGCTAAGTTATACAAGAAGGAGAAGATAGGTTATACAATGTATATCAATTGTGGAAATCTCATTGGTATGCTATGTGTTTATGCTTTGTAGAAGTTGTAAAGACCGAGTAAAGTAGACATAAAGGTTTAAAGACTCAAAGGCAAGTTTTCTAAACTCTTGTCTACATTTTATGTTAGACAAGCTATCAATATGCATGATTTTTTATGCATAAACTTTTATTGTATAGTCGATGCCATTTGATTCGGCTAGACAAAGACTTAAAGTATTTTGGTGGGTTTTCCACAAATCTTTCAAAAATATTCATAATGTTGTTATCCGATGCCAATTGCTTCATACATATTCACAGGTAAGCCTGAGTAAGAATAAACAAATATTTTTACGTCGTTAATTCTACAGGCACATGAGGTTGCCACAACTTAAAAGTAAATACGTTTAATATATGAGTGTTGATCAACATAGAGTACCACAGGCTGATCACTTGGATATGCTCGTAAGCTATATCGAACTTATGGCCTCAGTGTCGGGTTGTTCTTTTTATGAATGAAAACTTAATGAATGTTCATGGTCGTTGACCAACTCAGATTCCTAAGAGGCTATAAGTCCTTAGGAATGATTTTTAAAGGAATCAAACGTTATTTTGAATATTCGTAGTACTTCGTAGCTATTGTACAACTATTGAAGATGAAGTCATATGATTCTTGATTTTATGGTTTCAAAATATAATGTTGAACTTGTTGAGCTAGTTATGCTCATTCTTGCTTAAAATTATATGATTTCAGCTAAAAGTGAATGGACCAAAGGATCCGGTAAGGACAACGGCAAGTCCAAGATGGATAAGTAGATTATCCTTGTAATAGAATAGTATTAATATTGTAATAACTGATATTATGACATAAAACGAATGTAATGGTTACAAAGAACCTTTGAAGGGAATATTATTATGTAATATTTAGTAAACTTATGCATGTTATTGAAGTATTCAATTGGATGTCTGAGTAGATAGTAGCACCATATAGCACCGAGTCCAAGGTTTGAAGGTACCCAAATTTGGGGGCATCACATTAACCATGGGGCAATTCTTGATTGCCAAAAGAAAAGTGTAAACCTTCAGATTTCTAAAAATCACAAGGTAGTGTTCTACAGTAGTAAATCACCAGGACGCTCTTGCTGTCTAACCATGACACAAACCAGAAAGTTGTTAAGGAAAGGATGTGTACGTTACATGTGACATGTTGTTGATACCTAGCGAGTGGGAGCAACATTGGAACAGATACCTATAGTCAATGAATATGCGGATGTATTTTCGAACGATTTGCCAGGTCTTCCACCCGATAGGGAGATCGAATTCATTATAGATGTTGTGCCAAGAATGACACCAGTTTCGAAGGTACCATATCGTATGGCGCTACTAAAATTGATGGAGTTAATGGTTTAGTTGTAAGAACTATTAGATAATAAGTACATCCAACTGAGTGTCTCTCCATGGGGAGCGCCGATATTATTCGTAAAGAAGAAGGATGGATCGCTAAGACTTTCTATCGACTACAGGGAGTTGAACAAGTTAACGATAAAGAATAAAAACCAATTGCTCAGGATCGATGATCTCTTTGATCAGTTAAAATGGGCGAAATACTTTTCTAAGATAGACTTGTGGATGGGGTATCACCAGTTGAAGTTTAGAGAGGAGGATGTACCTAAGACAACATTCAGAACTCGTTACGACTATTACGAGTTCCTGGTGATGTCGTTTGGGTTAACTAATGCGTCAGTCGCATTTATGGATATGATGAACAGAGTGTTCAAGCAGTATTTGGACAAGCTCGTCGTAGTGTTCATTGATGATATTCTAGTCTATTAAAAGACGCCAGAAGATCATGCTGAACATTTAAGATTAGTGTTGGAGGCACTACGAAAGTAGAAGTTATATGCGAAATTCACTGAGTGTGAATTTTGGTTAGAGATAGTGTAGTTTTTAGGGCACGTTATTGACAAAGATGGGATTTCAGTGGATCCAGCGAAGGTGGAAGCAGTTATTAATTGGGAACAACCGAGAACACCGATGGAGGTACGGAGTTTCCTAGGGTTAACGGGATACTATCGGAGGTTCATTCAGGACTTCTCTAAGATAGCTACTCCGTTGACAAATTTGACAAGGAAGACCGTGAAGTATGTGTGGATAAAGAAGTGTGAAGACAACTTTCAAAAGTAGAAGAAGAGGTTAAGTCAAGCACATGTATTGTCTTTACTGGATGATACGGGGAATTTTATAGTATATAGTGATGCTTTGCATAAAGGACTGGGTTACGTGCTCATGCAGCATGGCAAGGTAATTGCATATGCATCTAGACAGGTAAAGGAGTATGATAAAGGTCATCCTATTCATGACTTGGAACTCGCCGCGGTGGTTTTTGCCTTAAAATTTTGGGGGCATTACCTATACGGGGAAAAATGTGAGATATACATAGACCATAAAAGTCTGAAGTATATTTTCACACAGAAGGAGTTGAATATGAGGTAGAGAACATGGTTGGAGTTGATAAAGGACTACGATTGTGAAATCCTATATCACCCAGGGAAGGCGAACGTGGTGGCTGATGCCTTAAGTAGAAAGGGTCGGGAGAAGCTGTTAATGTTAACAACTCAGAATGAGTTGCTATAAGAGATGGCGAGAATGGAAATAGAAGTAAGATTACCCAGTGAAGAGGGGGAGAATTTTTTTGCAATGGAAATTCAACCTACAATCGTGGAAAAGGTGAAGGAATTGCAACTCAAAATTTAGGATTGTGAACAGATAAAGAAGAAGATTACAGACAATACGAAAGATAAGTGTAGTCTTGATAACGAAGGGTTATTAAGATTTGAAGGAAGAATTTAGATTTTGTGTGAGCTAGAATTGATAGAGGAGATAATGGATGAAGTTCATCACTCGAGGTAATCGATTCATCCTTGTAGTACCAAGATGTATCAAGATCTTCAACAGAATTTTTGGTGGCCAAACATGAAGAAAGAGATAGCAGAGTATGTAAGTAGGTGCTTAACTTGTCAGAAAGTTAAGGCCGAACATCAACGACCCAGTAGTTTACTATAATTTTTGGAAATTCTAGGATGGAAGTGGGAGCATATCACGATGGACTTTGTGGAAGGACTTCCGACGACGCAGAAAGGATGCAACGATATTTGGGTAATAGTGGATCGTTTGACTAAGTCGGCTCATTTCTTGTCGATAAGAGTAAAGTATAACTTGGACCAGTTAGCTAAGCTTTATGTTAAGGAGATTGTTTCGAGACATGGAGTGCCAGTTTCGATTGTGTCAGATCGTGATCTATGATTCACATCAAATTTCTGGAAAAGTTTGCAAGAATAGATGGGAAAGCAGCTGAGGTTAAGCACGACGTATCATCCACAGACGGATGGACAAAGTGAGAGGACAATTTAAACGCCAGAAGACATGTTAAGGTCTTGCGTTATGAATTTCAAAGGAAGTTAGGACGATCATCTATCGTTGGTAGAGTTTGCCTACAATAACAGTTATCACGCAAGTATAAGCATGCCACCTTACAATGCGTTATATGTACGAAAGTGCAGAACTCCTCTGTGCCATGATGAAGTAGGAGAATGTCGAGTGTTAGGACCAAAAATGGTACAATAAATGGCAGAGGTGGTTAAGTTGATACGAATACAGCTAGTAGCAGCTTAAGACAGACAGAAAAGGTATGCAAATCTGCATCGAAAGAATGGAGAGTTCGAAGTCGGTTCGTACGCATTCCTGAAGGTATCGCCTTGGAAAGGGAAGATACGCTTTGAAAAGAAGGGAACGTTAAGTCCTAGGTTTATAGGACCTTTTCTTATTTTGAGAAGGGTAGGAGAGGTAGCATATGCAATAGCATTATCTCAAGAGTTGGGACATATCCATAACGTGTTTTACGTATAGGTATTGCGTCCCTATAAGCCAGATTACAAGCACGTAATCGAGTATGAACCTTTTTAGGTTGAGAAAGACTTAACGTATGAAGAAGTTCCTATTCAAATTATTGATAGGAAATAACAAGTCTTGAGATGTATAGTAATACCTTTGGTGAAGGTGATACGGAGGAACCACAATGCCAAAGAAGCAACGTGGGAACTCGAAGACAAGATGAAGAAGACATATCCCCATCTATTTGACTAACTTGTATTGTAATTCTGGGGACAAAATTCTTTTAAGGGGGGGGGGAGAATGTAATGCCCGAGAAAATCGGACTTTTATGTAAATGAATTTTATTGAATAAAATTTAATTATATGTTTATTAAACTGACTAAGCTATTTAAAGGTCGTTCTATGACCTAGGGAATGCAAAAGTTGTTATGATTCTAGCTATGTGATAGAAATAAATGTTCTTAATTTCCAAGACGTAAATAAAAGTTTTTCAAGGAATATCCGTAAAATCACTATTCATCCGTTTTTGCTCGGGAATTATTTTTGAATTTTTGAGAAACGCATAATGATAGGATTTAAAGACAGGATGGAATATTTAATAATATTTCAATTATGGATCATAAAGTTTTCACGTGAGGACTTAAAACCCTAAGTGTTAGGAAAAGTAAAACCTAATAATAAATTGAGTAAGTATAATAATAATGATTATTATACGGAATGAATACGAGTATAATACTAGATATTATACGAATATAATACAAGTATAATACGAAAAGGATATGAGAATTAAGACGACGTATATTACGAATTTTATACGAAGTAAATATAATCAATTTGAATTAATTTTAATAACCAAACCAGTGGGTCGAACCGATGGATTAACGGGTGGGTTAAACCCATGCGGTAACCCATGAGGGGCCCATAGGGCACATGGGGGGACATGGGGGGACATAGGTTGACATGTGGGGTGCATCTGCTAGCACATGGTGGCACATAGGCTTCACATAGCTTGAGGAGGTTTGGCCTAAAGACCAAACTAACCTTGGTCTTGCAAAACCTATAAATAGAGAGCTTGGTTGATCATTTTGTGGTTTAAAAAAGTTGAACAACCATTATATTGAGAGAAAGAGAGAAGATAGTAAGAACCAAGCAAGAAATCAAAGAGCAGGAAAGCTAGCATATTCTTTTGTCAAGAACAAGAGTCCAAGCACTCAAGAACACAAGAGGTATAACATTCATGTTGGGTTTGTACATAACGCAATCATGCAATCAAATCACATAAATAGGACGAAAGCGCAAAAACTAGGTTTTCAAAATTTATACAAACCCATAACCATGATCATTCTTGTGCATCAATTATCAATGATTATAGAAGGAGAAAAACAGAATTATACCTTTGAAGATCCAAGCTTCCTCATGTACAAGTTCTACTCCTTTGATTCCTTTGATTCCTTTATAGTGGCTCCTTCCCTTGATCAATGTCAGCCACCCAAATGTTTGGCCTCTAACGTTGATCCACCAAGGAAGATGAAGAACTCAGGAAGATGGGTTATTGGCTTAACCCTTGTTTCTATCTCTATAGAATATGTGTACTCCCAACTCTTGAAAAATTCACGTCCCTTATTTCTGATATAAGACTCTCTTATATAGATATTAGGTTAACCTTCCTAATCTAATTAGAATAGGGTTTTATTTAATTAATTAATTAAATATTTTTAATTAATTTATATCCTAATCTTATTAGAATTGAGAGAGAGTACTGATATTATATTAATTCCTAAACTCCTTTAGAATTAAAATAATAATAATAATAATAATATTAATAAGACTCCTCTTATTAATTTGTATTTAATATTTCTAAAATATTAAATAATAAACATTAAGCTATTTAATTTATTCTATCACCATAGATTAAATTAATTATACTTAATGCATTATTACTATCATGCCATTTTCTTCTTAAATAATTTTTCTTCCTTTTATGGTGTGACCCTTTAGGTTCTCCATATTAAATCGGTTGTGAATAAATCAATTAGAACAATTCTAATCTTATTTAAATAAATAAATTAAACCAATAATTTATTTAAATAAATAACATTTATTCTACAATAGGGATAAGCCTCCCTAGCGATCAACGACTTTCCAGATAATATAGATTTCAACATTAATCATAAAAGAACCTGTGAGTTAATAATTACCGTACAATTCAATCCTTCAACCATACAATGTCCCAATTAAATATAAGACATGGATTTACTGTCAAGTTTTAATTTATTTAATCATATGTATTTCAATTAGAAAATGCACAACTCCAAATAATGCAAATTAGACACCTCTTTCTAATTTCATTCTACCTTGGCCAAGGATTCCTGAGTTGTCATTTAACGAATCACATAGGACATATCTCCTCTTTTACTAGAGGTGGTAGATTCTTTATTGATCATACATTATCTCCATATGCAACTCATTATACCCAAGCATACCCTATATATGCCTTAAAAGGCCTTAAGGAATAAGTCAAAGTATAATTTGTTACATACAAGATACTATGATGATCTCAAGTCCAAGGATCACTTGTACTACTATCACATTAGGAATTTCTATTGACAGGCGAGTAAAACTCCATTAGGTATTCCATAGCGAGTCACGTTCAGTGAACTTATTCTCCAATAAGCACCTACATACTTGCTTTAGTGTCTCCACAAAAATGACTATGAGATCAGTCATCCTCATCTAATGAACAAGCAACATATGTACCAATCTATCCGGAATTACTAATCCCCATTTTAGTAATCCCACGATTGGGAACTATTTTAGTTTTTAAGCTTTCTAAGAATTTAGATCTCATTAGCATGATCTCATCATTATTCTAAAAGCATTGCTTAAAACTATGGGTTATTTACATATTATAAAAACAGCACCATGTAGATAATTAAATGCCTTTAATAAATAAATATTTTATTAATAAATAAATAAGATTGTTTACAAAGTATATGCTTTATCATCATACATGATTGGCTTGTATGCACACTACTATTAATCTCCCACTTACACTAAAGCCAATCACCATGGTATCTCATACCCATCTTCTCTAAGTGACGATCAAACTACTGTTGTGTTAGAGCTTTAGTAAATGGATCTGCAATGTTGTCTTGAGAGTCCACACACTCCAAGGTAACGTCTCCTCTTTCAATGATCTCCCTGATCAAGTGAAATCACCGCAACACGTGTTTGGATTTCTGATGAGACCTGGGTTCCTTAGCCTTGCAACCGCTCCGGTGTTATCACAGTATGCGGGAACTGCTTCTCCAATGCTAAGAACCACACCAAGTTCAGTTATGAACTTCTTCATCCAAACAGCTTCCTTTGCAGCTTCACTTGCAGTTATATACTCTGCCTCTGTCACTGAATCAGTAACTGTTTGCTGCTTGGAACTCTTCCAACTCACTGCGCCTCCGTTCAAGGTAAACACATACCCTGAAACAGATTTACTGTCATCTTGGTCTATTTAAAAACTTGAGTCCGTGAATCCCTCGAGTTTTAATTCAAACCCACCGTTGACAAGAAAAATATCTTTAGTCCTTCTCAAGTACTTTAGGATATTTTTCACTGCCTTCCAGTGCTCTTCTCCTGGATTCGACTGGTATCTGCTTGTTGCACTAAGTGCGTAAGCAACATCCGGTCTAGTACATATCATACCGTACATGATAGATCCTATTGCAGAAGCATAAGGGATCTTACTCATACGGTCTCTCTCCTCAGGTGTCTTTGGAGCCTGTTTCTTGGAGAGATGTATTCCATGGCTCATCGGCATGAGACCTCTTTTGGAATCTTCCATGCTAAACCTCTTTAGAATCGTATCAATGTACGTTCCTTGGGATAAGCCGAGCATCCTTTTAGATCTATCTCTATAGATCTTTATCCACAAAATATAGGATGCTTCACCCAAGTCCTTCATGGAGAAGTTTTTAGATAACCAGATTTTAATTGATTGTAACATAGGAATGTCATTCCCTATCAGTAATATATCATCAACATATAATACTAGGAATGATACTGCGCTCCCACTAACCTTCTTGTATACATATGGTTCATCCTCGTTTTTGATAAAATTAAACTCTTTGATTGTCTCATCAAAACGAATGTTCCATCTACGAGAAGCTTTCTTCAACCCATAAATGGATCGTTGTAGCTTACAGACTTGATTTGTTCCAACTTTTGAAATAAATCCCTCTGGCTGTGTCATATACACATCCTCCTCAAGTTTCCCATTGAGGAAGGCCGTTTTCACGTCCATCTGCCAGATCTCATAGTCGTTGTAAGCTGCAATCGCAAGCAAAATCCGAATGGACTTGAGCATGGCTACTGGTGAGAAGGTTTCATCATAGTCAACTCCTTGTCTTTGTTTGAAACCTTTTGCAACCAGTCGGGCCTTATAGGTCTCTACCTTTTCGTCTGCTCCAGTCTTTCTCTTAAAAACCCATTTACACCCAATAGGTTTAATACCTTCAGGTGGTTAAACCAAAGTCCATACTTTATTTTCGTACATAGAGTCCATTTCGGATTTCATGGCTTCAAGCCATTTCCTGAGTCTTTATTACTCATAGCCTGTCCGTAATTCAATGGATCATCATCATTCATGATGTGTACCTCATCGTCATCCTCTATAACGAATCCATACCTCTCAGGTATCTTTGGTACTCTTCCAGATTTATGAATAGGGTGTGGTACAGTAGGTTCTTCTACTTGGTCAGGTACCTGACTCTGATCTGTGGTAACTTGTGGTTCTTGAACTTCTTCAAGATATATCTTACTCCCACTAACCCCTTCATGGATAAACTCTTTCTCCAAGAAGGTAGCATGTTTCGCAACAAACACCTTTTGATCAGTTGGATGATAGAAATAATACCCTACGGTTTCTTTAGGGTATCCCACAAATCTACACTTATCAGATTTAGTATGTAGCTTATCATTTTCAAACTTTTTGACATAAACTGGACAATCCCAAGTCTTAACATGCTTAAGATTTGGTTTCCTCCCTTTCCACATCTCATATGAAGTCTTTGGGGCGGATTTGGTAGGTACCTTGTTAAGTAGGTATGCAGCCGTTTCTAGGGCATATCCCCAAAAGGAAATTGGAAGGTCGGTAAAACTCATCATGGATCGAACCATGTCCAACAGTGTTCGATTTCTCCTTTCAGATACTCCATTTAACTGTGGTGTACCTAGAGGAGTCCATTGTGAGATTATACCATTTTCTTTGAGACAATTGAGAAACTCACCGCTTAAGTATTCTCCACCTCGATCTGATCGAAGTATCTTAATACTCTTGCCCGTTTGTTTCTCTGCTTCACTTCTGAAATCTTTGAACTTTTCAAAAGATTCTGATTTGTATTTCATCAAATACATATATCCAAATCTTGAGTGATCATCAGTGAAAGTAATAAAATAAGAATACCCACCCCGTGCACTTGTTGTCATGGGTCCACAAACGTCTGTGTGAATCAATGCCAACAACTCTGTAACTCTTTCTCCTTTTTCACTAAAAGGAGATTTAGTCATTTTACCCATGATACAAGATTCACAAGTTGGATATGATTCATAATTGGATAACTCGAGGAGCCCATCCTTATGCAACTTGGATAATCTTGTTTCATTGATATGACCGAGTCTACAGTGCCACATATAGGTATAATTAATATCATCTCTTCTTTTTTTCTTAGTTTGTTCAATTTGAAATATATTTTCTTCTAAGTAAAGTGTATAAAGTCCATTTCGCAAATTTCCAATACCATATAAAACATCGTCTTTATAAATAGAACAACCATTGTTCTTTATAATAACGTCAAAACCTTCTATATCCAATACAGAAATTGAAATAATGTTTTTAATAATATTTGGAACATAATAACAATTATTAAGATAAATGGACTTGCCCGAAGGCATTGCTAAACAATAAGTTCCTACAGCTAATGCAACAACCTTTGCTCCATTCTCCACTCGTAGGATCACCTCATCATTGTTCAGCTTTCTACTTCTGACTAATCCCTGCACGGTGTTACATATGTGAGAACCACAACCATTATCCAATACCCGAGTAGAATTATGACTTTCAAAAAAATTAATTTTAATCATAAACAAACCTTGATTGGAAGTCGAAGCTTTTCCAAGCTTCTTCTCTGCTAGAAACTTCTTGTCGTTCCTCTTCCAATGTCCTGGCTTGTTGCAATGAAAGCACATTCCTTTAGCTGGTTCAAGTTTCTTTTGTTCCTTTTCTTTCCCCTTTCCCTTAGCCTTCTTGGATTTTTTCTTTTCAGAAGACACCTTGGGCCTCTTCCTTTTATTAGAAGAATCCACCATCAAGACATGGTTCTTCTTGGATGAGAAGTGACCTTCTGCAGTTTTCAGCATGTTAAGCAGCTCAGGCAAGCTGACATCTAGCTTATTCATGTGAAAATTAACCATAAACTGCGATAAGGTCTCAGGGAGTGACTGCAAGACCAAGTCTTGACTCAACTCCCCATCTATAACGAAACCCAAGTTGTCCAAGGCGTTCAATCAAATTGATCACCTTTAGGACATGAGTCTCGACGGCAGTACCCTCGGTCATCCGAGATCGGAAGAGCTCCTTAGATATCTCATATCTAGCAGTCCTACTCTGTTCACCATACAACTCCTTGAGGTGAAGCAGCATAGCAGGAGCATCCATTTTTTCGTGCTGACGCTGAAGCTCGTTATTCATAGATGCGAGCATGATGCATTGAGCCACAGATGCATCATCTTGCCATTTATTAAAAATGGCAATCTCTTCCTCAGAGGCTGTTTCTGAAACAGATTCAGGGATAGTTGAATTTAGGACATAAGACATCTTTTCAGCAGTGAGAATAATTCTCAGATTTCTTAGCCAGTCCTCATAATTTGGGCCGGTAAGCTTATTTGCATCAAGTATGCTTCGTAGTAAGATTAGTGATTTTGACATTTTTAAAATTCTGCATGTGAAAAGTCAATATTTTAGCAAACATTCATTTTATTAACTTTGCATACCAAAATAAATTTAGGTTTTTATTTTAAATTGGTATATCCCACTATTTTCATCAAACTATATTACCCTCACTTATATAGTTCGGCAATATCTAATTAAAGATTTGCTAGTGAGATTAAGGATCCCATTTCAAATGTATATAACCTTGTGGATAGCACAACAAGCGATATACAAATAAATAGATAGACAACTCTTGTTAATTACATCACCATGTAACTCCTTTTATTTTGTCTCTTAAATCATAATGGTCATATGTGTGCACATCCGAACTAAAATGATTTAAGTTAAGTCCAGCCTAGCACTTCCATAAATTCAAAAAAGAAAAATTTTCGTCCTTGTGGATAGCACAACAAGACTAGATCGTTCAATTTTCTTGATAAGCATCAAATGTGATTAATTAACATCTTAAATATTCAATACTCGTCTTGTGGATAGCACAACAAACTCATATTATATATTTAATACTCTATTAATTAATCATGCTAGAAGGCGACGTTCGATATTCCAAATATCATTTGAACGCTTCAGACTTAATATTATTTCTTTGAGGGGTTTGTTATTATTTGTCTCATCTTGTTTAGCGCGCATGCACATATATATATATATATATATATATATATATATATATATATATAAAATACGCGTCATTTTATTAAACATGCGAAGCATGTTTTCATAAAATATAATATATATAATATTTAGCATGCAATATAGAATACTATATTCTACCCGGATTGATTATGGACTTTTATTCTAGTTTGGTTCACTAGAGCCACCAAGTGAACCAAAAGGTCAAACCTAGGAGTGCAAGAATTTAAATTTTAAATGTAACTATTACATTTAAACCCGGGCTCCATACAAACGGGTCTTCACGCGCTCCTTGGTCTCCAATTTCTTCAAAATAATTCTAACTATCTCTATTACATTAACTATTTAAAATTAAATAGAAACCTTGATCGGCAGTCAAGGGGAAGTACCTAGAAAGGAGATAGAATTTACATCGAGAATAAAACTAGAGAAGACGAGGTACGCAGACCCCATTTTATAAAATCCATTCATTCAAGCATTCAACCAAAATAAAATCCAATCACATTGGTCATAGTCCATAATCAATCCCTTTTATTACCATACATATCATCATACGTATCAATAAAACTTATTCATCTCATGAAAATAAATTCATTCCATATATGTATTAATATCAGTTAATGGGCAAAAGTTTGCTAAACTTTGTTTTTGGAAAAATAAACTCCTTTATTTCATTCAAAATTAATTCCAAATTAAAATCTTTAATTTTAGCAATTCTGAAATCTCATTTCATATAAAATAAACATCTTTATTTTAAACCTTTATTAATTAAATAAACCATTCATTTAATTAAATAAAATAAAAAAAATTCAGTTCCTATCAAGTGGCGCAGCTGCGCCAGGAATGTAAAGGGAACCGGCGCAGCATGAAAACCAAGAACAGTAACTGGCGCATCTGCGCAGCAATATTGCCTTATACCGGCGCAGTTTCGCAGAATCTGAAAAATAAAAAAAATTGTTGCCCAGAACTCGATCCAATCGCATATCATACATGTATGGAATCACATAGACTGATAATTAGCACAAGATTGGCTCTGATACCACTGTTGGGTTTGTACGTAACGCAATCATGCAATCAAATCACATAAATAGGGCGGAAGCGCAAAAACTAGGTTTTCAAAATTTATACAAACCCATAACCATGATCATTCTTGTGAATCAATTATCAGTGATTATAGAAGGAGAAAAACAGAATTATACCTTTGAAGATCCAAGCTTTCTCAGGTACAAGTTCTACTCCTTTGATTCCTTTGATTCTTTTGTAGTGGCTCCTTCCATTGATCAATGTCAGCCACCCAAATGTTTGGCCTCTAATGGTGATCCACCAAGGAAGATGAAGAACTCAGGAAGATGGGTTATTGGCTTAACCCTTGTTTCTATCTCTATAGAATATGTGTACTCCTAACTCTTGAAAAATTCACGTCCCTTATTTCTGATATAAGACTCTCTTATATAGATATTAGGGTAACCCTCCTAATCTAATTAGAATAGGATTTTATTTAATTAATTAATTAAACACTTTTAATTAATTTATATCCTAATCTTATTAGGATTGAGAGAGAGTACTGATATTATATTAATTCCTAAACTCCATTAGAAATAAAATAATAATAATAATAATAATAATATTAATAAGACTCCTCTTATTAATTTATATTTAATATTTCTAAAATATTAAATAATAAACATTAAGCTATTTAATTTATTCTATAACCATAGATTAAATTAATTATACTTAATACATTATTACTATCATGTCATTTTCTTCTTAAATAATTTTTCTTCCTTTTATTGTGTGACCCTTTAAGTTCTCTATATTAAACCGTTTGTGAATAAATCAATTAGAACAATTCTAATCTTATTTAAATAAATAAATTAAACCAATAATTTATTTAAATAAATAATATTTATTCTACAATAGGGATAAACCTCCCTAGCGATCAACGACTTTCCAGATAATATAGATTTCAACATTCATCATAAAAGAACCTGTGAGTTAATAGTTACCGTACAATTCAATCCTTCCACCATACAATGTCCCAATTAAATATAAGACATGAATTTACTGTCAAGTCTTAATTTATTTAATCATATGTATTTCGATTAGAAAATGCACAACTCCAAATAATGCAAATTAGAAACCTCTTTCTAATTTCATTCTACCTTGGCTAAGGATTCTTGGGTTGTCATTTAACGAATCACATAGGACATATCTCCTCTTTTACTAGAGGTGGTAGATTCTTTATTGATCATACATTATCTCCATATGCAACTCCTTATACCCAAGCATACCCTATATATGCCTTAAAAGGCCTTAAGGAATAAGTCAAAGTATAATTTGTTACATACAAGATACTATGATGATCTCAAGTCCAAGGATCACTTGTACTACTATCACATTAGGAATTTCTATTGACAGGCGAGTAAAACTCCATTAGGTATTCCATAGCGAGTCACGTTCAGTGAACTTATTCTCCAATAAGCACCTACATACTTGCTTTAGTGTCTCCACACAAATGACCATGAGATCAGTCATCCTCATCTAATGAGCAAGCAACATATGTACCAATCTATCCGGATTTACTAATCCCCATTTTAGTAATCCCACGATTGGGAACTTTTTTAGTTTTTAAGCTTTCTAAGAATTTAGATCTTATTAGCATGATCTCATCATGATTCTTAAAGCATTGCTTAAAACTATGGGTTATTTATATATTATAAAAACAGCACCATATAGATAATTAAATGCCTTAAATGAATATTTTATTAATAAATAAATAAGATTGTTTAAAAAGTATGTGCTTTATCATCATACATGATTGGCTTGTATGCACACTACTATCAATTCAAGCCTTAAATTTTAACTTCCTTCAATATATAATTGATAGAGAAGTGCATTGGTGGAGAATGATTGATAAGAAGTACTAAGGATGGCTTTATAGTGGACTTAAAACACTAATAATCCATGAATAAGTGATATCATAATAATTGATTAAGAACTCAATCAAGAAACTATCAAAATCTTGAGAGTATGTATAATACGTAAGTGAAACCATTAAGATATAGAAGGTGGTAATGGTTAGAATCACTAATGAATAACCAATGGATTGATTCCATTTGGCTCAAAGTAAAAATCTTGAATAACGAAGTTTTAATAAAAGTTACGCGATTAGACGCTAAGCGTCGAAATCGTGAATTTTTCCAGAATAGAAGTTAAAAATCGCCGTTTGATTGAAAAACCTTGGTTTTCGATGGCATAATGTATAATTAGGTAAATAAGACTTGCGGGAGGAAGAACGAATGAATTCAGACTTAAAACGAAGAATTGCTCGTCGAACGTTCACGAACGTTTAACGAACATGTAAAAATGGACTAATCGACAAATTTCTAGACAACGGATTCAGAAATGAATTCTGACTAGATGGAATCGTAGAACATAAGATAAGGAAACTAATGGCTTTGGAACAAGTAAAATTTGAGTTGTAACGATCGTGTTACGAGCTCGTGAATTTTAACTTTTGAAAAAAAAAAATTATGGCTGGGGGCTGGCGCCGCAACACTACCCAGGCTTTGTGTTCCAACGCTGCAGCTCCGGGACAAGGGAAATTCACTGTGAGACAGCGTCGTAGTGCTGCCTTTAAGGCTAAGGTTGGCGCTGCATCGCCCTTAACTAATTTTTTCCCGACATGAATGTTTATTAACCTAACTTGTTACATGGTAATTATAGGACAATTATATGGTTAATATTCATGAAGAGAGAACCCTTAAATAACATGTTTAAGGAAGGTTTTAACTTTTAAGAATTAAACGTTGAACAAACGTATTTAAATTTAAAACTCAAAATTCGAAAATGTAAACCGTGAATCGTAGTCAAGTTTAAAGCGCGCCTTAAGGTTATATAACATTTAATAGAGGTGCATCGTACAATAATGGTATGAAATGAAGTTAAAACTTACCTAAATTTTATACGGAGTTTGAGAACGGTAATCAGATGGAAATGTGTTTGACTTAGCGAACCAATTAGGGTTTCATCGATCGTTGTGCATCAACGATCGACGAGAGTCGGTTTGTGACATATGAATGTTATCAAGCCGTAACAAATGTTAAATAACTTAAACATATGTTATTAGTTTAACAATTCGGCTAAGTTATACAAGAAAGAGAAGATAGGTTATACAATATGTATCAATTGTGGAAGTCTCATTGGTATGCTATGTGTTTATGTCTTGTAGAAGTTGTAAAGACCGAGTAAAGTAGACCTAGCGGATTAAAGATGCAAAGGAAAGTTTTCTAAACTCTTGTCTACACGTTATGTTGGACAAGTTGTCAATATGCATGGTTGTCTATGCATAAACTGTTTCTGAATAGTCGATGCCGTTTGATTCGGCTAAACTGAGACTTAAAGTATTTTGGTTGGTTTTTCATAAATCTTTCCAAAATATTCTTGATGTTTCTATCCTATGCCAATTGCTTTGGTATGGATTCAAAGGTAAGCCTGAGTATGAATACACAAAGGTTTTAACATCGTTAAATTGACGGGCACTTGAAGTTACCAAAAAGTTTAAACGTTAATACGTTTAAGGAATTAGTGTTGATCAACATAGAGTACTATAGGCTGATCACCTGGATGTGCTCGTAAGATATATCGAACTTATGGCCTTAGTGTCGGGTTATTCTTTTATGAATGGAAATGGAAAAGAATGTTCATGGTCTTTGACCAGCTCAGATTCTTAAGTGACTATAAGTCCTTGAGAATGATTTTAAAGGGATTCAAAATGATATTTTGATTATTCCTACTACTTCATAACTATTGTACATTTATTGAAGATGAAGTCATATGATTCTTGATTTTGTGGTTGCAAAATAAAATGTTAAACTTGCTGAGCTAGTTATGCTCATTCTTGGTTAAAATTATATGATTTCAGCTAAGAACAAGGGCAAGTCTAAGATGGATAACTAGTTATCCGTGTAATAGCATAGTATTATTGTTGTAATGAATGATATTATGACACTGAACGAATGTAATGGTTATAAAGAACTTGGGAAGGGATTATTATAATGCAATATTTAGTAAACTTATGCATGTTATTGAAGTATTCAATTAAATGTATGAGTAGACAATAGCACCGTGTAGCACTATATCCAGGGTTTGAAGGTACCCGAATTTGGGGACGTCACAAGGAGGTTCGCCTAATGACCATTTTGCCCTTGGTCTTGCAAATTATATAAAAGAGAAACTTTGTTAGTTATTTGTGGTTTTGCAAATTATCAACTAGCATATAGAGAGAAAAAAGAGCTTATAACAAACAATCAAAGAAGCAAAGAAAGCTACTTAAGACTTTTGTCAAGAACACAAAGTCAAGAACTCAAGAACACCAAGAGGTATAAGTGTTAAACCTTGAATTTTCATCTTCCTTCAATAATTAAATTAATAAAGAAGTGATTATTGGTAGAGCATGAATTGTACGAAAGTGATAAGGTGGATATTAGTGGACTTTGAAACACTAATAACCAAAAATAAGTAAAATCATAATTGAATGGTTAAGAATTTAATGAAGAAATGAGTTAAAACCTTGAAATGATTGTTAATGGATAAGTTAAACCATAATTGAATGGTTAAGAAACTTAATGAAGAAAACCATTAAAAACTTAGATGTTTATGATGGTTAGAATCATAGATGAATAACCAATGGATTGATTCCATTGGGGTTGGAGTAAAAATGTTGAGTAACGAAGTTATGGCAAAGTTTACGAGATTAGACGTTAATCGTCGAAATCGTAAATTTTCCCAGAATGAAAGTAAAAGTCACCGTTTAACTCAGAAACCTTGGTTTGGATGGTGTATCATACAATTAGGTAAATAAGACTTGTGGGACAAGAACGATCGAATTCGGACTTAAAACGAATAAATGAGCGTCGAACGTTCACGAACGTTTAACGAACGCGTAAAAATGGACGAAACGATGAATTTTTTGCCAACGAATTCAGAAAATGAATTTGACTAGATAGAATAATAAAATATGTGATATGTGAGCTAATGGCTTTGGAATGATCCAAAAAAGTTCAAAGTTGAAATTTGTTTTCTAAGGCGCAGGGCTGGGGCCGCAGCGCCGAACAAGCCTAAAACGATGGTACCGCAGTGCCTGTCCGGGAGAAATTCTCTAGATGGATGGTGCCGCAGCACGTCTTTGAGTATAAAATGTGGCACTACAGCGCCAATATGGGAGGTTGGCTACTGCTTATGGGGCGCTGCAGAGCGGCCAAACCAAAGGGAACCAGCGCCGCAGCGCTGGTACAGAGGAAAAGATAATGAAGAGCTTTTTAATGCTCAACACTTGGGGAACATGTACATAATGATTATGATCATATAATTCACATAATGTAACACTTAAAAAAGTGATTTAAACCTTAAGTAAATGTTGAACGGAAAGATTTAACAAGAATTTAAAAGTCGAGGAATGTAAACGCAAAGTACGTAACCGATATTCAGGAACCGTATCTGCAGTGAAACAAACATGTGGGATTGCTAGGGTTGTGATTCTATAGACGTTGAGTGACGAGAGTGACTTATAACTTTTCAATGTTATGATGTCGTAATGGAAGTTAAGTGTAAAGCGTATAAATGATGTAAATGTAAAATTATTGCGATGAACGATTGGTCTTAGCATACGACGGATCGTATAGCTTAGACATTAAGGAATGATGATGAACGTAATATTCATGTAATGAATCACTATTGAAAGTGATTAAAACATTAAGTAAAGGTTGAGTGAAGGTTTAAAAGACAGATAACGGGAACACTGAATACGTAAACGATTCTCATGAATCGTATTTGCGTTGAGCGAACGTTCTAAGTATACATTGGTTATATGACTTAGACGTTGACGAATGTTGTAAGTAAGATGTGTAATCATCAAGGAAGCCGTAACGAACGGTAAAAAGAGAATGAAGAATAATGAATAACGTATAATGTTGAACAAGCCGAGTTAATAATAATAACTTGAATAACGTTCCGAGTCGAATGGACTGGACGTTGTAAGATATGAAATGAGGATTAACTTAACGAACATTATAGTTATGATGGTTCGGATAAGTTAAGTTTAAGTTGTAATACAATCATAGTCTATAATGGTCGAGATATAATATCTAGGCTAAACAGTTCCGTCAGAGAGAGACGGTTAATACGAACTAGCAACCAATCTAACTCACTGTGAAAGACAGTGTAGACGAGACGGGTAACTAGTTTGTTGGTTGTTTGTGGCAAACCACTCATTGTACTATATTGAATACTGTTAGAGACTCGATGTGTGCTAAGTATAATGTTATTGAAAGAATAGAAGAAATGAATATGGGGGTTGGTCGCGTAAACTTAGATTACAAAAACGCGAACCATAAGAAGTAAAGTGAGTTTAAATCAATGCATAAGTCAAGTATATGACTAATGAGTATGTGTTTTCCTTACATTTTATATAGGGATTACGATGAACGGTATAGCATAAGCGGTATGCAGTGCTAATGCAAGTTTGTTGATTTCATTCATATTTTGTGCTGAATGTTAGTTTCTTAACTTTCTCAGAAGTAGAACATGAGAAATTATTTTGTATGTGTAAATGTGTAATGTTTGTACAAGGTGGTAGAATGTATGAGGCCTTGTGCCACAATATTAACACTTCGGTATTTCTATGAGATGAACTGTTCTATGATTGAACTGTTTCATGTTAAGAAGTTCAGTTTATTCATGAACTATTGTTGTTAAGTTTTAGCTAATGATTCTAGCCAGACATTATGTATATGAAAATGTAGAAAAATGAAAGTATGACAAAGTAAATGTGATGAATGTTTTAAAATGGTAGGAATCAGAACGTATTCCTATTATTCGAGCTGCTTCATAACCATTGTTCGGTTATTAAAGTCTTAAAAGAAATTTGATTCTTGAGTTGTTATTATTCAACTGCTATGACTTACTCAGCAATTGAATGCTCAGACATGCTTTAAATAAAAATATTTTCAGCGAACGACGGTAGTATGTATTAAAGGATCCTGTGAATACCAAGTTGATCGGTGTCCTGCTATGCTAAGGTGTTATGGTTGCGAGTACCATTAGCGTCACAAGATGAAATGTTGTTCTTTACATGAACAAGCATGAAGATCAAACCAAGACTTGTAGAATAGTTAGTTAAATTATTCTGTAGATGTGGTGACTGGTGATAGTTACTCTTGTAAGATGAAAAGGATAATGTAATTATCATTATTTGTAATGAATGAAGGTTTTAAGGTAACAGAACCTGGGAATTGAATGGATATATCATTATTCTTCAGGATGTAATTATGTATGTATGGAGTGTGATGTACTCGTGACTTACGAAATTCAGGTGTGAGGATAGACCAGATTTCGGGGATTCATAGAATTACTTGGAAATTATCTTGGAAATTATGCTAGGTGGGTATTTGAGATGTATTGATGCTTTAAATCACAATAATTGATCAATGTATACATTTTGCGTCCTAGTTTTGCATAAAAAAGAGCCCAAGTATGGTGATGTGTCGAAGTGGCGCGGCCGCGCCACTTTTTTAATATAAACCTATGCAGAACTCAGACGCAAAACGTATACATTGATTGTTTCGAGGCATGGAGTTCCAGTTTCTATTGTTTTCGACCAAGATCCGCGCTTCACATTAAATTTCAAATCGGGTAGCTTTGTATTCTTGAAAGTCTCTCCCTAGAAGGGAAAGATCAGATTCGGTAAGAAGGAAAAATTAAGCCCGAGGTTCATTAGACCATTTGAGGTGTTGCGAAGGATTGGAGAAGTCGCATATGAGGTAGCCTTACCTCCGGCGCTAGAGAATGTCCACAATGTCTTCCATGTTTCAGTTTTACGACCCTACAAACCCGATTACAAGCATGTGATTGAATATGAACCCTTACAATTTGAGAAAGACTTATCGTATGAAGAAATTCATGTTCAGATTATTAACAGGAAAGAGCAAGTTCTCAGAAATATAGTTATACCTTTTGTTAAGGTAATTTGGAGGAACCATAACGCTGAAGAAGCAACGTGGAAACTCGAAGAGTATATGATGAAGAATTATCCATAATTATTTACTTAATTTATGTGTAACCGATTATGGGGACAGAATCATTATAAGTGGGGGGGAGAATGTAACGGGATGAAATTTTAATTGAACCGTGATTCTGGGGACAGAATCCTTTTAAGGGGGGAAGAATGTGACGAACAAGATTTTGTAATATAATTTGAATATTTATTGAATTAAATAAATATTTTTCGATGATTTAATTATTAAATTAAATAATTAATTGATGAATTCGTGGTAGATTAATTTAATTATGTGTGTTACATTGATTAAATTAATGTGGAGAATTTTATTATTCCAAGTATGTATTTAATTGAGCTTATTTGATTAAATAAATTATTTAATAAGCAGAATGTTATTCTAATTAATTTAATAATTAATTAGAGATTTAATGATTTGACATAATTAATAAACGAGAATTTTAATTATGAGACTATGTGATTTATTGTGGAATTATTCAAATTTATTTAATTGATTTAAATAAGATTATATGATTAATTGGGTGTGACATTATTAAACTATATAATAAGAGTTTAATAAAATAGAGGGAAATGAGTATAAAAACCCAAACATGGCCCTAAGAGAGGTTGGGGCAATTAACCCATTATGGGGTTAACTAACCATTACTACGTCAGTTGTTATACATATATTGTATATGTATATTATAACTTATATTAGCCTTATTTATTATATCAGTTTGTATCACGTAGTTTCCTTTAGAGAAAAATAAAGAGAGAAACACAGAGAGAGTTTGAGAGAGATTGAGAGTTAAGGAAGAGGGGTTGAAGAATTAAAGAAGAAGAAGAGTCTTTGAATCATATACACAAAATTAGCAAGGGTAGTCTCTCAACCCAAACTTTACTTTACGTTCTTATAATTTCTATGAAAAATTATTCCAAAGTTCTCTGTGATTGAAGAAATTGGTAATTTATCAGTATATATATATTAGTATATGTCTACAATATGGTTTATATCATGTATTCATGTGTTAGAGTAACCAAATTTATATAAACATGCTATAATCAGAGTTTTCTATTAACGACTATTTTGAGTTCTCTGTAAAATAACTATTTTCTGATCAATGCATGAATTAATGATTTATGTGTATATACATGTTAATATATAATCATAACATGTTTTCTATGATCTATGTATATTTTCAAACCATCAATTTCATGTAATTATGTTTTAATTGGGTTTTTCAAAAGTTACAGAGTATAAAAGTTGTATATGTGGCCCTTATGGCCCTTACGAACAATTGTATGCCATGAATTATTTGTTTAACTTAAATTCGTTAGTAAATTATGATAATACATGTTAAACCAAAGAAAACAAACTTTGAATGAACGGATTCAGAGTTATAACAAATCCGTAACGTCAAATTTCGTGTTTTTCTTCAAAACCGTCAAGAACACCAAGAACAGTGAAATTTCATGATTTGATTCAAGTATTTGCATGGTTTAAGATGTTAAAAATATGTTAGTAAAATGATATGATGTTTCTATGAAGTTTATACTTCATAGAAATCACGGTACTAGTTTAATTTGTATTTAATTAGAATTAATTGGGCTAACGAACTGTCAAAATCGCGAACCAGAGTTCCACCAGCGTGGAACCCCGCCCCAACGGGGCTGTGTAGGCTTAAATCCCCGCCCCAGCGGGGGTGAGTGCTGTCCAGAGTGAAAAAAATGTAAACCGAGACTATTTTGACCTCCTGTAGTAAAATAAGAATAACTTCTTCATACAAATTCTGATTAAGGCGATTTTGGATGATTCGGAAAGCTAACGAGTAGACCTACAACTTTTATTCTTTAAGTTTTTCAATTTAAAGTCGTTAAAAGGGTTCAAAATGGCCATCTTTGTGACTGGTGTGTATTCGGAGGCAATCGGAGGGCGTCAGACATGCCCATACGCAAGTGTAGTACTCTGGACGATAAACTATGTTGTTATTGTGACGCCCCCAAATTCGGGTTCCTCTCTTTCCTCGGATCCAGTGCAGTCACATACTACTATCATCAAACTATTACATCTTTTAATCATTAGTAAAAGAATACAACTTTGCTTATTATAATTTAGAATAAAAATTCTATTCATATCCAAGATCTTGTATTATGACCCCAAACCTTTTATAAGTTTCAAATCTCGGTCATTTACCATTTCTGTCTTACATCATATTCGATGTTATAAAAATACGGAATAATTTAAACTTTTCAATATCCTTTGAATAAAATCTTTTATTGATTTCACAATCTTAAACCAATTACACTTCTTGAATCAACTATATAATATGATTCACTATATTCGAATTACCGTATAAAGGTTTACAACTCAACTCGATATCCTATATGTATTAACTAATACATCTTTATAATACAACAAGTATTAAACATCATAAGCATATATCGAGTACAGTCCTAGAACCTAAACAGGGTTCAAACGATAATCTAAATAATATTCTTCATTGCGATACTATCTATCTTTATCAATCAAGAAGCACGAAATCTTTACCGTGAATCCTTAACCTGCAAAAATGGTTATTTGCAAGAGTGAGCTCGACAGCTCAGCAATTCTAACAGTTTTCATGCATCACATAGCATACAACATCATACTCAGTTCATGCATTTATAAACAATTTATATTTACTACGCATGTTACTTTTCACATGACAAGTATATCATCAAAGATCAACTTTCAATCTCATTTATATCTCATATACAGTTCATATATAGGTTCACATTATCACAGCATAATATAATTCAACTAACAGTTATTGAATTCATATATCAAATAGGAACTGAAAGACTTGCCTGATTCGTAGTTTAACAACTACGACTTAACTGCTCAAAGCTATCTGCACTTCGTGTATTCCTACACAGTTATATAATCATGGATTTACATCCATCAGTCATACATTTCATATGCTCTTAATAGAATAACAATTCGTATATCGTTTTCTAATCTTAGTTTCGTTTCACTCTATCTTAGGACAACCACGATGTTACAACATCATACCTTCATACTTATTCTATAGAAACCATTCTATTTCGGTCCTTAGGGTCCTTAAGGAAAATAACTTAGGACCAGACAGTTAACAAACTGTTCTTGGCAGCTCTGCAACACGGCGCGGCCGCGTGACAATTAAGCTTGGGAGTGGCGTGGCCGCGCGATTCCCTGCCAGAGCCAAACTTGAGATTTCATAAACTCTGTTTGGTCCTAATATATCATGCATTCTGATATATATTATACACACACATTAAGTAGGTTTTCAAATTCATATTCGAACTATTTAGCTTTGGATAGCGTAGCTCTATGTTGAATTACTTAAATTAATAAAGCTCAACTACTAAAATTATGTTATCACATAACAAGGCTTAACTACACTAAGTAGGCATGCTCGTGCTTATACTACACATGTATACTTAATCACATAGTCTATGCTTTAGAAATTCATTTTCAATTTAAACAATGTGTTCTAGTGTATTCTCAATACCTTCGACTCACATATCATGCATATCTAAACCATATAATCATGCTTAAAAAGTCAAAATATAAACATGACTTATATACGCCAAAATTCGTTTATAAAACCTTAAGTTTTCATTAAAAACTCCACTACAACAAGGTATAATTGTTTATTATTAGCCAAGGTAATTTATCAACAACTACCTTCATACCCATTGATACACATAACCAAGACACTTACACATGTCTCAAAAGTCCAACTCAAAGAACACAAAATTCGTCAAGTCTCATTTTCAAAACTTTACGTTTTCTTTTAGGAAATTATGTTAAACCAACTAATACAACTCACTACATGCATGACAATCTTAGTACACATGTCAGACCCTCTTTATGCAGTTATTAGAGTCTAACTACTATGCTTAACCAACCAGAAAACACAAAATCACCAACAGTTTCTGCAGAGGGGCGCGGCCGCGCCCCATTTGTACTAGGGAGATGCGAAGCCGCGCGGATCCGTTTCCAAACCAGAAGCTTCTTTTCTAATCGAGAGCTTCAGCCAATCCTTTTCTTACTTCATGTAACAAGCTTGCTAACTATCACATTGCACTTATAACACATCTAAATACTATCCTAGTATGTTAATCACCATTTCATATAACTAATTCTAACTAAACATATTAATTTCTATGAATCGAACTTCAAAGTGGGTGTAGAGATTATACCTCTTGGAGTCTAAGCTTGAGTTTGCTAAGCTTGCTACCAAAAATCAGATTGTGTACTCATAATACTCTCTCCCAATACTCATCAACACACTCACTATATAAAACTTATCAAGAGTTTAGCAACTTGAGTTTGTGAGGGGAAGCTTCCAATTTATAGAGAATTGGTTAACCATGCCAAAGCTTTGCACCATGAATTAATCTAATGGAAGAAGAGAAGAATTGTTGGGCAATAGATAGTTAGTAAATCCCATCATGAAGCCCACTCCCCCCCATAATCATCACACTCATTGCTAGCTAGGAAGTTGAGAGATGAAGGAGATAGGCTAGCCTTAGGCCATTCACGTGAAGGAGAAGTTGGGCACTCATTGTGAGACAAATAATCTAACTCAGCAATAGCAATTAGCAAATGTAATTCCACACTTGGTTACACACCTCTATATATAATATATACACTTAGGTTATATAATTTATGTATACATTTCATCCCATATGACTTAGGTTATAGGTACATATATACAAACCTACAAATATGTACACTCACACCTAATTAGGTATACTCATATTTTGAATATACACTGCTACATATAATCATATACCTCATGTACATAGGTTAAGTTAATATTCTAATTGGACTAAATATAATATGGTTGGGTACTATAATCCCACCATTTTCCATAAAATTATCATCATAAATATACTCAAATATTATAATGATAATTAATATCAACCATTCATTTTTTTTCTAATACTTCCAATTAAATCCCCTTGATTTAACTTCATTATTTATGCCACACAAGGCATAATTATGTGAACTTAGTACTTAATAGTCCACAAGCTTATAATAATATAATCTCCTAAAATAATATTATATTCAATGTTACATCTTATACTATGTTCATAATGTAATACCATTACATTACTAATTTACATATTCTCTATTATAATCAATCTATTACCCTCCTATGGGTAATACCCAATGGTCAAAGAAGAGTTGGTGGCTAACTCCACCAACTACTACTATTCATAGTCCTTCCTCATCATTACACCTTATAACATGCTCATGATGTAATTACATTTCTTATTATATGCTTTCTTAGCAACAATGTAGTAATTGAATTAACAAACTCTACACACCAATGTATTGCATCTATTCATTATCAAGCTATTATCCTCCTATGGTTATTACCCAAAGGGCAAGAGGGAAGTTGGTGGCTAACTCCCACCAACTACCACTATTCATGTACCCTAACCACTTGATTGACCATTATTATTCTCACATGGACTAACTTGCAAGCTTATATCTAACAACTTAATGTTATTATCATATGATATGATAGGGTCACACATACACCCAATCATATAATCCATGTACATTTGACAATACCAAATATATTTTAATTGAGTAGTGTCACACCCCATTATTGTAAACTTTATTATTACACTTAATCATAAAGTTTCCTATATTATATAGTTACCTTGAAATGTCACACTTCATTCCATATTATATAGATGTAGCTACTATATAACTTATAATTACACATCATTGCACATAAGAATTTATTCACATAATAATAATAATAATTAATTCCTTTAATTATTCATTCATTAAATTATTTAATGAATGTTTATTCCATCACTTTGCCATACTAGGCATATCTCACAAGCTTACCTTAAGCTTATTATCATTCTCATTATTTATTCCTTTCCCACCATTTTTCTACTTATAATATGTTCAATTTACTTAGAACTATTAAATCACAAGGTTCACGTATAAAAATATATCGTGAATGAAAATATTCAAATATTCTTTACAATACTTATGGTAATATAATAACTCAAGTTATTTAGCAAATTGAAATAACTTAGTTTTCTTATATACTTTTACCCCTCTTGGAAATACATAAGATATAATTACTATTATGTATTCCGTTATAACATGATATGAAATATTATGTCTTCTCCAATTAAAGGCATTCATTATTAAAAAATAATTTACTTATTGTCTCATGATATTGTTCTTAATATAATATCAAATAACTATATGTACGACACATGTGCATATATTATATATAGAAAATAGATAATAAGTTTATTTTCTATTATAATAAATTATTTCCATCAATTTATTTACATATAGCAAATATGTTTTAATATATTTACCATATTAATTAATCATACCTATTACCTCATACAAAAACATATAAGGTAATATTATTATTCAAAAATAACATTTCCTCCTTTATTAAAATAATTCAATATTAGAATTTATTTTAATATCCTTTATTAGAAATATATAATAATTATTTCTCTTTTTTTTCTATAAATTGTCCCCAAAATAATTTCTTCAAATATTACATATTCATTTAAAGATATAATGATTTCCATCTCCTTTTAATAACGTATATATATTTATTAACGTTATTTGTACATTAGACTTTCTCACATATTACCATTCTAAGTAATATATATAAAAGTATCAACTATAATTACATATTCAACACACTTATTAATTCACTCATTTACTTAAGTAAATTAAACACTGCACCATATTATTAAGGTTCAATATTAACATTATATTATTCCATAATATAACTCCCAACTTAAATTAACTAATATTTATTCTTATTAGTTAATTCCTTAACTAACTCATGCTTCACTATCCAAACCTATTCACGGATAGCTTAAGTGCTATTAATAACCTATATTATAAACATACTAGTTATTAATACACATACACAAGAATATGGTGATTATACATTAAGGATATTTAATGTCACCAACTTACTATGATAAAATAATTCTTTAAATTATTTAATATCGATAGGAATTTATTCACTTCCTTTACCTCAATTGAATCGTCTCTAAAATAAATAACAAATATATATTAATAATATATTTATTAATCACAAAAACACATATTACATAGTCCATATTACCCTATGTAATATAATATCACATACCTCATATCACATATATATACTCTTATTCGAACCCATCTCACAGTTTAAGAATTTTATTTATTAAATCCTTATTTAATAATATCTTAAAATTCGGGTTCTTACAGTTATAAGTTATAAAACATGAATATTATGAAAATATAATGATGTTTAATATTAATCAATGATATTTTAAACAAATTTCATGAGCATGTTAAGCGTACGCAAGAGGGACGAGTCGGGCGTGCGACGAATGAACGTCGAAACGTCGTGACAAGTGTAATACCATACTATAACATACTTGAGGACTTGATGAACATGTAATGCTATTCTATAACATGTTATTAACACATATTATATGATTTGAAGTTCATGTTAATAAACTAAGTGTGAACTTGAATATTGTGATTGTAAAACTTGATTATAATTATTTGAAGGATTATACCTATATGATATGCATATTGTGAATCCATACTCATGTTATGTGGTTGGTTAATAAGTTAACACTAGGAACCAGGTTGTAAGTTAAACTTGAATGAAAGGTTCAACAGTTGAATATAGAAGTTATGTGTTGACTTGTTAATATTCTAACCTTAATGTTTTGATGATGATTTGATTATATGTACTAAATTATTTATTGTGAAATTTCAGAAATTTGATAAAGGAATCATTGATGGTCAAAAAGCTTATGAAGACTTTGAGTCTTAAGGAAATAATTGTAAGGTCATTGCAAATATTAAAATTTTTGATACAAGGCTCTAGGACATTTTTATGTGCATATAATATGATAAATATTTTATGCATGATTAAAATTGAAATGAACTGTTAAACTATGTTTTACTGTTCGAAAATTGTAAAATAAAATGAACTGTTAACATATCATATAATATTGGATAAAGTTTATTTGTTGCTATCACTTAGATTTCCAAGAGTATTCTAATTTAATGACATAATTTGATATGCATGCACACGTGTAGAAAGGTTTAATATGAATCAGTTGTATAATGTATACTTTGTATGATATCTTGGAAGTTGTTTTGAGTAAGACGGCTGTATAATGATGAATATCAATTAGTGGTTAATTTGCTTACATCTCAGAAATTGGGTATCATGATTATCCTGAAGATATTTCGGAATTGATATGTGTTTTAAAGTGTTGTATTTGTTAAAAATCACTATAGAGGATTATCCTTGAAAAAGTCAACTTGCTTATGCCTTTGGACTTTAAGATCATGATTATCCTGACTAAGGAGTTGATGTTAATTACGGAACTGACCTTCCTTATAGTTTGTTTTGCAAATACAGTGTTTAATGTAAAGGAACAGAATTGAGATTTACACGGATTTGATTTAATCTAATTATCTTTTATCTGACTGTTCTTGTATCTAACGAAAACTTGATTTGATTTTTATTAGCAACGGGACTTGATTGTTAACGGATATATTTTAAGGCTATAAAATCAAATGGGTTATCGAGGTTAAACACAACACTTGAATTAATTATTTTGCACTCATACACGTGAAAAGCTATTCTATAATTTTCAGTGCAAACTTACAAGCTGCTGTGGAATTAATATTCAGATTATTTTCAGCAACTTTTCGTGAGCTTTAACTGGTGATATATATTTTACTCTTTGATCATTGCATTCATTTAGTTGAGCCTTGTATTGTTAAATTGATTATTTGCTTTGATTATTAGACCTCTATATTTGTAATCTTATATTTTTAGACTAAGTGTTGTCTAAAGGATTTTAATCCGGGTGGATTAAGGATTGTTTACAAACAGGTTCAAGGAAGCATAAGTGCATAAGGAGTGCATTGGTGCACAAGGAGAAAAGGTGCTCAAGTGAATTATTGTAATTCAAGGTTTTGAACTGTTTGGTAAAAGGAGTCAATTTAAAGAAATAAACCGAGCCTCCAATTCTAATTGGTATTGGACGTGGACTAGGCTATTATTATAAAGGGTAATAGCTGAACCAAGTAAAAATCTTGGTGTTCATATTTTTACTTGTTTTATCTTATTTGCTCACAAAAAGATATTTAATTGTTTTGATAAATATTAAGTATTTTCATTATCATAAGATAAATTGTTAACACTAAGAGTTTTTACAAAGAAATCAATTAAGCTAGTTATTTTCATTAAATAACGAGAGTAAAGTTTTAATTCAGCAAACCGTACTTATCCAGCACGCTGCATTAGTTAATATAGTAAGCTGAATTCAGTAGTTGTTACTTAAGTTTAAAAATTGGTCATAATTGTTCCTACACTTATTCAACCCCCCTTCTAAGTGTGCCTTATCTGAATTTTATTATGAAACTAATCGACATCGTATGCATAATGTAAAGTATAGGATGTTGAGGAATTAAATGGTAACTATATTTGTAGCTTGCGCACGAGGCAAGTTTCCTTACCCTAACTCGTTTACGATTATGCAAGTTTCTAGACCTTACTTTTACATTGAGCAAGTATTCTATCCCTAACTCATTATCGTTAAGCAAGTTTTCTTATCTAAACTCTTTAAGTTGAATAAGCGTTCTATTCCTTATTCGTATGTCAAGCAAGTTACTAAATTCAAAGTTTACTTTTATTGAGCAAGTTTTCTATTCTTGAAATATTATCATGATATAAGTTCTTATACTTGTTAGTCAAGTTAAGATTTCATATAAGATATTATATTACCTTTAAAAGCATGATTCCTGTTATATAATACTTATTCGATTGTATACTCTTGAGAAGTATTATTCAATTTGAATATCGTTTATTGTTGAACCTTGTAAGACTAGCGAACCCTTATTGATTCGACTAGTCCATAGTTGATGAGCGTTCTATATTTTAGAACTGTTATTGAGTTTATCCAAACCAAACTTCCTTTGGTGCAGACTTTGATGTCAAACTGAGATGAATAACTCTTTTGATAGAGGATTGATAATGCTTTAGTGTTGAGATATTGTGCACAGTATTGGTACTAAGGGCTTATCCCCTAAGTACGAGAAGTAAAGTCCATAGTCTATGACTGTTAAAGGTGCAAGTTAAATATACTTGATAACCTAGGACATGGTTCAAGGTCTTATGACCCTCAGAGGTAATTTTGATTCTTGATTATTCATTCTTGATTCAAAAGCCGAGTTTTCTTCATTCAGAAGTCTTTGATTCATTCACATGTTATTATATTGTTATATTGTTTTATTTTTGGGCAATCGTGCTCACGTTTGCGTAATAATAGCATTGCAGTTAAGAATGAAAGATGTGACGAGCCTTCCACTAGCAAAGGCAAGGAAAAAGTCAACAAGTGATGAAGACTTGTTGTTTAATTGATAATATTTGTTTAAGACTTATTATTTGTTTATGTTTCCGCAACAAAGATTTAAGGTTAAGTATGACCTATGATTGATTATGTATTATTATTCAGATGTTGTAACCCCATAAGGGGAGATAATGGATTTATTTCTATCTATTACATGCTTTGCATTTTTTATGGGTAGATAGATAGATGATATTTGTACAGTGAACACCAAATCCCATGGAATTGAAGTACCCATATTTGGGGATGTCACATGTTGGTATCAAAGCTGTAGGTTATGAACCTTAGGTGGGGGAAAACCTTAGGATAGTAGCCTTCGAGAACATAGTAATGATAACTCTTATCGAGTTCTAAGAAAGATAATAAATTAACTTATGTGCTATGTGCTTATACTTATATACTTGCAAGAGTATCGATTAGCATCAATTAATAACTAAGACTTAAAATTTGATTTTTCAAGATGTCAGATGTTGGAGGATCTAGTCAGCCTAGGGATGTTGTACCCCTAGTGGCTATTGAAGAGGAGCCCCGAGACATTCATACATTCTGGGAGCAATTAGTTCGACGAGAGCCATCTTCTTTGATCACAGTTGTTGGTCGGGAGCATGAACCGATATTTGAATCAAAGGAGGACTCTAAGGAGATTGAGAATCAGGCTGAAGCAGCCGAGGAGGAGGATAAAGACCCTGAAGAGTTCCCACCAAACTCTATCAGTGCTAAGATGTACGATGAACTGTATGACCGTAACATAGAGTTACGGGATACTATTCAAGAGCATGAGCCAATTTTTGTTCATGAGAATTAATGTTTTGGATAAGTTAAGTTTATAATTTAGTAAAGCCGTAGTCTGTAGTGGTATAGATATAGTATCTGGGTTAAACGATTCCGTCAGAGAGCGGCGGTTAATACGAACTAGCAACCGATCTAACTCACTGTGAAAGACAGTGTAAACAAGACGGGAAACTAGTTTATTGGTTGTTTGTGGGAAACCACTCAGTATACTATATTAAATAATGTTAAAGACTCGAAGTGTGCTAAATATAATGAAATTAAAGAACAACATTAAAGAAGAATCAGCAAAGCATGCCACAGGAGAGGAGATAGACTATACGTTTCAGAATGCGATTGATAAGGCCCAGGATCGGGTTATGAGCTATCCAGTTCAGTTCAAGGATCTACCTTAGTATATGCTAGATCGTAGAATGAAGTCCCACATTATGGAAGAAGAGAGCAATTGTGACACCCCCAAATCCGGGTACTTCGTTTTCTCATGATTTGGTGTTCAATTTCTAATATAACATACATCTACCCAATGAATAATGCAAAGTAACTACAACTTAAATTAAAATAAATAAATCTCCCTTACAACAAGGGTTACAACCTTTGTAAAATAATCCCGGGTTACTCTAACCCTGTCATGAATATAATAAAGTGAAGAAATAAAAACATAACATTCAAGTCTTATTACAATCATTCTCAATTAAATAAAACAAGTCTTCACTTGCTTTGCTTTCCCTTGCCCTTACTCGTAGACGGAGCATCAGCGTTATCAACCTTAACTGAAATTGTTATTTAATGCAAGAGTGAGCAAACCACAGCTCACTGGAGTTTAACAATAATATATACATGAAAGGATATCTTTCACAGAATCTGAATAATATGATTCGCTTCAACAATAAAGAATTGAATAATAATTCTTTCATCGCAATTACAATTCAAAAATAGAATTTATCTGAGAGTCATAAGACCTTTGAACTCTTGTCCTAGGTTATAGATATTTATATTTAAATATTTAACAGTCAATAAGACTATGGACCTTAACTCGTACTTATGGGGATCAGCCCTTTGTACCATGTATTGTGCACAAACATCTTAACGCTATGCGTAGTAACCTCCCCTAGTAAATAGGGTTGTTCAACTCAGTAATTTGAATTCAAGTTCGCACCAAAAAAAGTTTGGTTTGGATAAGCTTACAAGAAAATTCAGAATTCACGTTCATCAACTAAGGATTAGTTGAATCGACTTTCAATAATTCATTAATAAAAGAATTATGAACTAACATATGTTTTAGAATCAACTTAAAGCATTTAAAATAATAACTGTATCTTACTTGAATAATAAGTTAAGATCATTTCAATTAAATAAACAATTGTCCAATACAGAAATGAAAAAGACATTCTCAACAATGAATATATGAACTCAAGATATTGTATAGAATTAACAAGTTTAGGGTTAGAAGACTTGCCGCAAACGCAAGCTACTTAACACAATTCACGTACTTTAATACTTCCTATACACATTCAATTATAATAATCTAAATCAGTTAACACATAACTAATTCACATAGGTGGTTAACCCTCATGGTTAACTCACTCACATTAAATAAATAATAATTAACCACATAATTAATCATATCACGTACTCGTATAATTAATCGAATAACAACCACATGAATTAAATTATAATTTAAACAATTATAATTTAAATTAAACAATTCATATAATTAAAACAAATTATAATCACATCTTTAATCAAATTATAATTTTTTTTATTAAACATGTACTTTAATTAAAATTTATCAACTAACTTTATGCACTCATATTAATTTAAATGATAATTTAAACTAATTACAATTTAAATTAATCAATCACTTTGGTTGCACATAATTAATTTACATTCATGCACTAATCAACAATTTATAACTTACATTACTATTAATCAAGTTATAAATTACATATTATATTTTATTAACATAATACATTACTGACCATTTAAACTTTTAACATGCTTTATGAATTAACACATTAACTCCCAACATTTTATATTTTTAAAATAAATTTTCTACCCAACTTCCAGGACCCGCGCGGTCGCGCGCAATTTGGCCTTGGAAGCTGCACGGCCGTGCCGCAACGCAGATCGGCATGACAGTTTTCGCGAACTTTGCAGAGAAAAGCCAAATTTACTTAATTCTCCACAACGAGTTCTCAATTCAGCCAATAATTTGCATATAAAACTTTACAGAAACAAAGTGCAGAACTTCTAACATGTTTTGAACACACTGATACATCAATTAACAAGATTACAAGCTTAATTTTTACAAAAATTTAAAGAAAGTACCAATGTCAGTGTTCTAGATGAAATTGAACACTGTGAATTTGTTTTGAAACCAATTCTCACAATTCCAATCCCAATCAACTAATTTCTAAACATAATAATATATTCCACAATTAATTTATACAAAAATCAACAATCAACATATATTTTGATTTCTCGGAGAAACTTTATTTTTCCCAGACACTTCACTGTGACTTTTGAAAAACATAAATTCTCCATTTATATCATATATATTCATGAACTAAACAACTAATTAAGCATACCATCACATATAGACATGATATGAACACAATTACATATATATATATATATATATATATATATATATATCATGCTATACAACTTCCAAAACATGTTTTATAGAGAATGAAAATATAAGGATCATAACTTTTAAACTGGTTTTTACAATAATTGTATTTTGAAAATCTTTCCATGGCATACAATTACATATGAAAACATATGAATATCATATATACATAGTCATAATTATATAACTTCATGAAAACATAATTTGACAAGAAGAAATACAACACATAAGAATTGATTATATGGTTAAGAGTATAATCTTACTAGCTTGAATTGGAAGAAGAGATGGAGATGATGATGTAGAGTTTTCCTCTTATATTCTCAAAGTTCTCTTCTTCTTCTCTGTATTCTTCTTCTCTGCTTCCTCTTTTCTTTCTTTGTTTTGTTTTGTAAAACTAATGTTCTGATAAAATATACATATAATATATAATACAAGCAATATATAATATATGTAACTCCCATATAATAAGTATATACTAACTACTAATTATAACGTAAGTTACAAAATTCAAAAGCCAACTTGGCTTGTTTGGCTATAAGAAAAATTAGAAACTAGTTTTTATTAACTCCAAACATGGTTTAGGTAATTTAGGTTTAGCTAGTGTAAGGGCCCTGTTTGGCAATAGTCCTTTAAAACAAACGCAAGGGCCTTGTTTGGTAAAATCATTTAAAAACCATTTTAATACATACACTTTAATGTTACACTTTAATTAATTAAATATTAATCATCTAATTTAATCAATTAAAATCTAACATCAATTAATCACATAAAATTGCCACATAATTATAATTACTCGCTAATTATAATTCATATAACACTTCATCACATAACTCATCTAATTTAATTCTCTCAATTAAATTAGAACTATAATATAAAATTAATATACATCAATTAAATAAATATTAAACATTCATCTATTTAATATATAACACTTAATTAAATCACTCCATAAATCACATAATTTATTTATTTAACTCAATTAATAAATCACATAAAATATTTATTTAACTCAATAAATATTTAAAATTAAATATTAAAATCTCAATCGTTACAATCTTCCCTCCTTGAAAGGATTCTGTCCCCAGAATCGCACATAAAAATTTTCGTCTATTACATTCTTCCCTTCTTAAAAGGATTATGTCCCCAGAATCAGTATATAAGGGGTTACACACAACTAAACAAATAAATGCGGATAAGATTTCATCATAACATCTTCGAGTTCCCACGTAGCTTCTTCAACACTTTGGTTCCTCCAGATTACCTTAACAGAAGGTATCACTTTATTCCTAAGTACTTGTTCCTTTCTATCAACTATTTAAACAGACACTTCTTTATATGTTAAGTCTTTATCAAATAGCAAAGGTTCATATTCTATTACATGTTTATAATCATGCTTGTAAGGTCTTAACACAGAAATATGAAGGACATTATGTATATTCTCGAGCTCCGGAGGTAATGCAATCTCGTAAGCTACCTCGCCAACTTTTTGCAACACCTCAAAAGGTCCAATAAATCTGGGGCTCAACTTTCCCTTCTTACCAAATCGAATCTTCCCATTCCAGGGAGATACTTTCAGGAACACGAAACTTCCTGGTAAGAATTCTCGATTTTGTCGATGAAGATCAGCATACTTCTTTTGTCTGTCTTGAGCAACAACTAATCTTGTTCTGATCAGCTTCACAATTTCGGCGGTTTATTGTACCAATTCTGGTCCCAACAATTGCCGTTCACCGACTTCATCCCAGTACAAAGGAGTTCTGCATTTTCTACCGTATAACGCTTCGTAAGGCGGCATGCCAATACTCACATGATGACTATTGTTGTAGGCGAACTCCACCAACGGTAGATGATCCTCCCAGCTTCCTTTGAAGTCCATCACACAAGCTCTCAGCATATCCTCAAGCGTCTGAATCGTTCTCTCGCTCTGTCCATCAGTCTGAGGATGATACGCTGTACTCATTTGCAATTGCCTTCCCAGACATTCTTGCAAATGCTTTCAGAAATTAGACGTAAAATGTGGATCTCTATCAGACACAATCGATACTGGAACACCGTGTCTAGAAATAATTTCCTTGACGTATAACTTTGCTAGCTTATCCAGGTTGTACTTAACCCTGATTAGCATAAAGTGGGCAGACTTCGTCAGTCGATCCACTATAACCTATATCGCATCAAATCTCTTCTAAGTCGCTGGAAGACCTACCACGAAATCCATCATGATATGCTCCCACTTCCACTCTAGAATTTCTAACGGTTGTAGCAGTCCACTTGGTCTCTGGTGTTCTGCTTTGACTTTTTGGCACGTCAAGCATTTTGCAACGCCTTCAACAACGTCCCTCTTCATATTCGGCCACCAGAAATGATGCCTGAGATCCTGGTACATCTTCGTACTCCCAGGGTGAATAGAATATCTAGAACTATGAGCTTCACTCAGAATCTCCTCTTTGACCTCTGGTACTAGCGGTACTCATATTCTACCTTCAAATCATAACAGACCTTCATTATCAATTTTGAACTTGAACTCTTCACCAACGGTTATCCTCTTCCGTACTTTCCCGCATTCTTCATCGTGAAGTTGTGCTTCTTTCACCTTGTCTACTAGAGTAGAACCAGTGGTTACTTGAAACAACATCTCATCCGATTCCTTCGGAAACTTCACTTCCAACTCTAATCTAGCCATTTGTTCTATTAACCGATCCTGATCAGTTAACACGTTCAGCTTCTCCCGACCTTTTCTGCTCAAAGCGTCAGCTACGACGTTAGCTTTACCCGGATGGTAAAGTATCTCGCAATCGTAGTCTTTAATCAGTTCCAACCATCTTCTTTGACGCATGTTCAGATCCTTCTGGGTAAATATGTACTTCAGACTCTTGTGATCTGTGTATATTTCACACTTCTCTCCATATAAGTACTGCCTCCAAATCTTTACTGCCGCCAATTCTAGATCACGGGTCGGATACCCCTTCTCGTAATCCTTCAGCTGACGTGACGCATAGGCAATGACTTTGCCACTCTGCATCAACACACAGCCTAATCCTTTATGTGAGGCATCGCTATATACTACGAAATTCCCCGAACTATCCGGTAAAGAAAATACGGCGTAGTGCTCAGCCTCTTCTTTAACTCCTGAAAACTTTCCTCACATTTCTCCGTCCAAACAAACTTAACTGTTTTACGAGTCAAATTCGTCAATGGAGTTGCTATTCTAGAAAAGTCTTGGATAAATTTACGGTAATAACCTGCCAATCCCAAGAAACTCCTCACTTCAGACGGCGTCTTCGGCTGATCCCAACTCATTACGGCCTCAACCTTTGACGGATCCACCGAAATACCATCCTTGTCGATCACGTGGATAAGAAATTGCACACGTTCTGACCAGAATTTGCACTTCGAGAGTTTAGCGTAAAGTTTCTCTCGTCTCAGGGCTTCTAATGTTAGTCGTAAGTGTTCAGCATGCTCCTCCTCAGTCTTGGAATAAACCAGGATGTCATCTGCGAACACTACCACAAACTTGTCCAGAAATGGCTTGAACACCCTGTTCATTAAGTCCATAAATGCAGCTGGGGCATTCGTGAGACCAAATGACATTACCAAGAACTCGTAATGACCATATCGAATCCCAAAAGCCGTTTTAGGTATATCTTCCTTCCTCACCTTCAATTGATGATACCCGCTTCTCAAATCAATTTTCGAGAAGTACTTCTCACCCTTCAGTTGATCAAATAAGTCATCAATCCTAGGTAAAGGATACCTATTCTTGATCGTAACTTTATTCAACTCCCTATAATCAATGCAGAGACGCATCGATCCATCCTTCTTCTTCACGAATAAAACAGGAGCTCCCCACGGCGAAACGCTCGGTTGAATATACTTCTTGTCCAGTAATTCTTGTAGTTGAACCATCAGTTCCTTCATCTCGACTGGAGCCATTCGGTACGGAGCCTTCGAAATTGGAGCAGTTCCCGACGCTAAATTCATCACAAACTCTGTCTCCCTATCCGGCGGAAGTCCTGGCAAATCGCTCAAAAAAATGTCTACAAACTCCTTAACTACCGATATTTCCTCCACCTTCGGGCTTTCCTTACGCGTATCTACTATGTAGGCTAGATATCCTACACAGCCTTGTGTCAGAAGTTTCTTGGCTTGCATAACCATTAGACAACTCGCTTGTCTAGGCAATTTACTACCATAGAACACCAACTTCGACGGAGTCGTAAGGTTCACCAACTTCTTCTGACAATCGATTATCGCCCAATGGTTGAGCAACCAATCCATACCCAGTATGACATCGAATTCCCCAAGTTTAATTAGAATAAAATCTACTCTAAGTTCCTGACCTTTAATGTCCAATCTACAGTTCTTATAAATGCTCCTAACAAGGATAACCTCCCTATTCGCAATCTCTATGTTCAAAGGGTAAACTAACTCTTCTACAGGTAAGTCTAGGGTTTTAGCAAAATCATCAGATATGAATGAACAAGTAGCACCTGATTCAAATAATACATATGTATTTATACTATTGACCGAAATAATACCTGACACCACGTCTTTTGATTGCACAGTATCCTGCACCGTCATATTGAATGTCCGTGCAGTGGGTCGAACAATTTGCAATGGTGTAGTGATAGTAACGGTACTGCCGCTTCCATTCCCTCTGCTCCCTGTTAACCCTGCCGTCAGCTTCTTCATGCAGTTGCAAGCCATGTGATCTTTGGATCCACATATAAAGAAAGCTCCCTTCTTCAGGTTTGGGCAATTAGGTGCAATGTGGCCTTCCTGACCACAGTTGAAGCACACCCGCTTCCCCTTCATGCACACGCCAGTGTGATTCTTATCGCATGTAGCACATGCTTCAAACTTCCTCTTCTGCTGGCTTCCCTGCTAACTCCCAGTAAAGGTATTATCAGACCACTTCCTCTTTTGGTTCACAGCGCTGCTACCCCCAGTCTTGGTTTCTACCTCATTCTTCTTCTTCTTATCTTGGTTGAACTTCGCCACCGCTTCGCTTCCTCCCTCAGCAAGTATGGCTTTCTCCAGCATCTCTGCAAAGGTATTCAGCTGGAACATGGAAACCTTGCTGTAGAGCCAGGGCTTCAGTCCCCGCTCAAACCTTCTCGCTTTCCTAGCGTCAATGCTGACCTGGTAAGTAGCGAACCTGGCCAATTCGTTAAACTTAGCGGCATACTCGGACACCGTCATTCCTCCCTGCTTAAGCTCTAGGAACTGGACCTCCATCTGGTCCTGTGAACTCACTGGAAAGTACATCTCGTAGAACATTTCCTTAAAATGTTCCCACGTGATGACTCCCTCTCCCTCTCGGGTCTTGTTAGCCTGCCACCAAAAGCTAGCATCCGACTTCAACATGAAAGTCTCGAACGCTGTCTTCTGGTCTTCCCCTACCCTAGCCACGTTAAATACCTTCTCTATTTCCATAACCCATGTCTGAGCTTCGATAGGGTTAGTCGATCCTTTGAACTCAGGTGGTCCTACTGCCTTGAATTCCTTGAACGTTGTTCCCTGCACTTGCGGCTGATTCGCAAGAGCTCCTGTCAACTGGTTCACCAACTGTTGAACCGAGTTGGGGTTCGTCCCATCGTTATTGTTGTTGTTCGTCAAACCCTCGGGGTTTTGACGTGTTATTCTTCTTCTAGGAGGCATTTTCTGTTAAGAAAATATTATTATTAGATCCTTTACTCAATTTTTAAATATTCAAGTTCATACTTAAACGTTTAAATGGATCAGTTCACATATAACACATAGCACGTCCATAAACTTCTTTTATTCATTACTCGTAGTAAAAAAAATCAAAAAGATAGCATTTCTGCCATTTACATCATCCTTTCCTGAACTGGAAAAGTTGCAGGATTACATTATTAACTCATCCCATTCTTATCTCAAATTATGGGATTTACTTTATTTACTACAAAAAGCAACACATAAACCAACTCTACTACAGCTACTACTGCTACTACTGTTACTACTTCTACTACTGCTACTGCTGCTACTACCTAGGCATATTAATACGTCGCACAGCCTCTCTGTGTTCCTCTTCCATTACCCGAAACACCGTTCTTCGATCCACCACATACCACGATAAACCTTGGAACTGAGCTGGGTAGTAGAAAATACGGTCCTGAGCTCTCTCTATTGCTGTATGAAAAGCATATTTCGTTTCCCTCAGCTTGGCCCTCTTAGCTTCAGCTTCATCTTCAGCTCAATCAGCTCGTTGATTAGCCCTCAAACTTGACTCTTCAGCTCTGGCACGCTTCTTCGACTCCTCCTGGATGTCTTGCTTTAGTTTTGCCAGTTCAAATCGAGCAGCATCTCTATCACCTCCATATGTATCAGGTTCCACTGTGCATCTCCTAGGTCACTTTACATTTCCTCGATCGTCTCGTCTCGCTACTGGATAGTCTCCTCGAGATCTCCTACTCGTCCATGAAGCTCCACATTGCTATCGTAGACTGCCTCGTACATCTCAGCACTAGTAGAGTGAGGTGAGAATTCCTCTTCGGGATCCTCTTCCTCCTCTTCTTCCTCTTCAGACTCGTCCTCGTCCTCATCCTCTGGAATAGGTGTCAGCTCATGCTCCTGACCAGCTATGGTGATCACTGGAGATGGCTCTCTCCTAACCAGCTGCTCCTAGACAACATGTATGCCACGGGGATCCTTATCTCTAGGCACCTGAGGTACATCCTCTCTAGCCTGACTAGGTTCTCCAACGTTCGACATCCTGACAAAAGAATTTTAAAGTTCATTATTACGTGATAATGAATCGTCACTCTTCGAATACAATAATGTAAACACATAGCACATAAGGTAGTTTATTATATTTTACCTATCACATCTATCTTTTCGATCTTACCAATAAGGCTACTACCTAAGGTTTCTCCACCTAAGGTTTCATAACCTATAGCTTTGATACCAACCTGTGACACCCCCAAATCCGGGTACTTCGTTTCCTCATGATTTGGTGTTTACTTTCTAATATAACATACATCTACCCAATGAATAATGCAAAGTAACTACAACTTAAATTAAAATAAATAAATCTCCCTTACAACAAGGGTTATAACTTTTGTAAAATAATCCCGGGTTACTCTAACCCTATCATGAATATAATAAACTGCGGAAATAAAAACATAACATTCAAGTCTTATTACAATCATTCTCAATTAAATAAAATAAGTCTTCACTTGCTTTGCTTTTCCTTGCCCTTACTCGTAGACGGAGCATCAGCGTTATCAACCTTAACTGAAATTGTTATTTAATGCAAGAGTGAGCAAACCACAACTCACCAGAGTTTAACAATAATATATACATGAAAGGATATCTTTCACAGAATCTGAATAATATGATTCGTTTCAACAGTAAAGAATTGAATAATAATTCTTTCATCGCAATTACAATTCAAAAATAGAATTTATCTGAGTGTCATAAGACCTTTGATGTGACGAACGAGAATTTTGTAAAGATATTTGAATATTTATTGAAATAAATAAATATTTTTAATGATTTAATTATTGAGTTAAATAATTAAGTCATGAATTTGTGGTAGATTAATTTAACTATATGTGTTACATTAATTAAATTAATGTGTAGTGATTTAATAGTTCAAAGTATTTAATTAATTGAGTTTATTTGATTAGTTGAATTAATTAAATAAGCATATGTTACTTTAATTAATTTAATATTTAATTAAAGAATTAGTGAATTAACATAATTACTAAATAAAAATATTAATTATGTGACAATATGATTTAATGTGAATTATCTTATTTTATTTAATTGATTTAAATAAAATTAATTAATTAATAAGTGATGTGACAATTAACTATATAGTAAATTAGTTTATTAAAATAAATGGAAAAATAAAAGAAGAAGAAGCCAAACAAGGCCCTTGTGGGAGTTATATTACAACGGATATATTATATATTTATATATATGTGTACGTTATCTTCCTAAGTCATTTTATCAGAAGAAATTAGAGAAGTCAGAGAAAGAAAAACGTAGAAAGTTTCAGAGAGAAGAAGAAGAAGAGATTGAGAGAAAGGAATTTGAGAAATCTTAAGTATTGTCTGTGATTGTGTTATCTTCATACCAAAAGGGTAATTCTTCTTTTAAGTTTTCAAAATTAAGATTTCTTAAATACGTACTTTTAAGTTTTCTGTGACAATTGGGTTTCCCAATTGGGTTACGATATGGCTTTATCTATATGGGTATGGGATCATAACGTGTTTTTCTAACATATAATCATGTTTTAAAGGATCAATTTTATTTAATTTGGCCTTAATTGGATTTTCAAAGATTTACAGAGTTTTTCATTTTTCGTGTTTTTTTTAAAAGTCCTCTGTAAATGGAGAAAGTTGACAATTGATGATTTCATGGATATATATATATATGAACATATGTCCATGATAAAATTTATGCTATACATTCATGATTCACAGTGATTACATCAAGTAATTTTGTTAATAAATGGGTTTTATAAAAGACAGAGTGTTGAATATGGGGAATAACCCATATGGGTGAAATAGATGTGGTAATCATATGTTTATATTTAAATTAAAACATGAATATGATTTTGTCTGTTAAAATAAAGAGAATGGAATTGGAATGAGTGGATTCGATGTAGTAACGAATCCGTAATGTTAGATTATATATTTTTCATTAAATTTTATAAAATTTATGAAGAACAGTGAAATTGATGGTGTTAGATTGTGTAACTATGTGATTATGATTGTTAAGAACATGATATAAGTGTTGTATAATGTTTCTGTGAAGTTTATACTTTATGGGTAACGTTATTAATCAGTGTAATGATGTGAATTGGGAGAAAATGGGAGAAAATCTGTGTTCGTTCGCGAACTTTAGATTCTGAAATTCCGCAGCCGCGCGGCCGCGCCGGCTGCAAGGCAAAATGGCGCGCGGCCGCGCCAGTCCGAAAATTTTGAAAAAAATTTCTAAGTGTTGGAAATTTGTGAAATGTGTTTTGAGTCTAATGAACATGAACACATGTTGTAAATATAATAAAATATTGATGAGTTTAATAATTTATGTTATGTGATTAATTAATAAATTAATTACGTGACTTAAATTATTATTTGTAAAGGTTAAATAATGTGTTATAAACATTAAGACATTATTTTAAATCTAATTAACATAATGACATGCTATGTATGTAATGAGTTATTAATACAAGTTAATAACTTAAGTTACGTGATTAATTAACAATTAATTAATCAACGTAAACCATTATTTGAAAACCTAATAATGAGTTTGAAGAATCTATTGTAAATCAATAATCATATCGAACTTGTGATTAATTGATATTGTAAATGTGTGATAGGTAAGAGTAATTAAAGAAGTGAGAAATAATTGTAGCTTGTGCACGAGGCAAGTTTTCTATTCCTAACTTATTATTATTGTTGGGCAAGTTTCCTAAACTAAACTCTTTAAATTAAGCAATTGCTATACTTAATTACTATTGTTGAGCAAATTCTTACTCTTGAATATCCAAGTTTAGAATTTCACATGAGATGCCATGATTTTTTTAAAAGTATCATTTAAGTGTACAATATAATATTCGATTGTGTACCTTGAGAAGTTAATATTCAATTTGAATATCATTTATTGAGTTATCCAAACCAACTTTATTTGGTGCGGATTCTGATGTCAAAACTGAGATGAACAACCCTAATATAGGGGATTAATGAAGATGCTTTAAGCGTTAAGATAATGTGCACAGTATCAGTATGAAGGGCTGATCTCCCTAAGTACGAGAAGTAAAGTCTATAGTCTTATGACTATTAAAGGTTGGAAAGGTTAATATACTTGACAACCTAAGACTCGGTTCAAGGTCTTAATGACCCTCAGAAGTAATTTGACTCTCGATTAATATTCTTGATTCAAAAGTTGAGAAGTAATTTGACTCTTGATTAATATTCTTGATTCAAATGTTGAGCTTTCTGTTATTCAGAATTCTTTCACTCGCATGTTATTATTCTGTCATATTTTTATACTTGCGGGCCACCGTGCTCACTCTTGCATAATAACATTGCAGCTAATAATGAACGAAGTGATGTACCTTCTAGTAGCAAGGGCAAAGGAAAAGCTAACAAGTGTTGAAGACTTGTGTTGATGTTAAGAATGTTAAAGTTCAAGATTTATGTGTGATGACTTAAGACTTATTTATTTACGTTTCCGCAACAGAGATTTAAGGTTAAGTTTATCCTGGGATTTATGATGTATTATTACTTCAGATGATGTAAGATGATGATTTATTTATCTAATAAATGAATTTCATTATTTATGGGTAGATAGTTGTATGATATTGGAACAGTGAACACCAAATCCTATGGAAATTAAGATATCGAATTTGGGGGTGTCACAAGTTGGTATCAAAGCCGTAGGTTATGAACCTTAGGTGGGGGAAAAACCTTAGGATAGTAGCCTTCGTGAAGATAGTAATGACAACTCTGACTGAGTTCTAAGAAAGATAATAAAATTACCTTATGTGTTATGTGCTTATGTGTTCATACTTGTTAGAGTATTGATTAACATCACGTAAAAACTAAGACTTAAAACTTATTTTGTCAGGATGTCAGATACTGGAGGAGCTAGTCAACCCAGGGATGTTGTACCCCTAGAGACTAGAGATGAGGAGCCTCGGGACATACATACTGTCTGGGAGCAGTTAGTATAGCCAGAGCCATCTCCTGTGATTCCAGATTTTGGTCAGGAGCATGAGCCAGAGATTGACTCAGAGGAGGACCCTGAGGAGGTTGAGATCCCGGCTGAGGCAGCCGAGGAGGAGGAAGAGGAAGACCCTGAAGAGGAAGAGGAGGAGGAAGACCTTGAAGAGTTCCCACCGAACTCTGTCAGTGCTGATATGTATGATTTATTGTATGATCGCAACGTAGAGTTACGAGATACAATTCAGGAGTTGAGGGAGCAGTCAGTTGCTCAGGGTGGTGAGATCGAGACACTCCACACCCGTCTTGGCAATGTGGAGTGGGATTTGGTTCATGAGAAGGGCCAAACTGAGCAGAAGACAGAGGAGATAGACAAGTTAAAGAATGAGTTGAAAGAGAAATCTGAAAGACTTGCCATAGTGGAAGAAGCTTGGGTGAGAAATGCACGACGTGCAGATCTGGCAGAGGATGATGCGCGTGCGAAGAGAGTTAAGGTTGCAGAGACGTGCTACACGTTTCTGAGGGCAATAGATGAGGCCCAGGACCGAGTTATGAGATATCCAATTCAGTTCGAGGGACTGCCTGGGTATATGTTAGATCGCAGGACTATGTCCCGCATTATAGAGGAGGAACGTAGTGAAGCTGTCCGACGCCTTAGTAGGCCGTGATAGAACAATATGATATTGTTAATGTTTAAATAATCGTAAATAATGTAAATTCCGATGTGATTATAAACAAATGAATATTGTGATAATGTAAATCCTGTAGAAACTTTATTTCAGGATAGTTGATGTAAATTGCAGAAATGCTATCGTATTGTATTAAAAGCTTTTGGTTTTAATAAAATAATAAAGTTGTTCAAAATGGTAGGGGTTAAGTGAGTATGTTAAAGTATTTAATATTATGTGATACTTTTTGGAGTAGTTAATGTAAATTCCGATGTGATTAAAAACAAAGGAATATTTTGAGAAACTAGATCCTGAAGATTCTTTATCTTGGGATAGTTGAAGTAAATGGCAGAGATGCTATAGTACTATGTTTAAAACTTTTGATTTAAATAAAATATCAAAGGTTATTTGAAAAGAAAAGAGTTAAAGTGGTTATGTTAAATATTTGAGTTAAGTCTTAAATATTTAAGAGATTGAATAAAGATCTAGTGAGCATATATTCTTAACAGAAATATGCCGCCAAGAAGGAGACAAAATCGTCGACAAGCCCAAGAAGGGTCAACCAATAACAACAATGATGCCAATGCGAACCCCGTTCAGCAGTTGGTAAATCTGTTAGCTGGAGCGATGAACAATCAGCCTCAAGCTCCACCGAACACCTCATTTAAAGACTTTAAGGCAGTGGGACCGCCAGATTTTAAGGGTTCCACGAACCCGATAGAAGCTCAAACTTGGATTATGGAAATGGAGAAAATTTTTGAGGTCGCCCGAGTTAGGGAGGACCAGAAGACCGCCTACGCGACATTTATGTTAAAATCAGAAGCCAGCTACTGGTGGCAGGAAAATAAAATCAGGGGAGGAGAAGGTGTAATAACCTGGGAAAGGTTTAAAGAAATATTTTTCGAGATGCATTTCCCGACCAGCTCCCAGAATCAAATGGAGGTGCAGTTTCTGGAATTAAAGCAGGGGAATATGTCTGTGCCCGACTACGCGGCAAAGTTTAACGAATTGTCTAGGTTTGCCCAATATCAGGTGCATACTGACGAAAGAAAGGCTAGGCGTTTTGAACAGGGACTGAAACCCTGGTTGTATAGTAAGGTGTCAATGTTTCAATTGAACACTTTTGCTGGAGTTCTGGAGAAGGCAATTCTCGCTGAAGGTGGAAGCAAAGCGGTGTCTAAGTACAATCAGGATCAAAAGAAGAAGAAGAATGCTAGTGAAGGAAACAATAAGGCTAGTGGCAGTCACACAAGGGGAACTAATAATCATAAACGAAAATGGAATGACAACCCGTCGTCTGTAAGTCAGCAAGGTAGTCAGAAGAAAAAGTTAGAACCATGCCCAACCTGTGGGAAGACTCACTTAGGAGTCTGCATGAAAGGAAAAAGAGTTTGCTACAATTGTGGTCAGGAAGGCCACATAGCACCTAACTGCCCTAACCCTAAGAAGGGCGCCTGCTACACATGTGGGTCAAAGGATCACTTGGCGAGAGACTATCCAAAGAAGGCATTTGGAGGGGCAGGGTCAGGTGGACATAAGGGAAATAATAGTGGAAATCCTCTTACCATTATCGGACCGACTTCGACAAACCGACCAACTGCAAGGACATTTAACATGACCGTACAAGACGCTGTGCAGTCTCGTGATGTGGTGTCAGGTATCATTCCGATCAATAAAGTCAGTGCTTATATTTTATTTGATTCGGGTGCTACTTGTTCATTTATATCCGATGACTTTGCAAAGAATTTAGAATTGCTTAAAGACGAATTAGAAATCCCTATAAACATAGAGATTGCGAACAAGGAAGTAATTCCTGTTAAGTATATACACAAGAACTGTAGAGTGGATATTAAGGGTAACGTTATGAATGTAGATCTTATCCCGATTAAACTTGGGGAATTTGACGCTATCCTGGGAATGGATTGGTTATTCAATTATGGAGCAGTAATTAATTGCCAGAGAAATGTATTAACCTTATGACTCCGTCAAAGGTTATGTTTTATGGCAGCAAGTCGCCTAGATAAGCGAGTTATCTGACGATGATGCAGGCTAGGAAGTTATTAAGACAAGGCTGTGTGGGGTATTTAGCCTACATAGTCGATAGTCGTAAAGAGAATCCAAAGTTAGAAGAAATACCAGTCGTAAGAGACTTCGTGGATGTTTTCCCGAATGATCTGCCAGGACTTCCGCCTAACAGGGAAGTAGATTTTGTTATCGATTTGGTGCTAGGAACGGCTCCAATATCGAAAGCACCATACCGGATGGCTCCGGTAGAAATGAAGGAATTGATGGTACAGCTACAAGAGCTGTTGGACAAGAAATATATTCAACCGAGCGTATCACCGTGGGGAGCGCCGATATTATTTGTTAAGAAGAAGGATGGAACGATGCGACTCTGCATTGACTATAGAGAATTGAACAAGGTTACCATTAAGAATAGGTATCCGTTGCCAAGGATTGATGATCTGTTTGATCAATTAAAAGGAGCGAGATATTTCTCGAAGATAGACCCGAGATATTTCTCGAAGATAGACCTAAGAAGTGGTTATCATCAGTTGAAGGTAAGGCCCGAAGATGTCCCAAAGACAGCATTTAGGACACGATATGGTCACTATGAATTTTTGGTTATGTCATTTGGTCTAACAAATGCGCCTGCCGCATTTATGGGCCTAATGAATGGAGTGTTCAAGCCGTTTCTGGACAAATTCGTAGTGGTTTTTATTGATGATATATTGGTCTATTCTAAGACCAAGGAAGAACATGTTGAGCATTTGAAGTTGACGTTAGAAGTATTAAGAAGAGAGAAGTTGTATGCCAAATTCTCAAAGTGTGAATTCTGGATTGAAAGGGTGCAATTTCTCGGACATGTGATTGATAAGGACGGAATTTCGGTGGATCCCTCCAAAGTCGGAGCGGTGATGAATTGGGATCAGCCGAAAACACCGTCGGAAGTAAGAAGTTTTCTTGGATTAGCTGGTTACTATAGAAGATTTATTCAGGATTTTTCCAAGATCGCCACTCCATTAACGAATTTGACTAGGAAAGTTGTGAAATTCGTTTGGACGGAGAAATGTGAGGAATGTTTTCAAGAACTTAAGAGAAGGTTAAGTACAGCACCTGTGTTGTCCCTTCCGGATGACACAGGAAATTTTGTGGTATATAGTGATGCGTCGCATAAAGGGCTAGGCTGTGTGCTTATGCAAAACGGCAGAGTCATTGCGTATGCGTCACAACAACTAAAAGATTACGAGAAGGGATATCCAACCCATGATTTGGAATTGGCTGCGGTGGTATTAGCTTTAAAGATTTGGAGACACTATCTCTATGGTGAGAAGTGTGAAATATATACAGACCATAAGAGTCTGAAGTATATTTTCACACAGAAAGACTTGAATATGAGCCAAAGAAGGTGGCTGGAGTTAATAAAGGATTATGATTGTGATATCTTATACCACCCAGGAAAAGCGAATGTTGTAGCCGACGCCTTAAGCAGAAAGGGTCGAGAAAAGTTGATAATGTAGACAGCACAGGAAGAATTGATTTTAGCAATGGAAAAGCTGGAATTGGAAGTAGGATGTCCAATGGAGACTGACGAGAAACTGTTCCAGATGCAAGCTGGTACAACTTTATTGGATAAGATTAAGGAAGCACAAATCCTGGATAACGAATGTGAGGAAGTAAAGAAAAAGATATCTGAAGGGACTGAACTTAGATTTAAAATAGAAAGCGAAGGATTGTTGAGATTTGAAAGTAGGGTTTGGGTACCGCCAATACCAGAAATCAAGGAGGACATTCTGAGCGAGGCTCATAGTTCGAGGTATTCCATTCACCCCGGAAGTACCAAGATGTATCAGGATTTATGACAACACTTTTGGTGGCCAAATATGAAGAAAGACGTTGCCGATTGTGTTGCCAGGTGTCTGACTTGCCAAAGGGTTAAGGCAGAAAACCAAAGACCAAGTGGTTTGTTACAACCTTTAGAAATCCCAGAATGGAAATGGGAACATATTACAATGGATTTTGTTTTTGGCCTTCCGACGACCCAGAAAGGCTATGACGTAGTATGGGTTATCGTCGACCAATTAACGAAATCCGCATACTTTTTTTCGATCAAAATCAGATTTAACCTAGAACAATTGGCGAAGTTATATGTAAAAGAGATTGTTTCGAGGCACGGGGTGCTAGTGTCAATTATTTCTGACCGTGATCCGCGCTTCACATCGAATTTCTAGAAGCGACTGCAAGAATGCATAGGAACACAGTTGAGGATGAGCACCGCTTATCACCCTCAGACTGACGGGCAAAGTGAAAGAACGATCCAAACATTAGAGGATATGCTTAGAGCATGCATAATGGATTTTAAGGACAATTGGGATGATCATTTGCCGCTTGTAGAGTTTGGTTATAATAATAGTTACCACGCTAGTATTGGTATGCTGCTTTACGAAGCGTTGTACGGTAGAAAGTGTAGAACTCCACTGTACTGGGATGAAGTTGGTGAAAGACAATTGCTAGGACCAGAGTTAGTCCAACAAACGGCAGAAATAGTTAAAGTGATTCGGACAAGATTAGTAGCGGCTCAGGATAGGCAGAAGAAATACGCCGATCCACACCTCAAGAATATAGAGTTTGAATCGGGTAGTTTTGTATTTTTGAAGGTCTCTCCTTGGAAGGGAAAGATCAGATTTGGTAAGAAGGGAAAATTAAGCCCGAGGTTCATTGGATCCTTTGAGGTACTCCGAAGAATTGGAGAAGTAGCCTATGAGGTAGCTTTACCTCCGGCACTGGAGCATGTCCACAACGTTTTCCATGTGTCGGTATTACGACGTTATAAACCCAATTACAAACATGTGATAGAATATGAACCCCTACAATTTGAGAAAGATTTATCATACGAAGAAGTTCCTGTTCAGATTGTTGACAGGAAAGGGCAAGTTCTCAAGAACAAAGTAATACCTTCTATTAAGGTAATTTGGAGGAACCACAACGCTGAAGAATCTACGTAGGAACTCGAAGAGAATATGATGAAGAATTATCCACAATTATTTTCTTGAATAGGTGAACGTGATTCTGGGGACAGAATCCTTTTAAGGGGGGAAAGAGATGTGACAAATGAGAGTTTTGCAAAGTTGTTTGAATATTTATTGAAATAAATAAATATTGATAATTTTGCAAAGTTGTTTTGAATATTTATTGAAATAAATAAATATTTTAGTTATGAGAATGTGATGGGACGAAATTATTAATCGAACCGCGATTCTGAGGACAAAATCCTTTTAAGGGGGGAAAGATGTGACGAACGAGAATTTTGTAAAGATATTTGAATATTTATTGAAATAAATAAATATTGAGAATTTTGCAAAGTGTTTTGAATATTTATTGAAATAAATAAATGTTTTGGTTATGAGAATGTGATGGGACGAAATTATTAATCGAACCGCGATTCTGAGGACAGAATCCTTTAAAGGGGGGAAAGATGTGACGAACGAGAATTTTGTAAAGATATTTGAATATTTATTGAAATAAATAAATATTTTTAATGATTTAATTATTGAGTTAAATAATTAAGTCATGAATTTGTGGTAGATTAATTTAACTATATGTGTTACATTAATTAAATTAATGTGTAGTGATTTAATAGTTCAAAGTATTTAATTAATTGAGTTTATTTGATTAGTTGAATTAATTAAATAAGCATATGTTACTTTAATTAATTTAATATTTAATTAAAGAATTAGTGAATTAACATAATTAATAAAAAAATATTAATTATGTGACAATATGATTTAATGTGAATTATCTTATTTTATTTAATTAATTTAAATAAAATTAATTAATTAATAAGTGATGTGACAATTAACTATATAGTAAATTAGTTTATTAAAATAAATGGAAAAATAAAAGAAGAAGAAGCCAAACAAGGCCCTTGTGGGAATTATATTACTACGGATATATTATATATTTATATATATGTGTACGTTATCTTCCTAAGTCATTTTATCAGAAGAAATTAGAGAAGTTAGAGAAAGAAAAACGTAGAAAGTTTCAGAGAGAAGAAGAAGAAGAGATTGAGAGAAAGGAATTTGAGAAATCTCAAGTATTGTCTGTGATTGTGTAATCTTCATGCCAAAAGGGTAATTCTTCTTTTAAGTTTTTAAAATTAAGATTTCTTAAATACGTACTTTTAAGTTTTCTGTGACAATTGGGTTTCCCAATTGGGTTACGATATGGCTTTATCTATATGCGTATGGGATCATAACGTGTTTTTCTAACATATAATCATGTTTTAAAGGATCAATTTTATTTAATTTGGCCTTAATTGGATTTTCAAAGATTTACAGAGTTTTTTATTTTTCGTGTTTTTTTTAAAAGTCCTCTGTAAATGGAGAAAGTTGACAATTGATGATTTCATGGATATATATATATATATATATATATATATATGAACATATGTCCATGATATAATTTATGCTATACATTCATGATTCACAGTGATTATATCAAGTAATTTTGTTAATAAATGGGTTTTATAAAAGACAGAGTGTTGAATATGGGGAATAACCCATATGGGTGAAATAGATGTGGTAATCATATATTTATATTTAAATTAACACATGAATATGATTTTGTATGTTAAAATAAAGAGAATGGAATTGGAATGAGTGGATTCGATGTAGTAACGAATCTGTAATGTTAGATTATATATTTTTTATTAAATGTTATAAAATTTATGAAGAACAGTGAAATTGATGGTGTTAGATTGTGTAACTATGTGATTATGATTGTTAAGAACATGATATAAGTGTTGTATAATGTTTCTGTGAAGTTTATACTTTATGGGTAACGTTATTAATCAGTGTAATGATGTGAATTGGGAGAAAATGGGAGAAAATCTGTGTTCGTTCGCGAACTTTAGATTCTGAAATTCCGCAGCCGCGCCGGCTGCAAGGCAAAATGGCGCGCGGCCGCGCCTGTCCGAAAATTTTGAAATTTTTTTTTAAGTGTTAGAAATTTGTGAAATGTGTTTTGAGTCTAATGAACATGAACACATGTTGTATAAATATAATAAAATATTGATATGAGTTTAATAATTTATGTTATGTGAGTAATTAATAAATTAATTACGTAACTTAAATTATTATTTGTAAAGGTTAAATAATGTGTTATAAACATTAAGACATTATTTTAAATCTAATTAACATGATGACATGTTATGTATGTAATGAGTTATTAATACAAGTTAAAAGCTTAAGTTACGTGATTAATTAATAATTAATTAATCAACGTAAACCATTATTTGAAAACCTAATAATGAGTTTGAAGAATACTATTGTAAATCAATAATCATATCGAACTTGTGATTAATTGATATTGTAAATGTGTGATAGGTAAGAGTAATTAAAGAAGTGAGAAATAATTGTAGCTTGTGCACGAGGCAAGTTTTCTATCCCTAACTTATTATTATTGTTGGGCAAGTTTCCTAAACTAAACTCTTTAAATTAAGTAATTGCTATGCTTAATTACTATTGTTGAGCAAATTCTTACTCTTGAATATCCAAGTTTAGAATTTCACATGAGATGCCATGATTCTTTTAAAAGTATCATTTAAGTGTACAATACTTATTCGATTGTATACCTTGAGAAGTTAATATTCAATTTGAATATCATTTATTGAGTTATCCAAACCAACTTTATTTGGTGCGGATTCTGATGTCAAACTGAGATGAACAACCCTAATATAGGGGATTAATGAAGATGCTTTAAGCGTTAAGATAATGTGCACAGTATCAGTACGAAGGGCTGATCTCCCTAAGTACGAGAAGTAAAGTCTATAATCTTATGACTGTTAAAGGTTGGAAAGGTTAATATACTTGACAACCTAAGACTCGGTTCAAGGTCTTAATGACCCTCAGAAGTAATTTGACTCTCGATTAATATTCTTGATTCAAAAGTTGAGAAGTAATTTGACTCTTGATTAATATTCTTGATTCAAATGTTGAGCTTTCTGTTATTCAGAATTCTTTCACTCGCATGTTATTATTCTGTCATATTTTTATACTTGCGGGCCTCCGTGCTCACTCTTGCATAATAACATTGCAGCTAATAATGAACGAAGTGATGTACCTTCTAGTAGCAAGGGCAAAGGAAAAGCTAACAAGTGTTGAAGCCTTGTGTTGATGTTAAGAATGTTAAAGTTCAAGATTTATGTGTGATGACTTAAGACTTATTTATTTACGTTTCCGCAACAGAGATTTAAGGTTAAGTTTAACCTGGGATTTATGATGTATTATTACTTCAGATGATGTAAGATGATGATTTATTTATCTAATAAATGAATTTCATTATTTATGGGTAGATAGTTGTATGATATTGGAACAGTGAACACCAAATCCTGTGGAAATTAAGATACCGGATTTGGGGGTGTCACATTTGAACTCTTGTCCTAGGTTATAAATATTTCTATTTAAACCTTTAACAGTCAATAAGACTATGGACCTTAACTCGTACTTAGGGGGATCAGCCCTTTGTACCATGTATTGTGCACAAATATCTTAACGCTATGCATAGTAACCTCCCCTAGTAAATAGAGTTGTTCAACTCAGTAATTTGAATTCAAGTCCGCACCAGAGAAAGTTTGGTTTGGATAAGCTTACAAGGAAATTCAGAATTTACGTTCATCAACTAAGGATTTGTTGAATCGACTTTCAATAATTCATTAATAAAAGAATTATGAACTAACATATGTTTTAGAATTAACTTAAAGCATTTAAAATAATAACTGTATCTGACTTGAACAATAAGTTAAGATCATTTCAATTAAATAAACAATTGTCCAATACAGAAATGGAAATGACATTCTCAACAATGAATATATGAACTTAAGATATTGTATAGAATTAACAAGTTTAGGGTTAGAAGACTTGCCTCAAACGCAAGCTACTTAACACAATTCACGTACTTTAATACTTCCTATACACATTCAATTATAATAATCTAAATCAGTTAACACATAACTAATTAACATAGATGGTTAACCCTCATGGTTAACTCACTTACATTAAATAAATAATAATTAACCACATAATTAATCATATCACGTACTCGTATAATTAATCGAATAACAACCACATGAATTAAATTATAATTTAAACAATTATAATTTAAATTAAACAATTCATATAATTAAATCAAATTATAATCACATCTTTAATCAAATTATAATTTTTTTATTAAACATGTACTTTAATTAAAATTTAAATTAATCAATCACTTTGGTTGCACATAATTAATTTACATTCATGCACTAATCAACAATTTATAACTTACATTACTATTAATCAAGTTATAAATTACATATTATATTTTATTAACATAATACATTACTGACCATTTAAACTTTTAACATGCTTTATGAATTAACACATTCACTCCCAACATTTTATATTTTTAAAACAAATTTTCTACCCAACTTCCATGACCCGCGTGGCCGCGCGCAATTTGTCGTTGGAAGCGGCGCGGCCGCGCCGCGACGCAGACTGGCATGACAGTTTTCGCGAACTTTGTAGAGAAAAGCCAAATTTACTTAATTCTCCACAACGAGTTCTCAATTCAGCCAATAATTTGCATATAAAACTTTACAGAAACAAAGTGCAAAGCTTCTAACATGTTTTGAACACACTGATACATCAATTAACAAGATTACACGCTTAATTTTTACAAAAATTTAAAGAAAATACCAATGTCAGTGTTTTGGATGAAATTGAACACTGTGAATTTGTTTTGAAACCAATTCTCACAATTCCAATCCCAATCAACTAATTTCTAAACATAATAACATATTCCATAATTAATTTATACAAAAATCAACAATCAACATATATTTTAATTTCTATAAAAAACTTTATTTTTCCCAGACACTTCACTGTGACTTTTGAAAAACATAAATTCTCTATTTATATCATATATATTCATAAACTAAACAACTAATTAAGCATACCATCACATATAGACATGATATGAACACAATTACATATATATATATATATATATATATCAATCAGGCTATACAACTTCCAAAACATATTTTACAGAGAATGAAAATATAAGGATCATAACTTTAAAACTGATTTTTACAACAATTGTATTTTGAAAATCTTTCCATGGCATACAATTACATATGAAAACATATGAATATCATATATACATAGTCATAATTATACAACTTCATGAAAACATAATTTGACAAGAAGAAACACAACACATAAGAATTGATTATATGGTTAAGAGTATAATCTTACTAGCTTGAATTGGAAGAAGAGATGGAGATGATGATGTAGAGTTTTCCTCTTATATTCTCAAAGTTCTCTTCTTCTTCTCTGTATTCTTCTTCTCTGCTTCCTCTTTTCTTTCTTTGTTTTGTTTTGTAAAACTAATGTACTGATAAAATATACATATAATATATAATACAAGTAATATATAATATATGTAACTCCCATATAATAAGTCTATACTAACTACTAATTATAACGTAAGTTACAAAATTCAAAAGCCAACTTGGCTTGTTTGGCTACAAGAAAAATTAGAAAATAATTTTTATTAACTCCAAACATGGTTTAGGTAATTTAGGTTTAGCTAGTGTAAGGGCCCTGTTTGCCAATAGTCCTTTAAAACAAAAGCAAAGGCCTTGTTTGGTAAAATTATTTAAAAAATCATTTTAATGCATACACTTTAATGTCACACTTTAATTAATTAAATATTAATCATCTAATTTAATCAATTAAAATCTAACATCAATTAATCACATAAAATTGTCACATAATTATAATTACTCACTAATTATAATTCATGTAACACTTCATCACATAACTTATCTAATTTAATTCTCTCAATTAAATTAGAACTATAATATAAAATTAATATACATCAATTAAATAAATATTAAACATTCATCTATTTAATATATAACATTTAATTAAATCACTCCATAAATCACATAATTTATTTATTTAACTCAATAAATAAATCACATAAAATATTTATTTAACTCAATAAATATTTAAAATTAAATATTAAAATCTCAATCGTTACAGCAATAAAGTTGTTCGACGCCTTAGTAGGTCGTGATAGGAACAGTTTGATTATGTGAATATTTATTTAATAGTTAATAATGCAAATTTCGATGTGCTTATAAACAAAGGAATATTTTGATGATTTAAATCTTGTAAATTCTTTATCTCGGGATAGTTAATGTAAATAGCAGTGATGCTATCGTACTATATTTAAAACTTTTGATTAAAATAAAATATCAGAGTTATTTGATATGTTATGTGTTAAGTGATTATGTTAACATGTTTAAGCTAAGTGTTTGATATTTAAAGATTGAAGAAAGATCTAATAAACATATATCTTAATAGAAATATGCCCCCGAGAGGACGCCCTAACCGTCGACCAGCCCGAGAAGGGTCAACGAACAATAACGACGCTAATGCCAACGCAAACCCCGTTCAGCAGTTGGTGAATCTTCTGACGGGAGCAATGAATAATCAGCCATAAACTCCATCGAACACCTCGTTTAAGGATTTCAAGGCGATGGGACCGCCAGAATTTAAGGGAACCATGAACCCAATTGAGGTGCAGACTTGGGTTACAGAAATGGAAAAGGTTTTTGACGTCTCTAGAGTGAGTGAAGATCAGAAGACGGCTTACGCAACGTTTATGTTAAAGTCAGAAGCCAGCTATTGGTGGCAGGCAAACAAGGTACGGGGAGGACAAGGTGTGATAACTTTGGAAAAGTTTAAAGAAATTTTTTTTGAGATGTACTTCCCGATGAGCTCACAAGACCAGATAGAGGTACAGTTTCTGGAACTAATGTAAGGTGACATGTCTGTGCCAGAATATGCTGCGAGATTTAAAGAGATAGCTAGGTTCGTCGCGTACCAAGTACATACTGACGAGAGAAAGGCTAGGCAATTTGAGCAGGGACTAAAACCCTGGTTATATAGAAAAGTGCCAATGTTCCAGTTGAACACTTTTGCTGGAGTACTGGAGAAGGCCATCCTCGCTGAAGGTGGAAGCGACGCGGTGACCAAGTATAACCAGGATCAGAAGAAGAAGAAGAATGAAAGCGAAGGAAATACCAAGGCTAGTGGCAGCAACACAAGAGGAAATAACAATCAAAAGAGGAGATGGACTGACAACCCGTCAACTAGAAATCAACAAGGAAGTCAAAAGAAAAGAATTGAGGCATGCCTGACCTGCAGGAAAGCTCACCTAGGGTTTGTATGAAGGGGAAGTGGGTATGCTATAATTGTGGTCAGGAAGGCCACATGGCACCTAACTGCCCTAACCCAAAGAAGGGCTCCTATTTTACATGTGGATCGAAGGACCATCTGGCGAGGGACTTTCCCAAGAAGGGATCTGGAGGTGCAGGATCAGGAGGGAACCGAGGAGGCAGCGGTGGAAATGCTCTGACTATCACGGGACCAACTATAACAAAGCGACCAACCACCAGGACATTCAACATGATAATGCAGGATACTGTGAAATCTCGCGATGTGGTGTCAGGTATCATTCCAATCAGTAAAGTTAATGCTTATTTATTATTTGATTCGGGTGCTACTTGTTCATTTATTTCCGATGACTTTGCTAATAACTTAGGATTTCCTAAAGACGAGTTAGAATACCTTATGAACGTAGAGATTGTAAATAGGGAAGTGATCCCTGCTAAGTATGTACACAAGAACTGTAGGGTGGATATTAAGGGTAACGTGATGAACGTAGATCTTATCCCGATTACACTTGGGGAATTCGATGTTTTTCTGGGAATGGATTGGCTATGCAATTATGGGGCTATAATTGATTGCCAGAAGAAATATATTAACCTTATGACTCAGTCAAAGGTTGTGTTTTATGGCAGTAAGTCACCTAGACATTCAAGTTATCTGATAATGATGCAGGCCAGGAAGTTGTTAAGACAAGGCTGTGTAGGATATTTAGCCTACATAGTCGATAGTTGTAAAGAGAACCCAAAATTGGAAGATATACTAGTCGTGAGGGACTTCGCAGATGTATTTCTGAACGATTTTCCAGGACTTCCGCCAGACAAAGAGGTTGGGTTTGTGATCGATTTGGTGCCAGGAATGGCTCTAATTTTGAAGGCACCATAACAGATGGCTCTAGTAGAGATGAAAGAATTGATGGTACAGCTGCAAGAGCTATTGGACAAGAAGTACATTCAACCGACCGTATCGCCGTGGGGAGCGCCAGTGTTATTTATGAAGAAGAAGGATGGGACAATGCGGCTCTGCATCGACTACAAAGAGTTGAACAAGGTCACAATTAAGAATAAGTATCTGTTGCCTAAGATCGACGACCTATTTGATCAGTTGAAGGGAGCAAGATATTTCTCGAAGAGAGACCTGAGAAGTGGTTATCATCAGCTGAAGGTGAGGCCAGAGGATGTTCCAAAGATAGCGTTCAGAACTCGATATGGTTACTATAAATTTTTGGTAATGTCATTTGGTCTAACGAATGCTCCTGCAGTATTTATGGGCCAAATAAATGGAGTGTTCAAGCCGTTTTTGGACAAATTTGTAGTGGTCTTTATCGATGATATTTTGGTGTATTCGAAGACCAAGGAGGAACATGTAGAGCATCTGAAATTAACATTAGAGGCGTTGAGAAGAGAGAAATTGTACGCCAAATTTTTGAAATGTGAATTCTGGATTGAAAGGGTGAAATTTCTTAGACATGCGATCGATAAGGACGAAATTGGTAGATCCCTCTAAAGTCGAAGCTATGATGAACTAGGATCAGCTGAAAACGCTGTCGGAAGTGAGAAGTTTTCTTGGATTGGTAGGTTATTATAGAAGATTCATTCAGGACTTTTCCAAGATAGCAACTCCACTAACGAATTTGACTAGGAAATCGATAAAATTTATTTGGACGGAGAAGTATGAGGAAAGCTTCCAAGAGCTTAAGAAAAGGTTGAGTTCAGCACTTGTGTTATCTCTTTCGAATGACACAGGAAATTTTGTGGTTTATAGTGATGCGTCGCATAAAGGACTTGGCTGTGTGCTTATGCAAAATGGCAGGGTCATTGCGTATGCGTCACGACAATTGAAGGACTATGAGAAGGGGTATCCGACCCATGACTTGGAGTTAGCTGCAGTGGTATTTCCTTTGAAGATCTGGAGACACTATCTCTATGGGGAGAAGTGTGAAATATATACAAACCACAAGAGTCTGAAATACATTTTTACACAGAAGGACTTAAATATGGGCCAGAGAAGATGGCTGGAGTTAATTAAGGACTATGACTGCGAGATTTTATACCATCCGGGTAAAGTAAACGTTATTACCGAAGCCTTAAGCAGAAAGGGTCGAGAGAAATTGATGATGTTGACTGCTCAGGAGGAGCTAATTTCAGCAATGACAAAGCTAGAATTGGAAGTGAAGTATCTGATGGAGATTGACGAGAAGCTATTCCAGACGTAAGCTGGTACAACTTTGCTGGATAAAGTTAAGGAAGCTCAACTTCAGGACGAAGAATGTGAGAAGGTAAAGCAGAAGATATCTAAAGGAACCGAACTGAGGTTCAAGATAGACAATGAGGGACTGCTGAGATTTGAGAGTAGAGTTTGTGTACCGCCAGTGCCAGAGATTAAGGAAGACATTTTGAGCGAGGCTCATAGCTCACGGTATTCGATTCACCCCAGTAGTACCAAGATGTACCAGGATCTTTGACAACATTTCTGGTGGCCGAATTTAAAACGAGATGTCGCAGAGTGTGTTGCAAAGTGTCTGAAATGTCAGAAAGTGAAAGAAAAATAATAGAGGTCGAGTGGGTTGCTACAACCTTTAGAGATCCCAGAATGGAAATGGGAACACATTACGATGGATTTTGTGGTTGGCCTCCCGATAACTCAAAAAGGCTACGATGCAGTATGGGTTATCATTGACCGATTGACTAAATCTGCACACTTTTTTTCGATCAGAATCAGATTCAACTTAGACCAGTTAGCAAGGTTATATGTGAAAGAGATTGTTTCGAGGCATGGAGTTCCAGTTTCGATTGTTTTCGACCAAGATCCGCGCTTCACATCAAACTTCAAATTGGGTAGCTTTGTATTCTTGAAAGTCTCTCCCTGGAAGGGAAAGATCAGATTCGGTAAGAAGGAAAAATTGAGCCCGAGGTTCATTGGACCGTTTGAGGTGTTGCGAAGGATTGGAGAAGTTGCATATGAGGTAGCCTTACCTTCGACGCTAGAGAATGTCCACAACGTCATCCATGTTTCAGTTTTACGACCCTACAAACCCGATTACAAGCATATGATTAAATATGAACCCCTACAATTTGAGAAAGACTTATCCTATGAAGAAATTCCTGTTCAGATTGTTAACAGGAAAGAGCAAGTTCTTAGAAATAAAGTTATACCTTCTGTTAAGGTAATTTGGAGAAACCACAATGCTGAAAAAGCAACGTGGGAACTCGAAGAGCATATGATGAAGAATTGCCCACAATTATTTACTTAATTTATGTGTAAGCGATTCTGGTGACAGAATCCTTATAAGGGGGGAGAATGTAACGGGACGAAATTTTAATTGAACCGTGATTCTGGGGACAGAATCCTTTTAAGGGGGGGGGGGAAGATGTGACGAACAAGATTTTGTAATATAATTTGAATATTTATTGAATTAAATAAATATTTTTCGATGATTTAATTATTGAATTAAATAATTAATTGATGAATTCGTGGTAGATTAATTTAATTATATGTGTTACATTGATTAAATTAATGTGAAAATTTTTATTATTCCAAGTATGTATTTAATTGAGCTTATTTGATTAAACAAATTATTTAATAAGCAGAATGTTATTCTAATTAATTTAATAATTAATTAGAGATTTAATGATTTGACATAATTAATAAACGAGAATTTTAATTATATGACTATGTGATTGATTGTGGAATTATTCTAATTTATTTAATTGATTTAAATAAGATTATATGATTAATTGGGTGTGACATTATTAAACTATATAATAAGAGTTTATTAAAATAAAGGGAAAAGAGTATAAAAAGAGCTAGCCAAACATAGCCCTAAGAGAGGTTGGGACAGTTAACCCATTATTGGGTTAACTGACCATTACTACGTCAGTTGTTATATATATATATTGTATATGTATATTATAACTTATATTAGCCTTATTTATTATATCAGTTTTATCATGTAGTTTTCTTCATAGAAAAATAAAGAGAGAAACACAGAGAGAGTTTGAGAGAGATTAAGAGTTAAGGAAGAGGGGTTGAAGAATTAAAGAACAAGAAGAGTCTTTGAATCATATACACAAAACTAGCAAGGGTAATCTCTCAACCCAAACTTTACTTTACGTTCTTATAATTTCTATGAAAAACTATTTTAAAGTTCTCTGAGATTGAAGAAATTGGTAATTTATGAGTATATGATGATATGTATGTTAGTATATGTCTACAATATGGTTTATATCATGTATTCATGTGTTAGAGTAACCAATTTTATATAAACATGTTATAATCAGAGTTTTCCATTAACGACTATTTTGAGTTCTCTGTAAAATAACTATTTTCTGATCAATGCATGATTTGATGATTTATGTGTATATACATGTTAATATATAATCATAACATATTTTCTACCATCTATGTATGTTTTCAAACCATCAATTTCATGTAATTATGTCTTAATTGGGTTTTTCAAAAGTTACAGAGTATAAAAGTTGTATATATGGCCCTTATGGCCCTTACGAACAATTGTATGTCATGAATTGTTTGTTTAACTTAAATTTGTCAGTAAATTATGATAATACATGTTAAACCAACGAAAACAAACTTTGAACGGACGAATTCGGAGTTATAACGAATCCGTGACGTCAAATTTCGTGTTTTTCTTCAAAACCGTCAAGAACACCAAGAACAGTAAAATTACATGATTTGATTCGAGTAATTGCATGATTTAAGATGTTAAAAACATGTTAGTAACATGGTATGATGTTTCTATGAAGTTTATACTTCATAGAAATCACGGTACTAGTTTAATTTGTATTTAATTGGAATTAATTGGGCCAACGAACTATCAAAATCATGAACCAAAGTTTCACCAGCGTGGGGGCCCACCCCAGCGGGGCTGTGTAGGCTTAAATCCCCTCCCCAGCGGGGGTGGGTGCTGTCCAGAGTGAAAAAAATGAAAACCGAGACTGTTTTGACCTCCTGTAGTAAAATAAGCATAACTTCTTCATACGAACTCCAATTCAGACAATTCAGGATGATTCGGAAATCTAACGAGTACACCTACAACTTTTATTCTTTAAGTTGTTCGATTTGAAGTCGTTAAAAGGGGTCAAAATGGACATCTTTGTGACTGATGCGTATTCGGAGGAAATCGGAGGGCGTCGAACATGCCCGTACGCAAGTGTAGTGCTCTGGACGATAAAAGATGTTGTTATAAGTTATAAAACATGAATATTATGAAAATATAACGATGTTTGATATTAATCAATGATGTTTTAGACAAATTCCATGAGCATATTAAGCGTACGCAAGAGAGACGAGTCGGGCGTGCGACGAATGAAAGCCGAAACGTCGTGCCAAGTGTAATACTATACTATAACATACTTGAGGACTTGATGAACAAGTAATGATATTCTATAACATGTTATTAACACATATTATATGATTTAAAGTTCATGTTAATAAACTAAGTGTGAACTTGAATATTATGATTGTAAAACTTGATTATGATTGTTTGAAGGATTATACCTATATTATATGTATATTGTGAATTCATATTCATGTTATTTGGTTGGTTAACAAGTTAACACTAGGAACCAAGTTGTAAGTTGAACTTAAATGAAAGGTTCAACAGTTGAATATAGAAGTTATGAAACTAATCGACATCGTATGCATAATGTAATGTGTAGGATGTTGAGGAATTGAATTGTAACTATATTTGTAGCTTACGCACGAGGCAAGTTTCCTTACCCTAACTCGTTTACGATTATGCAAGTTTCTAAACCTTACTTTTACATTGAGCAAGTATTCTATCCCTAACTCATTATCGTTAAGCAAGTTTTCTTATCTAAACTCTTTAAGTTGAATAAGCGTTCTATTCCTTATTCGTATGTCAAGCAAGTTACTAAACTCAAAGTTTACTTTTATTGAGCAAGTTTTCTATTCTTGAAATATTATCATGATACAAGTTCTTATACTTGTTAGTCAAGTTGAGATTTCATATGAGATATTATATTACCTTTAAAAGCATGATTCTAGTTATACAATACTTATTCGATTGTATACTCTTGAAAAGTATTATTCAATTTGAATATCGTTTATTGTTGAACCTTGTAAGACTAGCGAACCCTTATTGATTCGACTAGTCCATAGTTGATGAGCGTTCTAAATTCTAGAACTGTTATTGAGTTTATCCAAACCAAACTTTCTTTGGTGCGGACTTTAATGTCAAACTGAGATGAATAACCCTTTTGATAGGGGTTTGATGATGCTTTAGCGTTGAGATATTGTGCACAGTATTGGTACTAAGGGCTGATCCCCCTAAGTACGAGAAGTAAAGTCCATAGTCTATAACTGTTAAAGGTGCAAGGTAAACATACTTGACAACCTATGACATGGTTCAAGGTCTTATGACCCTCATATGTAATTTTGATTCTCGATTATTCATTCTTGATTCAAAAGCCGAGTTTTCTTCATTCAGAAGTCTTTGATTCATTCGCATGTTATTATATTGTTATATTGTTTTACTTGTGGGAAGTCGTGCTCACTCTTGCGTAATAATAACATTGCAGTTAAGAACGAAAGATCTGACGAGCCTTCCACTAGCAAAGGCAAGGAAAAAGTCAACAAGTGATGAAGACTTGTTGTTTAATTGATAATATTTGTTTAAGACTTATTATTTGTTTACGTTTTCGCAACAGAGATTTAAGGTTAAGTATGACTTGGGATTAATTATGTATTATTATTCAGATGTTGTAACCCCATAAGGGGAGATGATTGATTTATTTCTATCTATTGCATGGTTTGCATTTTTTATGGGTGGATAGATAGATGATATTTGTACATTGAACACCAAATTCCGTGGAATTGAAGTACCCGAATTTAGGGGTGTCACATAAAAAACGGCAATGGCGAACTCATACAAATGTAGTTCGCTTGGAGAAGCATGGACGATGTTTGTGACAACCCGAAAAATCGGATTGTCCAGAAATTAAGTTTAAAGAATTATTAACTAATAAAATTAATTTTTATTAATTATATTCTGTGTTACGTGTTTATTGTTCATTCAATAACCTAGGATGATCATAAGCCAGGAGTATTCTTGCTATGAGCTAGAATGAACGAGTATGAATTTTCAAGACGAAAAAAAAATATTTTCAGGAAAAAATATTTTTGAGAAAAAGACAAAATAAGCATTATTCACATGACAAAATCATAAGGGTTAGGGTTTGAATACCCTAGACCTTTCTGAGAGTTTGGTATGTCGTAATAACATTCCGTCCAAAGATTTGACGGTAATATGTCGTGAAAAGTTATATTAGCCGATAAAAAATTTTCTCGAAAAATGTGCAGAAATCGGACAATAAAAGCGACGAAAAGTACAGTTATGTACTTTTTGTGACAAACGAGATTTTTAAAATTTATTTTAAATTTTTATAGAATTAAATAAATATTTTTGTTGAATTAATTTATTGAGTTAAATAAATATTTGATTGAATTATTGTAGAATAATTTAATTAAATATGTTACATTGATTAAATTAATGTGAAATAATTTTATAGTTTAAAGTGTGAATTTAATTGAGATTATTAAATTAAATGAGTTGTTATTAATTATAATGTTATTCTAATTAATTTAATAAATAATTAGAGATTTAATGATTTGTTATAATTAATAAATGACAATTTTAATTATGTGATGATTTGATTTAATGTATAATATTGGCTTTTATTTAATTGAATTTAAAGAATATTATTTAATTAATTAAAGTATGAAAAATAAACTATATAATAAACAAGTTAATTAAATTAAATTAAACTAAAAAGGAGTTATTTTGGACCAAACCAAACATATCCTTATGAACATGGGAGTAGTTATGGTCCTGATGCGCTTAACCGCTACCCATGTTGCACCGGTTATTATTATACGTATAACTATATTAGAGTTATGCCAGTCATTTGAAAAACACAAGTTAGAGAAATATAGAGAGTAAAGAGAGAGCTTGATAGATTTTTGTGAATTAAAGAAAGAGATTTGGAGAATTAAAAGAAGTTTGTATCAATCTAAACAAGAAAGCAAAGGTAAATTCTTAATCTCAAGTATGATATTTACGTTATTAAAAATTTTCCATGAAAACCAATTTGAGTTCTCTGTAAATTTATTTTTGTGGCCAAAGTGTTAAGAACTTGATGTTAGATGTTTATTAGCATGCATAATCCATTTGTATATGATTTATGTGTTTTAGAGTAATTAATCCATAAAATTATGTTTAAATTAGATTTTTATAGTTTAAGGGGAATAACATATGAATAGGGCTTATATGTACAAAAATTCATGCTTCAATTGTATGCTAAACATAAAATTGATGATTGATTGTGTTTATGCATGTAAAAATGAAGACAACGAAACTTAAATGGACTTATTTAGTTGAAAAACGAATTCATGGTAGTTGATTTCGTTAAAAATGTCAAAATTAGAGTTTTTTACAAAAACAGTTAATTTATGAGTTTTAATTTGGTTGTTTAAGTTGCCTAAGATGTTAAAATCATGCCACATTTGTTGAAATGTTTCTGTTAAGTTTATAACTTATGGGTAGCATTAAATTTGTTGTTTAAGCATATTTTGGCATAAATTGGCTCTTTCTGTATTCTTCGCGAACTCTGTCTGCGCCTCACTGCGTCGCGGCACCGCAGCGCCGATTTTGTGAAGGAACAGAGCGCTGCAGCGCCAGGGTCAGTGCTAGCTGACGTGGGACAGCTGTAATATTCCAAACTTTAAAAAGGAATATTAATATAAACAGTAAATATAACTATGATTAATATCTTGTGTGATGTGTACTTAACATTATTATTGGAATATATATATAATTATAAAACAACACATAAGATATAATTGTGTAAATAGAATATAAGGTTTTCTAAGTAAAACTCTAATTGATAATAAGAAATTCTAACCTTAAGGGTTATAATAAATGGAATTTATAACATGATACATTAATAATGTTATATATTACTGTATACATATATTTAATATGAAATATTAAATATTTGACTGGAAAAGATTGTAAGGAAACCCTAATTAAGGATTAGGAAACCCTAATCCTAATTATAAAACCTAATTTAATGTATAAACCCTAATTATAGACTAACAAAACCTAATTGATAATTATTATTTTAAATTTTCTAAGGAAAGTATGAAATAACTAAATTATCCTTGTATTTACATGGAAAATTACCAATATGCCCTTAGTATATGCAAAAAGACTAAAATACCGTTATTTTGTTCTCTTATCAAAACAAGATAGAAACAAATCTTTTGGCTTGCAAGTAAAAGATTTGTCACATGGCCTCCAACATCCTTAGCATGACAACACACCCTAAATCCATAAATGAAGTAGGCTTACTTGTTAAACTAAGAGAGGAATGAAGTTTTAACCCCTACTTGAATATTTCACCTAAGGTTAGGGTAAAAGCACTTAAGACCACGAAATTTATACTTAACTTACATAGCCCATTGACTCATAAACAACTCCTAGCAAACCAGAAACAGGATCAAGAAGGAAAGAAGCAAAAAGTGATCAAAAAGGGTAGAAACTTAACCCTAACTCAATTTTTGAATTCTGAAGTTTTAATTATTGTTTTTATTGTTTTGGTATGTTCATTAGTAAGTTAATTAGTGATCTGGGTTGCTAAAACACGAATCCATAACATTTAAAAGTATCAAATTTGAGTTTTAAGCGAAACTGCCGAAGTGTCAAAACAGGGTCTGACAATGAATGTCAGCCCTTATATCTCGTTGATTATTTGATGGTTTGATGTTGTAAGAGTTGATAATCATATCTTGCAAGGTTGTTAATAGATTAGTAGTGGTAGATTAGATCTCAGAACACTGAATTGGAAGCTATAATGGGTCAAAACCCGTTGACTGGCATTGACCGCTCGTTTTCTGGGTAACCCAGAAAACGTAAACCTTAGCCTGACAGCTCGTTTGACCGCTTGGATCTCTTTTCTGACAGGTTGTTTAAATGTTAGATGCTAGTAGACTTATACCTTGACAAGAGCTCTACACAACCCTAGCACTCTAAGACCCTAAATAGTCACTGGTCGAAAACTATGAACGGTCAAACAACGTTGACCGTCCAGATTTCCATTTCTGGGTAACCCAGAAATGTTGAGCAGTGGTCTGACAAGATTTTTGGAGGCTTGGATCTTGATTTCTGCTAAGATCTAGAATCTATAACTGCTCAAGACATGTACTCTTGTAGATAGTCTATAGATCCCGACGACTATCTCAACCAAAAAACTAACCGGTCGGCAAGATATAAGACCCTAAAGGTCGTTGACCGGCGTTGACCGAACCTTTCTGGGCAGCCCAGAAAGGAAGAACAACCTTGGGGTAGTTGGTTTGATCGATTGTGTGGACTTGTAGAGATATTTTTAAGTAGGAAAGTGATCATAGACGTGTATTACTACACCAGTACTACAACTTCATTGAATTGGATTGCCCAGAAACCACTTCAGTTGATAGCTAAAGTAAGTCAAACAAGGGTCTAGCACGTTGACCAACGTGTTCTTGGCTGGGCCAAGAACACCTATAGCAACACTTCTGCCACTAAAGGTCTTTAGCGACAGGCAATATTTGAAAATAAATTTTATTAACTAGAATAATTAAAATAATAGAAATAAATATAAAAAAAAATTCTAAAAAATTATTTTTAATTATAATAAATAATTTTCAATATTTTAACATAAAATTTTATTAATAGTTAATATATTTAAATATTAATAATAATAAGAGTAATTAATAATAAATTACTTAAAAATAATATTAATGATTTAAAAATCATTTTAAATAATAATAATTTATTTAAAAATGATAATAATGATTTAAAAATCATTATTAAATAAAATAAATTATTTAAACATAATATTGATGATTTAAAAATCATTTTAAATGGTTAATTAAATATTTAAAAATAATATTAATAACTTAAAAATTATTTTAAATCATATTAAATCATTTAAAAATTATTTTGAGCATTTAGAAATTATGATAAATAATATCTGAAGCATATGAATAAGATATTAAAACTTTTCAATAAAATTATTAAAAAACTAATTCGATAACTATTCAATAAAGCTGTAAAGTACTGAACGGACTCCAAGATCAACTCAGACACTAGTATTTTAATTAGAAATTAATTACTATTATTTCTAATGACTGTTATAATATATATAGGTGGTGAATATACTTTCAAATAATATAAGTAGCCGATCGTGATAAAAGATAAGTTTTTTAACTTCATTTAATTTCTATATTAAATGAAAGTCATATATAATGATATACGAACTTGTTATAAATATTATTCGTAATATCTGTGATTTAAAAAGGGTTATTGCTTATTGTTCAAGCATAACAAATTATATGAGCTGTTGTTTGCGTAAAATGTGTTTGATTTGATATCAAAGCATAAACTGTGGAAAAACCAACATTGCTGGATACGTATATACTTTGACTGTGTTGGATTGGTCGGATGATATTCATACTCCTAGGATATGATTAGGCTGAATTCCTATGAGATATCCAAACAGAACTCCTATATGTCTTCATGACTCATAAGAATGACAGAACTCCTATAAGTCTTTTATGACTTCTAGGAATTATATAGAACTCCTATAAGTCTCTGTAACTCTTAGGAATGTGAGAAAAATACTCTGAATTAAATATTTCCTTAAATTTTGATACGATGTGAGTATAACTATAATTGTTTAAAACTTGTTGAGCATTTCAAAGCTCATTCTTGCAAATATTCTTTTCCTTTGCAGTCGTACCAAACGCCCCAGCAGACTCAGGAATGCATACGTGTGAGTAGAAGTAATTAGGGAAACAGGTGTTTATTGTATGAATACTAAGAATGTAATTTGGTATTTTATGATGTAATATTTGAACTGTAGGTAAGCAAATACTATTAAGTTATTAAATTATTAGTTGAATGGTTTTACATTGTTAATGGTGGTTAGAATCAAGTACAGTATCTATATGAACTATACATCTGAATGAGGGTATTGAATGATCTTGGAAGTTCTGTAAGCACTGAGGTAGCTCCTCAGTTCCAAGAACAATCTTATCATTTATACTGTGAATGTCAGATAGATAGGAATTATCGATATGTAAGAAAAATCTGTAAGATCATAAATCTATACATCCAAGTGAGGGTATCCAGATATGATAAGTGTTCTGACGAGAACTTTTAACTGATTGGGATATTGTGAATTTTGGATTTATAGAAGTTATTGTCTTATAGAATATTTACGTGAGCACCAAATCTGCTACAGGAAAGTAGAGAATTTGGGGGCGTCACAACAGCGCCGCAGCGCCGATTCTGTGAAGAAATCGAGCGCTACAGCTCTAGACCAGTAACTTGTTGACGTGGCTTGGCGCCTCGGCACCGCAGCGCTGGTCCCCAGTTCAAACTGGGCGCTGCAGCGCCAATTATCAAAATGGCCCATGAAATTTTATTTAAGTGTTCAAGTTCAGAAATGCAATTTAAAACCTAATGTAATGAACATGAAAATGTGTTAAGCATATATTGAGATGTTAAAACAAATTATTAACATGTCAATGACGTTTTACGTGATTAATTTATAAGTTAAATACGTGTTTTAAACTCGTTCATGAAGTCTAATAGTGTGTTTAAGAGTTAACATTTGTGGATCCGATTAATATAATCAGATTCAGAGTTAAGATAGTACTCATAATGCTAGTTGAGTTACGATTAATTGGTGTTTTGATAGTAATGGCATGTAGTATTAGTTGAGGAATGTGAATTATAAATTGTAGCCTACGCATAAGGTAAGTTTTCTATCCCTGACTTGTTATCGTTATGCAAGTTTCTAAACTTTACTTTTACTTATGCAAGTTTATAAATCCTATTATTTTATTAAGCAAGTTCTTACTCTTGTTTATTCAAGTTCATGATTCCATATGAGATGTTCTAACTCTTTTGAAGTAATACTTCGGTTATACGATGCTTATTCAATTGTATACCTTTGAGATTCATTATTTGAGTTAAGTATCGATTATATTATTGAACCTTGAATGACTAGCGAACCCTTATTGATTCGACTAGTCCATAGTTGATGAGCATTCTAAATTCTAGAACTTTTATTGAGACTTATCCATACCAAACTTTGTTTGGTGCGGACTCTGATGTCAAACTAAGATGAACAACCCTTTATAGGGGATTATTTACGAGTTAGCATTGAAATGTTGTGCACATACATGGTACTAAGGGTTGATCCCCCTAAGTACGAGAAGTAAGGTCAATATAGTCTTACGACTATTAAAGGTTTAAAGTATAAATACTTGATAACCTGGGACATAGTTCTTGTTCTTGTGACCTTCAGATATACTTTTGATTCTTATTTCCTAATCTTGATTCAAAAGCCGAGCTTTCTATTATTTAGAACTCACTGACTTCTCGCATGTTTAAGACTTAATTGTTTATGTTATTTTCTGCATTGATGTATTAAGGTTAGTTGACTTGGGATTTATTTGTTTAAGTTGTTGTAACCCCTTAAGGGGAGGATTTCTATTTTAATTATGAGTTACTTTATTTATGGGTAGTTAGATGTGTTATTATTGGACAATTAACACCAAATCCTGTGGAAATAAAGTACTCAAATTTGGGGGTGTCACAAGTTGGTATCAGAGCTGTAGGTTATGAACCTTAGGTGGGGGAAAACTTTAGAATAGTAGCCTTTGAAGAGATCGATAACATAGTGGTGATAAACTCTTATCGAGTTCTAAGAAATGAATTAAGGAATTCATTGAAGATAATAAAATACTTTATGTGCTTATGTGATTACTTATGTGCTCGCTAGTATCGATTAGCATTACGTAGTAACTAAAAACTTAAAATTTTGATTGTCAGGATGTCTGATGTTGGAGGACCCAGTCAGCCTAGGGAGGTTTAACCTTGAGTAGCTAGAGAGGAGGAGCCCCGAGACATTCATACCGTCTGGGAACAGTTAGTTCAGAGAGAACCATCTCTGTTAATCACTGTTGTGGGTCAGGATTATGAGTTTGTGTTCGATTCAAAGGAGTACTCTGAGGAGATAGAGGTAGAGGCTGAAGCTGAGGAGGAGGATGAGGACCCTGATGATTTTCCACCAAACTTTATCAGTGTCGAGATGTATGATGAGCTGTATGACTCTAACATAGAGTTATATGATAATGTTCGAGAATTGAAGGAGCAGACAGTTGCACAATGGACTACTATAGAATAGAAGGATGACGAGATTAAGAATCTTGATGGACGTCTTGGAGATGTGGAATGGAAGTTAGTTCATGCAGAGAGCCAAAATGAAGAGATGTCAGCTGAGATAGAGAAATTGAAGAGTTAGTTGCGAGAGGAGTCAGCGAAGCGTGCTAGAGCCGAGGACACTTGGATAACGGCTTCACGACGTGCAGATCTCACTAAAGATAACGAATGGGCAAAGAAGGATAAGATTGAGGAGACAAACTACACACTTCAGACAGCGATTGATAGGGCCCAGGATCGAGTTGTTTACTATCCAGTCCAGTTCGAGGACATACATTGGTACATGCTGGATTGTAGGACGATGTTTCGTATCATAGAACAGTATGAGTTATGTAAATATTCTATGGTAGTTAATAGTATAAATTCCACTATGGTTATAAATAATGGAATATGATGATTTAAATCTTGAAGATTCTTTATCACGGGATAGTTGTTGTAAATAGCAGTGATGCTATCTTGTTTATGTTTAAAACTTTTGAATGAATAAAATATCAGAGTTTATTTGAGATGATATGTGTTAAGTGATAATCTAAAAATGTTTAAATTAAGTCTTAAATATGTAAGGAATGGAGTAACGATCTAATAAACGTATATCTTAAACAGAAAGATACCGCCAAGAAGATGCCCAACCCGTCAACCAGCTCAAGAAGGGTCGACCAATAATAATTACAACAACACCGATGCCAAAGCTAATCATGTTCAACAGTTGGTCAACCTCTTAACTGAAGCACTTGCCAATCAGCCGCATGCTCCGCAAACCACGTTATTTAAGGATTTTAAGGAGGTGGGACCACCAGAGTTTAAGGGATCCATAAACCAATCGAAGCTCATACTTGGGTAATGGAAATGGAGAAGGTATTTGATGTTACAAGGGTCACTGACGACTAAAAGACTGCCTTCGCAACATTTATGATGAAGTTAGAAGCCATCTACTGGTGGCAGGCGAACAATGTTAGAGGAGGACATGGCGTGATCACCTGGGATAGGTTTAAGGAGATGTTCTTTGAGATGTACTTCCCAACGAGCTCTTAGAACCAGATGGAGGTTCAATTTCTGGAACTGAAGCAAGGTAACATGTCTGTGCTGGATTACACCGCAAAGTTTAACGAGTTGGCTAGGTTTGCAACTTATCAGGTGAATACATATGAGAGAAAGGCTAAAAGATTTGAGCAGGGATTGAAGCCTTGGTTGTACAGCAAGGTGTCAATGTTCCAGTTGAACAATTTTGCGATTGTGTTGGAGAAGGAAATTATCTCTGAAGGTGGAGTGATGCTCTGACCAGGTATAATCAAGAATTAAAGAAGAAGAAGAATGAAGGTGAAAATAACAAAGCTAGTAGCAGCACTAGTGGTGGTGGCAACAGTCAGAAGAGGAGGTGGAATGACAATGCGTCTACCGGGAACCAGCAAGGAAATCAGAAGAGAGGGTGGAGGCTTGTCCTACCTGCTAGAAAAATCACCTGGGGGTATGCATGAATGGAAAGAGGGTCTGCTACAATTATGGTCAAAAAGGCCACATAGCACCAAATTGCCCTAATTCTAAGAAGGGCACTTGCTTCACTTATGGGTCAAAGGACCATCTTGCAAGGGACTATCCCAAGAAGGCATCAAGAGGGGAAGAAGCAAGTGGAAATAGAGGAACAAACGATGGTACCACTCTGACTATCACTAGATCGACACCAACCAACCGACCTACTGTTAGGACTTTCAACATGACCGTGCAAGATGCTGTGCAGTCACGTGATATGGTGTTAGGTATCATTCCGATCAATAATATAAATGCTTACGTGTTATTTGATTCGGATGCTACTTGCTCATTTATATTCGATGACTTTACTAAGAATCTAGAATTGCCTAACGACGAATTAGAATACCCTATGAACATAGAAATTGTGAATAGGGAAGTGATTCCTGTTAAGTTTGTACACAAAAACTGTAGGGTGGACATTAAGGAAAACGTGATGATCGTATATCTTATCCTAATTAAACTTGGGGAATTTGACGTTATTTTAAGGATGGGTTGGTTTCAATTATGGGGCGATAATTGATTGCCTAAAGAAGTGTATTAACCTTATGACCCCGTTAAAAGTTATATTTTATGGCAGCAAGTCGCCTAGACAAGCGAGTTATCTGATGATGATGCAGGCCAAGAAGTTGTTGAGACAAGGTTGTGTAGGGTATTTAGCCTACATAGTCGATAGTTGAAAGGAGAGTCCGAAACTAGAGGAGATACTTGTCGTTAGAGACTTTGTAGATGTATTTCCATACGATTTTCCAGGACTTTCACCAGATAGGGAAGTATAATTCGTGATCGATTTGGCGCCAGGAACTGCCCCAATATTGAAGGCCCCGTATCGTATAGCTCCGGTGGAGATGAAGGAATTAATGGTGCAGCTGCAAGAACTTTTGGACAAGAAGTATATTCAGCTGAGCGTATCACCGTGGGGAGCACCGGTGTTGTTCGTTAAGAAGAAGGATGGATCGATGTGGTTCTGCATTGATTAAAGAGAGTTAAAGAAGGTCACGATTAAGAATAAGTATCCGTTGCCAAGGATCAACGACTTGGTTGACCCATTAAAGGGAGCTAGATACTTCTCGAAGATAGACTTAAGAACTGGGTACCATCAGTTGAAGGTGAGGAAAGAAGATGCTCCAAAGATAGCATTCATGACTCGATATGGTCACTACGAGTTTCTGGTGATGTCATTTAGTCTAACGAATGCTCCTGCAGCATTTATGGACCTAATGAACAGGATGTTCAACCCATTTTTGGATAAATTTGTGGTGGTTTTTATTGAATATATTCTGGTATATTCTAAGACCAAGGAGGAACACGTAGAGCATCTAAAGGTGAAGTTGGAGGCATTGAGAAGAAAGAAGTTGTATGCCAAGTTTTTGAAATGCAAATTTTGGATAGAGCGGGTGCAATTTCTTGGACATGTGATTGATAAGGACAAAATTTTGATAGATCCCTCAAAGGTTGAAGCTGTGATGAACTGGGATAAGCCGAAGACACCATCGGAAGTGAGAAGTTTTCTCAGATTGGCAGGATATTACAGAAGGTTCATTCAGGACTTTTCTAAAATCGCGACTCCGCTGACGAATTTGACTAGAAAATCGGTGAAATTCGTTTAGATGGAGAAGTGTGAGGAAAGCTTCCAAGAGCTGGAGAAGAGATTGAGTACGGCACCAGTGTTATCTCTTTCGGATAGCACAGGAAATTTTGTGGTGTATAGTGATGCGTCGCATAAAGGACTAGGTTGTGTGCTTATGCAAAACGACAAGGTCATTGTGTATGCGTCACGACAATTGAAGGATTATAAGAAGGGGTATCCGACCTATGATTTGGAGTTGGTTGCGGTAGTGTTTGCTTTGAAGATATGGTGGCACTCTCTTTATGGGGAGAAGTGTGAAATATATATAGACCATAAGAGTCTGAAATATATTTTTACACAAAAGGATTTGAACATGCGCCAAAGAAGATGGTTGGAATTGATAAAGGACTATGACTGTGAGATCTTATACCATCCGGGTAAAGTGAATGTGGTTACCGACACCTTAAGCAGAAAGGGTCGAGAGAAATTGATGTTGTTGACCGCCCAGGAGGAGCTAATTTCAACGATGGCAAAACTGGAGTTTGAGGTGAAATATCCTAAAGAGTCTGATGAAAAACTGTTCCAACTAGGAACTGGTACAACTTTGGTGGATAATGTTAAGGAAGCACAACTTAGAGATGAAGAATATGAGAAAATCAGGAAAAGAATATCTGAAGGGGATGAAGTGAAATTCAAAGTTGACAACGAAGGACTGCTAAGATTCGAGGGAAGAATTTGGGTACCGCCAGTACCAGAGATTATAGAGGAAATTCTGAGCAAGGTTCATAGTTCAAGGTATTCAATTCACCTGGGGAGTACGAAGATGTACCAGGATCTCCGACAGTATTTCTGGTGGCCGAATATAAAATGGGACGTTGCCGATTGTGTGGCCAAGTGCCTGACATGTCAAAAAGTTAAAGCAGAACATCAGAGGTTGAGTGGGTTATTACAACCATTAGAAATCCCAGAATGGAAATGGGAACATATCACAATGGATTTCGTAGTGGGTCTTTCGACGGCTCAAAAAAGTTTCGACGCAGTATGGGTTATCGTATATCGACTAACAAAATCAGTGCACTTCTTACCGATCAAGATTAGATTCACCCTAGATCAGTTGGCAAAGCTGTATGTGAAGGAAATTATTTTAAGGCACGGAGTTACAGTGTCAATAATTTCCGATCGAGATCCGCATTTTACATCAAACTTTTAGAAGTGACTACAGGAATGCATGGGAACGCAGTTAAGAATGAGTACGACATATAACCCTCAGACCGACGGACAGAGTGAAAGAATGATCCAGACATTGGAAGATATGTCAAGAGCATGCAGGATAAATTTCAAAGGAAATTGGGATGATCACCTACCATTAGTGGAATTTGCTTGCAATAACAGCTACCACGCAAGTATTGGCATGCTGCATACGAAGCGTTGTACGGCAGAAGTTGTAGAACTCCATTATGCTGGGATGAAGTGAGCGAACGTTAATTTTTAGGATCAGAATTGGTACAACAGACAGCCGAGATCGTCAAGGTGATCAGTACAAGATTAGTAGCTGCTCAGGATAGGCAGAAGAAATATGCCGATCCACACTGCAAGAATCGAGAATTTGAATCTGGTAACTAAGTTTTCCTGGTAGTATCTGTAACGACCATGAATTTTAAACTCCTTATTTATTAAATATGTGATTTAATTTTAACGAGTTAGTTTTGTGAGTTTATTTAAACCTTATGTAGTGGTGAGAATTTGTGAAATGATTAAAGGAAATCACTAATGAGTTATTTAAATTAGTGGACTGACCTTAAGGATTTAATATCAGAGAATTGATGAGATTATTAATAATTAAATATTCAACTTATTTGAATATAGTGGCATGAATTGAACATAGTGATTAATTTCAATATTGAGTAATTAATCGATAACGTATGAAATTATTATTGTTGGGAATAATATTTTAATGAGCAAAGAAGTAATGAATATAATATGTAATTATATGTACTTGACTAATTATTTTATACAAGCATGCGATACTAAACCTTTACATATATGGTAGCTATCTAATGTGACATATTAATGTGGTGTATATTGCATATATGGACTATATAGTAAGATGAGGTAAATTGAAGGTATGTGACACTGTGTGGACATTCATGTATACCCTATTGTCATATAATAAGATCATTATTAATTAATAATGATTGTATTAAGTTGTTATAATTATATTATAATGATTATGATAATAAGTAATGATAATATCCAATTTCTTTATAATTGGTATTAAGGAAAATGTACATGAATTATATGATTGGTATATATATACCTACTTGATACATTATTTTATTGAGATAATATTGTAACACCTATTTAAATGTGTATGGAATAAATACTTAAAACCTATATATATACTATGTGTATATATATAGTATATAACTTAGTGGATATTATTATATGGCTAAGTGTTGGGCATATATGATATATACCCATTTAATGTATAACTTAAATATATACTGTATGTGTATATATCTAAATATTTGTACTTAGAATGTTAGTTACTGAGTAATATGAGAGCCCCAACTCCATTCTCTTCCCACACATAAACTTTCACATGGCTACACCACCCTATAACTCTCCTCAAATTCATCAAAGCTAGCCATAATCATTATAGGGGGAATGGGATTTATGATTGCATTCACCCATTTCTTGTTATCTAGCATACAATCATGTAATCCTTGGTGTTGATTTGGTGAGTAAAATCAAGAACCATGTATTCATTTTTCTATATAAGAGTTCTTCCCCTTCTCAATTTCCATTGCTGAGACTTTTGCCTTAAGTGAGGATTAAGAGCATATATATATATATATATATATATATATATATATATATACATATCTATGATAAGCATTCTTGAGTAGAGAAGGAGTTGATATAGCAATTGTTTAGTAGCAAGTCCATAATAACAGAGGTATATCACTTCCCATTCTCATTTTCTATAAAACTTCTAATTCTTGATTCTTGAATTTATCATGATTGATGAATTGAGTGTTTGAAATATGTTTGTTAATTGCTATACTAGTTTAAAATCATGTTAGCATTATACCATAGCATGACTAAGATGATTTTCGTATTAATTGTCTGATATGGGTTGTGAGGCTGCTGAACTGCTTGAAGTCTCTGGTTGAGCCAGGCACCGGCGCAGCTGCACCGGGTTTATGCCTGGTAGCAGCGCAGCTGCGCAGGGCCTGGAGATTTGTTTTTGTTTTCTTCTAAGCAACTGCTCATGTTAACTTGATTAATATGATTTAAGGCAAACATGAAAACTGATATTAACCCTTATTATAAGCTTCTTGATACTACATGCATAATGTTAACCACGTTAGTATGTACATCATGAAAGAAAAACTTGTGATTTGTAATGAAACTTATAGATTTAATTATGAATTTAGACACATATGGGGCATATATATGTTCTGACATTTTATACATGATAGTGTGGTTTATATTGACATGCAATGTGAGTCTAAAGTGTGTTCACACACTAGCATACGTGATTGCAAGATTCTAGCGATTTCGAAATGAGAAACTTAAGACTTTTGAAAACAAACTTGACCAAGACTTGAGTCTCTTAGATTCTGACCATATGAGAACATTTATGTGGCTTTGATATATGCTTCAAATACATATGAGTTATATGTCAAGGTGCCTTGCATGTACTTAGTGGACTTAGTATACTTTTCAAAGAAAACTTAGAATGAGAAAACTAAATAGCGTAGATTACCATGTGAATGATATTATGATCATGCGAGCATGTGTATTAAAGTTCATTATACCTATAGACATATTAACATGACCATCATTTATTTATATACAGATTTCACATATGCATGCTTAATAATATAAAATGAACTTCATCTATGTGATTAAAGTATATACATGTAGTATACGCACAAGCATAACTACTTAAACATTGTTTAACCTTGTTATGTGATAACATGACTTTACTAATCAACTTTGAAGCATGAACTTGTATTGTTTAAAGTATACGAATTACCGACATGAGAACATATGACTTTAAATTGGATTAGGATGAGCATTCTAGGTTTTCAAACTTGAAATTATAAAACTTATAAGCATGTGTGTTGATTTATAACTTGAAGTGCTATGTGTTCAAGCCTATATTGATGCATAGTAACTAGATAATCTAAAGTTATTAAATCTAAGACATGAGTAGATTGACTTACGTGAACTATGTGCTAGAATTATATGATAAGTAGATGTTTGTTAAGTGTAGACTCATATTAGTTTACACATACTAATTGAAAGATCGACTTTAATTATGATAAGTTATTTCAACGAGTTTAATTAAAGTTAGAACTTATTTGTAGCGGAGCAAACAGGCAAGTATCCTAAATTCTTGCACTACTTTATTTAATGAATAGTGTAAGCGAGTTTCTTAACTTCACTTGATTTGAATACAAGTTCCCTTACACTCTTTATTGTGCAAGTTCCTATCCTTCTCATATTATATTGAGCAGGTTACTATCGTACTGACAGTTAATTATTTGAAGCTTGAACTTTATTTCCAAGCATGCTATTAGGTGGTTTAATTACTTTACAATTATTCCACATCGATTTTATTGATATTCGCACTTGATGCACTTGAATTCGTACAGTCTTGGACTTGTACCTTATTTAAAAGTTCTATAATTCTTGAACTGCGTCAGATAGAGTCTGAACCCTTATTCGGTCAGACAATTTTATGAAGTTTTATAAAAGCTATCCAGACCAATTGATGGTATGGATTCTTAGACTGAAAAGAACACCCCTTATATATAGGGGAGTACCCCAGGTATCTAATATAAGATACAAATAGCAGAGTTGAATGTTATGCATATACATGACGTACGCGAGGCTGATCCCCTCAAGTACTATTCTGTAGCCAGTAACCAAAGGGTCAATCAGCTATTGATTCCGTTGGAGTTTTATAGTTTAAAAGTCTACTTGACTATCAGTTATTCTAAAAGCAATCATTATTCTTGCTTCCGATATTCATATTGTTGAATTCATTGTAAGATATTTTCTATTCATCATGATATATCCTTTGTTGTTGTATTTAAACTTGCTGAGCAAACTTGTTGCTCATTCTTGCTATATCATGACTTATATTGCAGTTAAGCCCGAGACTTCAGGGAAGGACAAGGGAAAAAGGAAGATGTAGGATTAGTATGCAAGGAGCAGACTTTATCTTTACGTTTAATTAAATTACTGTTATGTAATATGAACCCTAATGACTATTCTAGGGTATGTTTGTATGACTGTTTTAAGGTTATCGAATCTTGGGGCTAGTAACACCTTTTGAATGAACAACGTACGTTTATTATATTCCGCATTTAATTATCGTATATTGTTTAGAGGTGGATGTTTGTATTGTATCGTGACGACCGGGCCGGGGTCAGAAGACCCGGATTCGGGGGTGTCACAGTATCTCCCTAGAAGGGAAAGATCAGATTTTGCAAAAAGGGGAAATTGAGCCCGAGGTTCATTGGACCCTTTGAAGTGTTGCGAAGAATTGGAGAAGTCGCATATGAGGTAGCCTTACCCCCGGCATTAGAACACATCCCTAATATTTTTTATGTTTTAGTATTAGGACCGTATAAACCCGATTACAAACATGTCATAGAATATGAACCCTTACAATTTGAGAATGATATATCTTATTAAGAAGTTCCTATTCAGATTGTTGACAAGAAAGTGCAAGTTCTCAAAAATAAAGTGATACCTTCTGTTAAGATGATGAAAACTTACCCTCATTTATTTGCTTAATTTATGTATAGTGATTCTAGGGACAGAATCTTTGTAAGGGGGGAGAATGTAACAGGACGAATTAATTGAATCGTGATTATGAGGACATAATCCTTTTAAGGGGGAAAGATGTGACGAATGAGATTTTTATAATTTATTTTAAATATTTACTGAATTAAATAAATATTTTTGTTGAATTAATTTATTGAGTTAAATAAATATTTGATGGAATTGTGGTAGATTAATTTAATTAAATGTGTTACATTGATTAAATTAATGTTGAATAATTTTATAGTTCAAAGTGTGAATTTAATTGAGATTATTAAATTAAATGAGTTGTTATTAATTATAATGTTATTCTAATTAATTTGAGATTTAATGATTTGTCATAATTAATAAATGAGAATTTTAATTATGTGATGATTTGATTTAATGTGTAATATTGGCTTTTATTTAATTAAATTTAAAGAATATTATTTGATTAATTAAAGTGTGACAAATAAACTATATAATAAACAAGTTAATTAAATTAAACTAAAAAGGAGTTATTCTGGACCAAACCAAACATAGCCTTAAGAACATGGGAGCAGTTAAGGCCCTGATGCGTTTAACCGCTACCAATGTTGCACCGGTTATTATTATACGTATAACTATATAAGAGTTGTGTCAGTCATTTGAAAAACACAAGTCAGAGAGATATAGAGAGAAAAGAGAGAGCTTGATAGATTTTTGTGAATTGAAGAAAGAGATTTGGAGAATTAAAAGAAGTTTCTATTAATCTAAACAATAAAGCAAAGGTAAATTCTTAATCTCAAGTTTTAAATTTACGTTATTAAGTTTTCTCTATGAAATCCAATTTGAGTTCTCTATAAATTGATTTTTGTGACCAAAGTGTTAAGAACTTGATGTTAGATGTTTATTAGCATGCATAATCCATTTGTATATGATTTATATGTGTTTTAGAGTAATTAATCCATGAAATTATGTTTAAATTGGAGTTTTGTAGTTTACATAGGAATAACATATGAATATGGCTTATATGTACAAAAGTTCATGCTTCAATTGTATGCTAAACAGAAAATTGATGATTGATTATGTTTATGCATGTAAAAACGAAGAGAACGAAACTCAAACGGACTGATTTGGTTGAAAAATGAATAATTGGTAGTTGATTTCTTTAAAAATGTCAAAAATGGAGTTTTTCACATAAATAATAATTTATGTGTTTTAATTTGGTTGTTTAAGTTGCCTAAGATGTTAAAATCATGTCATGATTGTTGTATAATGTTTCTTTTAAGTTTATAAGTTATGGGTAGGATTAAATTTGTTGTTTGAGCATAATTTTGGCATAAATTGGCTCTTACTGTGTTCTTCGCTAACTCTGTCTGAGCCTCACTGCGTCGCGGCACTGCAGTGCCTGTTCTGTGAAGGAACAGAATGCTATAGCGCTAGGCTCAGTGCTGGCTGACGTAGCACAGCGCCGCAGTGCCGGTTCTGTGAAAAAACTAAGCGCTGCAACGCCAGGCCGGTAACTTGCTGATGTGGCTTGGCACCGCAGCGTCGGTCCACAATTTAAACTGGGCGCTGTAACGCCCGAGAAAATTAGACTTCTATATAAATGAATTTTATTTGATTTATTGAATAAAATTTAATTAAATATTTATTAAACTGAGTAAGCTAATTAAACGTCGTTCTATGACCTAGAGAATGCAGAAGTGGTTAGGATTCTGGCTATGTGCTAGAAATAAATGATATGAATTTATAAGTCGAAAATAAAAGTTTTCCAAGGAATTTCCGTAAAATCACTATTTATCCGTTTCTGGTAGAGAATTATTTTTAAATTTTTGAGAAACGTATAATGATTGGATTTAAAGATGGGATGGAATATCTAATAATATTTCTGTTATGGCTCATGAAGTTTTCACATGAGGACTTAAAACCCTAAGGGTTAGGGAGATTAAAACCTAAGAGTTAATTGGTTAAGTATAATAATAAATGATTATTATACGAAATGAATACGAGTATAATACTAGATATTATACGAGTATAATACGAAGAGGATACGAGAATTAATACGACGTATAATACGAATTTTATACGAAGTAAATATATTCAATTTGAATTATTTTAATAGCTAAACCCGTGGATCGAACCGATGGGTTATTTGGTGGGTCAAACCCTTGGAGCAACCCATGGGGCAACCCATGAGCACATACAGAGACATAGGTGGCATGTGGGGTGCATGTGCTAGCACATGCTAGCACATGGGCATCACATGGCAAGAGGAGGTTTGGTCTTAATGACCAAAGTGCCCTTGATCTTGCAAAATCTATAAATAGGAGGCTTGGTTGATTCATTTGAGGGTTTAACAAAGTTAATAGCTTATTGAGAGAGAGAGAAAGAGAAGCTAGTTTATTCCTTTGATAAAAATCAAAGCAAATTAGCAGCAAGAAGAGAATTGAGTATCTATATTCAAGTATCCAAGAACAACAAATGTATAATGATAAGAAAATTATGATAATTCATTTGTCTTTCAATATGGAATTGATAGAGAAGTGAATTGGTGGAGCATAATTAGTAAGAAGTGATAAGGATGGCCTAGTAGTGAATTTAACACACTAATAAGCCATGGATAATGAAATCATAATAAGTGATTAAAGAAACTTAATGAAGAACTATCAAACTCTTGATATTTTAATGATAAGCATGTGAAATCATTAAAACATAGAAGTTTGTATGGCTTAGAATCATTAATGAATAACCAATAGATTGATTTCATTTGGTTTGAAGTAAAAATATTCAATAATGAAGATTTGGCGAAAGTTACGCGATTAGATGTTAAGCGTCGAAATAGTGAATTTTCTCAGAATAGAAGTCAAAAGTCGCTATTTGATTCAGAAACATTGCTTTTCGATGGCGTAATGTGTAATTAGGTAAATAATACTTGCGAGAGCAAGAACGAACAAATTCGAACTTAAAACGAAGAATTGAGCGTCGAACGTTCACAAATATTTAACGAACGCGTAAAAATGGACTAATCGGTGAATTTCTCACCAACGGATTCAGAAATTAATTCCGACTGGATGGAATCGAGGAACATGGAATTTATGAACTAATGGCTTTGAAACGAGCCAATTCCGAGTTGTAACGATCGTGTTACGAGCTCGTGAATTTCAGTTTTTGGAAAAAAATTCTGAGGAACAGGGTCGACACCCCCCAAGTAGTAGTACTCAGCGCCGCAGAGCCAGTCCGGGGAGGTATGCCTGCATGGTGGGCACCGCAGCGCCAGTTGATAAGGTAAACTTGGTGCCGCAGCGTCGGGCCATGGTTTAGGTTCTGTAAGACCAGCGCCACAGCGCCGCTTTGAGAGGAAAAGCTGGCGTCGCAGCGCACTTAAGTAAAATTTTTCCGACGTGAATGTTTAATAACCTAGCTTGTTACATGGTAATTATGGGGCACTCATATGGTTAATATACATGGAGAGAAATCACATAAATAACATGTTTAAGAATGGTTTTAAGAATTAAACGTTGACAAAACGTATTTAAATTTAAAACTCGAAATCCGATAATGTGAACCGTGAATCATAATCGGGTTGTGAACATGCCTTAAGGTCTCATGACATGTAGTAGAGGTGCGTAGAACATGAATGATGTCAAATGAAGTTAAAACTTACTTAATTTCCATACGGAGTTCGAGAACGGGAATTCGATGGAAATGTGATTGACGTAGTGAACCGATTAGGGCTTCGTCTATCGTTGTGCTTAATAATGATCGACGAGAGTCGGTTTATGACATATAGATGTTAATAAGCCGTAAAAATGTTAAATAACTTGAATTGATGTTTTTAGTTTAACAATATGGCTAAGTTATACAAGAAGGATAAGATAGGTTATACATTGCATATCAATTGTGGATTCTCATTGGTATGCTATGTGTTTATGCTTTGTAGAAGTTGTAAAGACCAAGTAGCATACATTTAAAGGTTTAAAGACGTAAAGGCAGGTTTTCTGACCATTGTATTAACGTTACTGTAGACACTCAAAATTTTCTTTCCCTGTTGCTAACACTATAGGAGGGCAAAACTATTTTTTCAAATCAACCCCGGTCTCAATACCGGGCTATCAAATCAATCCCGAGCTCAATATCTAGCCATCAAATCAACCCCTGTCTCCATATCGGGTCATCAACTCAACCTCTGTCTCAATACCGGGCCATCAGATCAACCCCAGTCTCAACCCGGAAGGTACATATCAGCCCCGGTCTAAACCCGGGAGGTATAGGTCAGCCCCGGTCTCAACCCGGGAGGTACAGGTCAGCCCCGATCTCAACTCGGGAGGTACAGGTCAGCCCCGATCTCAACCCAGGAGGTACAGGTCAGCCTCGGTCTCAACCCGGGAGGTACAGGTCAGCCCCAGTCTTAACCCAGGAGGTACAGGTCAGCCCTAGTCTCAACCCGGGAGGTACAGGTCAGCCCCGATCTCAACCCAGGAGGTTAGGTTAACTTCGAAAATAATCCTGAAGCATCACAACATTTCTAGAGGAAAATCTGGAGAGACCAAGTCAGCCTCAGAGACGACACTGAGGACAAACAGACTCGAATGTGATCCTAATCTTGGAAACTACCCCAGGAAGTCAACCGAAGGCCATGCCAACACTAAAGGCAACTCCGGGAGAGGCAAAACGGTCATTTTACCAACTCTATGCCGATTCGATCAAACTCAAGCCGAATTGATGCCAACAAGGTTAAAACGAACTATAACAATAATCCCGAGTACAAACAGCGCAAGACAGCTCAACGGACAAACTGCGAGGAATCAAAGACCCGGTTAGGATTCAAAAAATGTTTTATCCCATGTCATTGTGACACTCCTGGCGAGGGCTTTCTGGAAAGGTACAACACGCCTCAAACGGACGCTCCGATTAAAAGTTAGAAAGTTTCAAACCTGACATCGCATTACTCAGAGTGCACGTACTTCGTTGCAATGGGACCCACCACGTGGGCCCTGCCACGTGGAGCTGCACCTCTACCTGTGGTAGTAGTAGGTAGAGTGAAGGCTCCTGGGTCTATAAATAAGTGGTGACCCCCGACTCATTTAAAAAAGAAAAACGCTCTGAACCCCTGCCTGTTTGGTTTTCCAGTCATTTTCTTGTCTTCCAAACCCAAATTTTTTCACTCTAACACGTAAATATACCCACATACTACCACATATCAGAAAATAACCGGTAGATTTGGACGTTTAAAGCGTACAATTTGGCAAAAAGCCAGTGTAGCAGTCCATTGTGAGTATTTTTACGATCAAAAAGTTATTATTACTTCTTCGTACTTTTATACACTTGCATATCAAGTTTTGTTTTCTAAATATGCCCGGAACTCAGTTCTGTGGCCGTTTTTTGTTAACTTTTGGTACATTTTAGTACCTAAATGCATTTTCAGGCATTTCTACAGCTCGGATTGACGATCCGTCACTTCCAGCAGCTTTTATATACTTGCATATTCGTATTGAGCAACTTCGCCGGACTGAATTATCTTCCCAATCCGGGTTTGGCTTTTTTTGTATATATTTAAATGTATATATACTAACTTTTCAATTTTGTCACGCCCGGATGTCAAATCCGCAGTAGTTGACTGCTTTTATATATATATATATATATATATATATATTTACATTCCAATTCGGCCTGGATCATTCTGTGGCCTTTTTAATGTATATATATATATATATATATATATATATATATATATATATATGCATATATAAGCAACATTCACCATACTAGGTTATCTTCCTAGTCCTGGTTGACTACTTTTCTGTCTATAAATATATATTTACATTCTAGTTCAGCCTTGATCATCTTGTGGCCTTTTTACTGCTTATATATATATATATATATATATATATATATATATATATATATATATATATATATATATATATATATTTTGTCCGAGCCTCGGAGTGAAAACCCACCGCCCTTTATTGCTTTTCTATATATATTTACATTCTGTCCAGCCTGGATCATTCTGTAACTTTTATACAGCTTTTATATATATATATATATATATATATATATATATATATATATATATATATATATATATATACATTTCAGTCCGGCCACCGGTGTGAAAACCCATCTCCCTTTACAGATTTCGTATATATAATTATATATATATATATTGCTTTACTCATTTTTATTAAATTATTGCTTTAAATATTCATTTGATATGATTCGGCACTGACATTTTGCGGGCAAACTAGATTTACTTAAATCTCGCCAACTCTAGCTTTTAAACGGTTTAAAATAGGTCCAGACGTAACCAGGAAGCTAGAATGGCTGAGATTTATTTAAATCTAGCAATTTTCTAGTTTTAGTTACAAAAGCTACCTCGCGGCCCTTAAATCGCTATCTAGTGGGAACGAGATGCTTCGGCCATGTGCGAGCCAGGATTTATTGATGAATCCTTGGTTCTGGCGATATTTGGATATATTTTTGTACAAATTTGAGCTGTGCAGGTTTATCGGCCTCCCTATGTGAGCCTAGGAATCATGGGATTCATGATCAAACTGATCAGAATCTGATTCCCACGATGGAAAAAATCCATTTTACAAATGTACCCTGCCAGTTTTTCTGTAAAAATGTACATACAAAAGACCATAAAACGATTATCCGGATTTAAGGTCTCAACATAGTGAAAATATGATTTATCGTGTCAGAGTCCCTCCGATGGCTATCATGCCCATGAAGAGAGCGACACTTGTCCATATGTTGTGGTCGAGGATGCTTCGCAGCCCGACAACCACCATTCAAATTGAGCCTTAAGGCTGAAAAGATAAAATTGAAGTATCGATATGCTTCAATTCCTATGTTAGTGTAAGGGTTTGAAAACTTTCTTTCAAAATATCATTAAATAATCTTTTTGAAAAGAGAAGCTTTTGCAAATCAAATCAAACACTTTTGTAAATCAAATCAAAGACTTTTTGTAAATCAAATCAAACCCTTCGTATATATGTTCAACGATGCATGAACATACTTTTCAATCAAACATAGGCCCAATTTTCTTCCAGCATTCACACGCATTGCAGATTTAAAACTTTTTGCAAATCAAATCAAACCCTTCGTATATATGTTCAACGATGCATAAACATGCTTTTCAATCAAACATAGGCCCAATTTTCTTCTAGCATTCACACGCATTGCAGATTTAAAAGAGAAATATTGAAAAAATGTGATACCGTGTTTACACGGGAGTTGTGGGGTGCCTAACACCTTCCCCACACTTAACCAAGCCCCCAAACTCAAAACTTTGTTTTCAAAGATCAAGTTTTGACAGTGTCCAACAATTGAGCGTCTTTTAAAAAAAACTCGATTAAGTTAGTACAACCATTTTAAAACTACCAACTGGCGACTCTGTAAAACGTTCAAATCGTCGACATGATACATGTTGGCATTTTCCTAAAAAACACTTCAAAACCTTTTTTACAAAAAAAAATAGTAAGGGTAGAGATAACTTAGGAAGAGAGAAAGGTCCAGGTTGTGACCCGACCTGCGGATTTTTTCCCGACGTCGACAAGTGGCGACTCTGCTGGGGATAGTAGAGGGCTTAGGCCGCGTTTTTCAAAAATTTCCCTTTTAAAAACTACGTATGTGTGAATGCTGCGTCTTTACATTGAATGAATTCGTGAATGTTGCATCTTTACATTAAATGAATGTTTTCCTGCTTTTTTAGTGCTTCACACCCATATTAGTGCTTCGCACCAATGTCATCATATGAATAACGGTGAGACGTGATGTATGTGAATGTATATTGTGATTCCTCCTCCGGGAGGCAAACCAGTCGGTGATAAGTAATGTCTCTGGGGACAGTTAAGTCTCTAGGGCTCATTAAAAAGCACCACCCAGATTTGCTCAAGTTGAAAGATCGGATTAATTTCCCCTCTAGTAGATTGCGATGATCTGGGGACCTTCATGCCAAAAAGCCGCGAGAGTAGTCTAAGATAGGTCAGCCTCTGATTAACCAAATCCGATGGGATGTTTCTTCATGCTTTCCTCTTTCAAATTCAATGTCAAGTTATCCATTCCAATGTAAAGAAGCACAATGTAAATATCATAATAAAAATTTACATTCCCTATTATAATACATCTTATCATCCTGTCATCAAAATAACTGACCTCTGTTTTGTAGGATAAGATTAAAAAAAACTACAAAAACACATCATGGCATGCATCCTAGCTACCTCAAGAAATTGACACGCCTACGTTTTGTTGTAGGTGAAAAATTGGTCCTGTTACTAGGTCTAAGTCTAAGAAAGCACTAAGTCCACCCATGGACATAAATTCAAGTGCTCAGCCAGAATCTACCCCTGTCTCTAGGGAAGAGTTTGAAAGAATAAAGAATCAGATAGCTGAATTGGCCAATTTCCTGAGAGAACAAAGTAAGGCTCTTAAAGGGAAGCAAGCCCAAGCTCACACAGAACCGGGAACACCTGGTGGTAGTGGTGGCAGTCAAGAAATCGAAAAGGCAGATACTTAGATTCCAGGACCACAAAACCAGGACACAACCAACAAAACCCCTAAAATCACCACCCTCAACAAAGAATAGGAAGCTGGTGACATTCTGAAGAAAGTACAGCAGATGGAAGAAACCATCCAGTCTATCAAAGGAACTAGGGCATTTGGCAGTGTCCATTATTCAGACCTCTGCATATTCCCTGGGGCTCGTTATCCCGAAAAATTTAGAACTCCTGATTTTGAGAAATATGATGGATTAGGAGACCCCTATACTAACTTGAAAGCATTCATTGGAGAAATCATACAGAGGACGAGAAACTTCGAATGAAGTTATTTCAGAAGAGTTTGATTGGAGAAGCTAGAGCCTGATATGCCCAACTAGACAACTCCAAAATTCACAGTTGGGAAGAGTTAGCCCATGCCTTCCTCAGTCAATACTGCTTCCAATCTCACCTAGCTCCAGACAGATATCAGATAACCAAAATAAAGAAACAAAGTCTGAGTCAATTCAGAGAGTATACTCAACGATGGAGACAGGTCGCAGCACAAGTCACCCCACCTATGAATGAGGTTGAGATAGTTATGTACTTCATCTATATTCAAGAAGCTCCATATTACGAGAGGGTCCTAACAAGCATAGGAAAACCATTCTCTAAGATGATCAAGCAAGGTGAAATGGCCGAAATGGGGCTGAAGTCTGGGAAGATAAAGGACCTAACTGCCTTGGAAGACTTTGTCAAACATATCTAGTCCGGAAATTACGGGAGTAATCCCCAGAGGGTACATAAAAAGAAAGATGAAGAAGTGTCCTTAGTATTGCAAGGACATAATCCAAGGGGTTATTCAGGCAATATGCCCATTCAAATTAGGAATTATACCCCTTTTCAAGCTCTTACACAGCCTTCAAACCCTCCATTTCAGAGGACTATGGAGGCCAAACGTTGGAGAACATTCACCCCATTAGGGGATTCACTAGAGAATGTGCTGAAACTATTAACCGCACAGAAAACGATTGTGCAACTCCTTCCACCAACCAATACCAATGGATAGAATTTTGACCCAAGCAAGAAGTGTGCCTACCATTCTGGATCTCCGGGCCATGACACCCAAGATTATTAGTCTCTCAAGCAAAACATCCAAGACTTGGTTGACACTGGAGAGATTGTGGTAACCAAATCGGAGCAACCACACATGCAAGATAATCCCCTCCCTCAGCATAAAGAGAAAAATATCAATATGATTAACACAGGAAATGGAGAAGGAGCCAAGTACCTCCGTTATATGGGGGAATCAACTCCACCCAGCAACAATAGCCCAGACAGTTGAGAGTATTCAGAAAGGCGATTCCTGATAGAACAAAAGATTAAGTCTATCAAGGAACCAATTGAACAGTTAGCAGAATTGGTTGTATACCAACATCAAATTACCAGGCAGCTGATAAACCAGACCAACCTGTCTGATGCAAGTCCTCCCACACCGGAGATCAGTTCCATTCCCATGAGGGATCACTACCGGTCTCATGAGCATGAACCCTGGGCCGAAAAAATGGCCAAAAAGGAGAAATTCCAAGCTGGTAGGAAATTCGCCTTTCAAAGGAATTTCGCTAACCTAAACCAATCAATGGAGGAAATCCTCCAGATGTTAATCAACAAGGGAATGATTGCAGATTTATTACCTCCATTGAACCCTCGATCAAGGAAACTCAAGCATGACCAAACTTGTCAGTTCCATTCCAATGCACCCGGCCATGATACTGAGCATTGCTGGGCACTTCGTAACCTGATTCATAATATGATTAAAATCGATGAATTAATAAGAGGGAATCGGGATTTTGGCGTCCCAGATGAAGGCACTCTTTTTATTCCCACTGCTTGGAATCAGGATACAGTGGCTGTTATTTCCTGTGATAAGGAGTCATCTCTCACTCCCTTAGTATTGCCAGGGAAAGGGGTTCAAGAAACATAAAATCCTGTAAAGGTGGCTACACCCGAGCCTTTAATCTTGCCCTTCAGACCTCAGTATCCAGTTATCAGTCTAAAGAGGGTCCCATGAAACTATGGGAAAGACGAAGGTTCCACCTCAAACAACATTACCATAGCACCAAAGGATAATCCATTGTACCTGCCTCAGCGGGTGATCAAACCAGTCATCAAAGCCAAAGAAAAGGTGGCTGAAGAGAAAATCAAAAAGTTCCTCAGTAAAATGGGACACAATGAAATTAAGGTAGTGCAGAGTCTGAAGGATGCACCCAAGAAAATGTCCATCCTAGATCTGGTTCTATCCTCGGTGGAGCATCGTGATATTCTAGTGAAAGTACTGGAAGAAGCCCATCTGCAAAAGACTGTGGATGCCGAGAAATTCCGTCACGTGGTAGAACACATTTTCAACAGCAATGTGATATCTTTCACTGACGATGATATCCCCGCAGAAGGGACGAGTCATCGCAAATCCCTACACATAGTAGTGATATCTTCCGGGAATGTGATCGGAGGTGTGCTCATAGATGGAGGATCATCCCTCAACATCTGTCCCTATGATACCTTGGAAAGAATGAAGATTAACTCGAACAGGATCAAAACTAGTCATGTGGTCATCCAGGCTTTCGATGGATCTCGCCGACAAGCTATGGGAGAAATAGAGCTTCTTCTTGAGATTGGCCCGCATACTTTCTATGTGTCCTTTCAGTGCTCAACATCACCACTGGATACAACTTGTTGCTGGGTAGGCCATGGATCCACATGGCAGAGGCAGTGCCATCCGCCCTCCATCAATAACTCAAATATATTATCAACAGCAACCTCATCACGATCAACGCCGAATCGGAATACCTTGTCTGCATAGAGGGAGACATGCCGGTGATAAGCCTGGATGCAGGGATTGAACCTGCTAGTTTTCAAGCCCTGGAGGTGAGTGATACTTAGTATTTACCTATCGGAGCACCAACCCTAAAGCCAAAGGTCTCCCTTGAAGTAATGACACTAGGCCAAGAGATGGTATCTTTGGGTTTTCAACCTGGAGAAGGGTTAGGAAAGAACCAACAAGGTATCACAAGTCCAGTCCAAATCCTGAGCCAGATAGAGAGAGCCAGATTGGGTTATTCATCTGGGTCAAGCCGTCGAAATCCACATAAGCACCCTAAGGCTCATGTTTCCACCATACTGCTACCAAATCTCACTGATGCTGGCTTCGTAAAGCCAATGAGGAAGATCCCCGCTGTTACAGCAGCCATGCTATTTCCTCCAATCATACCAGCCGAGGAAAGGGAATCCCCAAAGCCTGAAGGTGATAGCAAAAAGGGAAAGGAAAAGATAATGTACGAAGGACGAGACCCATTTGCTAACATGCGGGTTATCATAAACTACGAGGGTATGAATGATGAGGTCCCGAACAATGACGACGAGGATCAGATTTAAATTTTTCACATCACGAAGGGAAACAGGGGCAGTTCAAAGAAAAACCCCGATTTTATTGTAAAGGATATCTCAGTCATTATCCGAGATGAGGCAGACAAGCACAATTCCCTGATCCTCCCTGTTCATGAGGATCTAACCTTGGATAACTGGAGCAGCGTCCCGTGCCTCAGTCAAAAAGGGTAAAGGGGCAGAGAGTCCGTCTGCCCTATAATATGCTTTCATTTACTGCTTACTTTTGATTGCACAACTATAGCAGTAACTTTTGTCATGCTTTGCCAAATGCTTTGTATATTTAAGCAGTTGCATATATTAAAGTGAAATCATTTTTGTTTTCAAAACTCTAGAGTTGGATTTGTTTATCACTGCTGATTAGAAATAAACTTTGACTTGATGGATATTGATCAAGTGGAGGAAGATGACTATGAGGTGTCTGAGGAGATCAAAGAATGGGTCGAAGACAAACCCAAACCAAACCTCAAACAAACCACCACTATCAACATAGGAACCTCCGAAAACATCAAAGAAATCCAGATAAGCTTAAACCGCACCCAAGACCAAAAAATCGATCTGATCGAACTACTAACGCAGTTTCAGAATGTGTTTGCATGGTCACATGAGGACATGATTGGCCTATCTATTGACATTGTCATCCATTGAATGCCCATCAAAGATGGATTCAAGTCAGTCAAGCAGAAGCTCAGGCAATTAAAACCTGAATGGAGTCTGAAAGTCAAAGAAGAAGTCGTTAAACAATTCAAAGCCGGTATCATCATGGTATCAACATACCCAGAATGGCTGTCAAATATTGTACCCTTGCCAAAGCCCGGAGGAAAAGTGCGAGTATGCGTGGATTACAGGGACTTTAACAAAGCCTGCCTCAAGGTTAATTTCTGTGTGCCATTTATCCACATCCTGATCAACAATACGGTGCAGTATGGTATGTATTCCTTCGTGGATTTCTTTGCTGGTTACCATCAAATCATGGTTGTTGAAGAAGACCGGGAGAAAACATCTTTCATCACTCCCTGGGGAACCTTCTGCAATAGACGATTATCCTTCGGCCTCATCAATGCCGGAGCTACATATCAGCGAGCCATGATGGCCCTGTTTTATGACATGATGCACAAGGAGATAGAGGTCTATGTGGATAACATCATCATCAAATCTCGGAGGGAAGATGATCACCTAGACCATCTCAGGAAGCTGTTCAACCGGTTACGTAAGTACAACCTCAAGCTAAATCCAGCCAAATATGCTTTTGGCGTCAAATCAGGCAAGTTGTTGGGATTCCTGGTGAGTAATCGAGGCATCAAGCTAGACCTTGCCAAGATCAAAGCCATCACTAAGATGTCAGTACCTTAAACTGAGAAGGAGATACGCGGGTTCCTGGGAAGGAAAAATTTCATAAGTAGGTTTATTTCCCAGCACACAGCAACCTGTGAACCCATGTTCAAACTACTAAGGAAGAATTCCTCCACCAAATGGAATGAGGATTGTCAGAAAGCCTTCCTTGCTATCAAGAAGCAGCTGATCGAAGCACCAGTCTTGGTACCCCCAAAGGACGGAGTTCCCTTATTTATGTACTTATCCATCACTACAATTTCAATAGGCAACATGCTGGGAATAATGATGATAGTAGCATAGAGAGAGCCATCTACTACATCAGCAAAAGGTTCAGCAGTGGTGAACAAAAGTATACCCTGATCAAGAAAACATGTTGTGCATTAGCATGGGCCGCCATGAGGTTACAACATTACCTCAATGGGCACACGACCTACCTCATATCCCGCATGGATCCACTAAAATGCGTATTCAATAAGCCAATATTGAATTGACGACTGTCCAAATGGCAGTTGATCCTCCAACAGTTTGACATTGTCTACGTGACTCAGAAGTCCATCAATGGTCAAGGCATTGCAGATCAATTAGCCGAAGCACCATCAGGAGGATTCAAGCCCCTAGAGACTTATTTCCCAGATGATGGGATCATGACAATTCAACAACTCCAACAAGAGAATACAGTCATACCATGGAAAATGTATTTTAACAGAGCAGTAAATATGGAAGGTGCCGGAGCTGGGGCAGTCCTTATCTTTGGTACAGGAGAAAAATATCCTGTGGCTACCAAACTGCAATTTTGCAACACCAACAACACATATGAAGGCTGCATAATGGGGTTGAAGTTAGCCCAATCCATAGGTATCAAACATCTACTCGTCTTTAGAGACTCTGAGTTGGTAATCAGACAAACCACGAGGGCATATCACACCAAAGAATTACATTTGTTGCCCTATCTTCGGCAAGTAGTCAAAATATCCATGGAGTTTGAAGACATAACCTTCATCCATATACCTCGGGGTAGGAATGACTTCGCTGATGCATTGGCGACATTGGCTTCCTTGATCTACATATCCGATAGGGCTGGGTTTCCCTTCGTCAAATTCACAAGTCAGAAGGCCCCGACATACGAGAATTACATTGGAGACATATCCGATGAAATACCTCCTATCAAACAGCCTTGGTATCAAGACATCAAAAAATATCTCCGAGATGGATCTACACCCACTGGGGCAAGCCAATCCGAACAAAAGCGGATTCACAAAATGGCTATGAAGTTCTATCTTAGTGGAGATGCACTTTACAAAAGGGATGTTGGAGCAGGCCTGTTAAGATGCCTTGATAAAAAGCAAGCCCAGAGATTAATGGATGAAGTCCACGATGGAGTCTGTGGTCCACACAAGAGTGGTCGTCTGCTGGCCAAGAAGATATAATGAACAAGACATTATTAGATCTCTCTCAAAGCTGACTGTGACGATCATGTCAGGAGATGCTTTCAATGCCAAGTACATGGAAATGCCATACATGCTCCTCCAAATGAGCTACACAACATGAGCTCACCATGGCCTTTCTTCATGTGGGGAATGGATGTGATCGGTCCAGTGGAACCAAAATCCAGCAATGGTCATTGATTCATCTTCATCATAATTGATTACTTCACCAAGTGGGTTGAAGCAGCCTCTTTTCCCAAAGTCACCAAAGAGGTCATCATTGGTTTCATCAAAAATAATGTCGTATGTCGATATGGACAACCGGAGGTGATCGTATCAGATAATGCCAAGAACCTGAACAATCAGATGATGAGAGAACTATGCAGTAAGTTCCACATCAAGCATCTTAATTTCGTTATATATCTGCCCAAGATGAATGGTGCTGTTGAAACGGCCAACAAGAACATCAAAAAGATCATGCAGAGAATGTCTGCCAATCACAAAGAATGGCTTGACCTGCTGCCTCTAACCCTGTTAGTATACAGGACATCAATGCGTACCTCTACTGGGGCTACCCCCTATTCATTGGTCTATGGCATGGACGCAATCCTTCCCATAGAAGTAAAGATGGAGTCCCTGAGAGTGTTAATAGACACTCGAATGGGCGAAGACCAGTGGTTGCAAGATCGGTACCACCAACTCTCCCTGATAGATGAAAAGAGGGCTACAACCATTTTCCACGGGCAGTTATATCAGCAAAGGATTGCTCGATCCTACAACAAGAAAGTTCGAATACGGTAATTCAAAGAAGAAAGTTTTGGCCAATCAAGATGAAGCCAAAGGAAAGTTCGCCCCAAATTTGGAAGGCCCTTTCATTGTCAAGGAAATATTAACAAGAGGAGCTATCATACTACAATAGATGAACGGGACTGAATTTCCCCAACTCATCAATACAGACACTATGAAAAGGTACTATGTCTGAAACGCATGCATACCCGGATCCTGGTCCTACCAATCAAATCAGGTTCGGTTTTCACTAAAAGCCGAAACTACGAATGACCTGATCTCCCTCAATCCGGGAGTACGTAGGAAGCCATTTCTTGTGCCGTCAAACCAAACAAAAAATTCAAAAAACTCATCAAACCAAACTCAAAAGAGACACTTCTCAAACCTCTCTCACACAAAGATTGAACTACGAATGACCTGATCTCCTTACACCCGAGAGTACATAAGCAGCCATTCATGGTGTGGTTTGACCTTCAAGAAAAATCAAAAACCAATAAAAACCAATTCCAAGACACTGAAACCATATGGAACCTAAAAACTATCAAGCCTCCTTGGTCATCAAGCCTATTTGAGATACTCTCTGACATCTCACTGTCAGTCCATCAAGGAGAAGCTCAAGATATATCAACAACAGCAAGTCATGAAAGAAGTGGTAATCACTCAGCAATGACAATACATATCCAAACAAAGAAGTGAATCAAAAATATGTTTCTCTGATATATAATACTGTTTAATATATACATAGTGTCCTGTACATGACAAAAATGGCTTATCTAGTATGTGCAGGAAAAATAAAGCTAGTTTATAGACCCATGGATAAGCGGGACAACAATGCCAATATGGCATCTCTCTTTGAAGATGGAGGAGCAGCTGCAAGTGCAATACCCTCAACCTTCATACGGGTCAAAATATCCACAGTCATCTGCAGTGTGGCACTGTGATCATCAATGTATGCACTCATCTCGGTAACCAGACCATGAGTATAAGACCGAAGAGCAGTACTGTCAGCAATGTGGGAATCCCGAGAAGCTATAGCCTCATCCCTCTCCACAAAAGTAGCATCCCTGACAATTAAAGCCTCCTCAATTTCCTCAAAGGCTGCATCTCTGGCAGATTGAATCTGATCCCTCTCCGCGAAAGCTGCGTCCCTGGCGATCAAAGTCTCTTTAATATCGATAAAAGCAGCATCGCGAGAAGATCAAGCCTCGTCTTTCTCAATCAATGTCATGTCTTAAGCGGCTCGAGCAGCATCCCTCTCAGCAAAAGCTATGTCTCTGCCAGATAGGGCAGTCAACATCAGTGCTCTAGCCTGATCTCTCTCAAAGGTCACCCTAGCTAGTGAATCTGCCAAAGCTGGATCTGTCCCTACAAGAATGATCGACGGGTCACTAACTAGTGTTGCTGTCAGACCCATGGACAACTCCTCCTCAGTAGGAGACTCGGGATCCTCTATAGGCTCCTCCTCGTCTGAGTCCACTATCAGAGCTGACTGGATAAATGCAGCTGATGCTATATCCTCCTCTAACCATGCTGAGTACTCTGGAGAACGGTCCGACTGGCTACTAGAGAAATTAGCCCTCTCCCTATGAGTCTAACACCCATACACTCGTATCAAATCGACAGATGACATAGACGAAGCTGACATCCTTTGATCAACAGCCCCCTTAAACTGATGCAGGCTCTGAAACTGATCGAACTGGCCCATAATAGCCAGAGGATGATAAGTAGTCACTCCCCTTAATCACTCTAGGAGCAGATAGTCCATAACGGATGTATGGGTAATAAAGCTATTGGGAGAAACTAGCCTTGAGCATGGCAGAATGGAGAATGGATGCGCAATGTCAAATAAAAATGCTGACCATAACCCCACATCTGAGCACTCTGCGGGCTGGAAGGAATAAGATGTGGCTACCTCACAGGTGAAGCAATACCCCTGGGGTCAAAAAAATCCAATCGTTCGTAGATGGTACATGAGCCATACATACAATAAGACCGAACTGCCTCTAAAAAACCCCACCGGGTGGGTACTGCAGTAGGTGGCTGCTCTTAGCGTCTAAGCTAATATCATCGGTATGATGGTGCTACCCTGCCTAAGGGCCCAAACCACAACTATCAATCCCACATCCAAATGGTCCAAGCGTAGCGGCATATAGACGTAGGCTACGATGCACATCAGCAAAACGTCTATCCTGGCCAAACGCCATGTCTCTGCCGATACAATAAAATCCCCGGCATGTCGATCATAACTTTCAAGCTCACCAAATCGATCGATCAAAAAGTTGATGGAGATCACACGTCCAGAGATGATCTCATCCATAACTACGCCTTGGCGAAGACCTGATATCCGTATAAACGATCTCCTTATATCACTGATCGCCGTACGAGTGCATGGCAACTCTAAAGCTAAGCCAGTAAACCGCTGGTACTCCTCAAGGGTCGAAGTCAACTCATGATGCCCAAAGCGAAAGACTTGTCTATCGGGTATCCAACCGGATAAGATGTCATCCATAAATTTGTATGGCACCTGAAAGTCTGCAAGGGCCGATGAATGCCCCAGCATCTGATCCACTGCCCCTCTGGCTGGGAAGGGCAGGCTTTCATACCACGATCTCAAGGATGATGCCACCTCAGATGGTCGTAAATGCTCGATACGACTAACGGTAGATGACGACATCTGTATCACCGTATCACAAGACCATCCAGGGGTCAAATTTGAACTCATCTGTCTAAATGCATGCACATGACATAATGCATGCACATGACATAATATAAAACATGATGCGATAGATAGGAAATATCATACATATCTATAAATAAACTATCTACTGCAAGCATCATCCCTGTCTAATAATATAAAGTAAAATAAAAAGTACAGGAACATGGGGGCACCACCACCCAACTACTAACAGTGGTCTATCAAAATGGGGCACAGCCGCCCAACAGCCAAAACAGTGGCCAACCAAAAAAATATAGCTACAATAGTTATCCAAAAAGATCCAAAACATCTATGCTCAGATGGTTAACCTGCTCCATCTCCATCGTGGAAACAAAGTCGCAGGCATCAGGCATGTCTGGGCGGTACAAGGGAGGATCAGCCCCTGTAAAACTGCTGGAAAATGGACATGATGAGGGGCCTGCTGAGCTGGAAGGGTCAAAAGAAGATGCCTCTCGGCCAAGATGCCTGATGAACAAATGAGCTCTCTCTAACTGCTGGGTTAGCCCCATGATCTGGTCCAAATAAGTCGGCTTCCTGAGGCAAGCTATCCAGTACGTCATCATCACAGACCCACCATGTCTGCCATAAATTGGGTAGCACGAGTTTGAGCTCTAATCGTGCGAGGGCTCCACCAGCTGCTGAATGCCTCCTGGCTATAAGGGCCCTCTGATAGGGCAAAGCCGTCTACGCCCTCTATAGGGATATCTGTTAGTGGATGAACCAATGGCCAATGATGCCAAGCAGGAGGCACAATAGGAATACAAATCTTCCTTGTAATACTTCTGATAGCAAGCTCTTTTAGATAGAGCTCCCAGCCTCCCTCTGTCAAAAGCGGGACTCTGCGAGTCGACAATGCAAACTCTCGACCAGTGGGGAAGCCTCCCTCAAATCCAACAGTCAAAAACTTAGAGGTATATGGGATCCACGAGATCACTCCGGCTGTTAAAAACTCTAACTGTAGGCAGGAATGAGTAAAACCCTCAGCAATAGGGACCTCCGTCAGAGTGGAGTGATGCCAACGTCGCCCCCAGGGATAGGTCTCCAGACCTAAAGCAGTGGCGGGCCGTAGGCAAGAAAACCTCTTATATGCCCAGAACTGGCCATGTAACTATTAAAAGTCCTCAGTGACCAAAACTGACAAATGTAAATGCAGAAATCAAAAGGTACAAGAAAGTTATACTCACCAGCAGAAATAGGTAGAACCCTAACAAAGCCTCCGTCAAACCCTCCGAAAGCATGCACATGCCCCGGAGAAAATAGGCCCAATCAAAGTTACTAAGGCGCTCTATATGTCGGGTAGCATTGACCAGAGCAAAGGACACAGTTGATGAGTTATCTGCCACAAAATAACCCCTGATGATTACCAGACACAATCGCCTCAAAATGCGATCCCTAACCCTATAGTCATCAGGCAGAGGCTCAAGTAAAGCCCCAGTCTGGGCATCTATGCTCAAGGGTCCCGATCGGACCATCTGACCCTTGATCTCCGTCGCAGGAATTCCCAACAGGGACCAAATGGCAATGGCTGTGATGTCAGCCACGACAGAAACTGGCTCCCCCTCGAACTCAATGTCGGTGAAGAAGCTCCAATCCATAGGCGTCATTATCACCTCACAGTCCAACAAATGAAGAGACTGAGTCTGGTGGAACCAGCACTCAGACAAAGCTCTCATATAACCTCAGGGGCAATAGCGGGAAACAATAGAGAAGAAGGCCTAAAACCTCCATCCATCAACGATATCCCTTTACTCCTGGTGCAAAGTATGGTAGAGGGAGTGCACGTTGAACCAGTACCCTATGGGCTGCATAAAGTCGGGAACCTACATCAAAAGCTAACCCATGTCAAAAACATGTGCCCCAAGAATGACAAAAAAAAGAAAGAGAATCTAGAGAGAAGAAAACTTTAAGTCACCTCATTGGCATGGAGAAACCTCGATGGATGACGACTCAAGTCTCCAAGAAACTCCTGGGTCGGCACAACAATACCAGGAAGCTTTGCATGTGGGGCCTAAGCCATGGCAGGAGCATCAAAAGGAGCTTGCTCATCATCAATATCAATCGGTTGCTCGTCCTGGGCTGAACGGATCACCGACTCTGCTAATTTGCGAGACGGTCGAGCTGAATGTGACTGAGGGACATCAGAAGCTCGCCTCCGTCAAACACCTGAAACTACCTTGCTAGCACTGTCGGGTCTGTCTCGATCCATCACTTGGACAAAGTCTCTAAATCACATCAGAAATGGTATGGTAAGCCTAAACACGTGGCTTATTAATTTAAATCAGTATTTTGTGCATTTCTAAGTCCTAAAACATGCATGGGTCAGTCAAAAATTATCGTATAGTCAAAACTGCATGTTTTTCAAAAGATAAACCCTAAAAAACATGTACGGGTCAGTCAAAAATCTCAAGTAGAGTCAAAATTGCATGTTTATTAAATGCTCAGGCTTTTAAAAAAATTTCACCAGAGTCTCCTTTGTAAAATGGATTGTCTGCATACATACAGGAATGTCTAGGTGGTCATTCAGTAGCACACCTTCCCAAAAATAGGAATAGTTCATATTTATAAAATAAAATCAAAAGTAAACTTCGCATTATAGCCAAATTACCATGGATATTTTTAGTTGAAAATCCAGGCTCACTAGACCTCAAAAAGGATGAGTAAACTGATCAAAAAGAACAAAAAATGACTGTATAAAACTCCAAATTTTCTTACGTCAAAACGTGCATTACAGTAAAATACGCATATATATGAAGTCAAAAAAAATTTAGCAGATCATATAGGCATACATTTTTCATACATTGTGTCTAAAAGCACCCTACGTGGTTTATATGCTATTAACGGTCAAAACTTGTGAAAAAGGTTGCCTGAACTCCGTAGATCTGAAAAAGAAAATCGGATTCCCTTTGAAACTCGAAATGAAACTGATTTCAAATGAACTCCCGCAGCAAATATAAAGCCACAGGTAAAAGCGGGCCCACCTGCGGCTGCCTCACCTCTACCTGTGATTCCCCAAGGTGGGCCCCGCTCCCTCCGGCTCGGTTCGATTCGAGTTAAAACGGAGTTCATATGAGCTGCCAAGTCAAATCTGAAGAAACATCACTACGCGATTGAGCGGTTTGTCTTGAAATCCTGCGTTTAAGCAGCTGAATCCTGACAGAAAGGGGAACTTCCTGAAAGCCATTGGTATTCACACTACAAGAAATCACACATTTTATGACGATTTTTTTTGCCACTCACAAAATTTTGTCACAATTTGTTAATTAATAATTACGAAATTCATAATCGTCACTAAAACTTTTGCTTTTCTGACGACCTTTAATTTTGTTACTATTAATCATTTATGTCGTCACTAATTTACACATTTGATGACGATTAACAAAAATTCGTCACAATTTATTTTGGAGGTAGAATTAGTACCAAAATTTTGGAGGGAAACCTTTTAGTGACATGTTTGTAATAATTTATGACAGTATTTATTGTCACACAATATTTCTTTCGATGACAACATAATAGTTTGTCATTAATTATTTGTATAATTTAGTGACAATGTGATTTCTTCACTAATGTTCACATTTAGTGACGCCAAATACAAATTCATCATAATTTTGTTTGTAGGCAATAATTTTCTGAAAATTTTTGGAGGAAAATTTTTTAAAGACGAAAAAATAATAATTTTGACAATTTGTATTGTCATAAAAACCAATTTTATATGACGAGATACTAGTTCGTCACTAATAAGATGAGTAGTTAAGTGACAACAACGATTCGTCATAAATGCTTATATTTAGTGACAAAGTATGCAATATCGTCAAATTTTTATTTGGGGGCAAATTTGTTTTAAGAAATTTTGGAGGCAAATTTTGTAAAGACGAAAAATTAATAAGTTATGACAATTGTTATTGTCACAAATACCAATTTTATATGACGAGATACTAGTTCGTCACTAATACGATGAGTGGATAAGTGACAGCACTGGTTCGTCATAAATGCTTATATTTAGTGACAAAGTACGTAATATAGTCACATTTTTATTTGGAGGCAAAAAAAAATTAAGAAATTTTGGAGGCAAATTTTGTAAAGACGAAAAATTAATAGTTTATGATAATTTTTATTGTCACAAATACCAATTTTATATGACGAGATACTAGTTCGTCACTAATAAGATGAGTGGATAAGTGACAACACTGGTTCGTCATAAATGCTTATATTTAGTGACAAAGTACGTAATATCGTCACATTATTATATGGAGGCAAATTTTTTTAAGAAATTTTGGAGGTAAATTTTGTAAAGACGAAAAATTAAGGAGGCATAATATAATAAACAATATATATTATATTTGAATATTGTACGTATAGAAGATTATAATTCATATAATGTGACATGAGTCGGTAAGTTAAAATAAAACTTTAACCATGAAAGCTAATTGGGAAATTATTTAGAAATAAATAAAACAAAACTTAAAGATTAGGAAAAGAATTAACTTAAAATTAAATGAAGACCTAGTTTTTTTTTAAAACAGCTAAACAAGGCCTAAGATTCGGTTAAATCCTGCCTCATCCGTTCCAAAAGAAAGAAGCAGAAAAGTTTTGTTAACTCCCATCCGTGAATCTACATAAGTTCGGCTCCACCATCCCATCCCAAAATCCATTCTCAACTTCTTCAATTACCAAACATACAAGAAAAATTAGAGCAAAATATTGTCCAAGAAAGGGTTTAATTCAAGGATGAAGCAAGGGTGGGACTATAACATCAAATTAAGAGGTAATTTATGTACTTTTAGTATATTCATGAGAAATTGAGTAAATATAAATGCGCATGTTGATATAAATGCTATGCTTGGTTGTGAAATTGGTTGAGTAATGAGAATGTATGAAATTTGGAGCTATAAGGAAGGTCTTAGATAAAAACATTTTGGCTAGAATCATGAATAAACATCTATGATATTCTGGGATATAAGTTCTGCACTTGTGGTGTTTGATAAATTGTCTCAAAGGGGTTCAAGTGCTTTAAAACTAATTATTACTCAATATTTGAAATTAGATGACTTTTATATATGTATTATAATGTAAAGCAAGTGGATTGGGTTAATCAAAATAATCTTAAAAGTAGTTATATGGACTTGAATCAATTTGAGTTCAAGTGGGAAAAAAATTGAGATAACAGTGTTGATTGAAACCAGTTATGAGGTTAAAAGTACTTGTTTTTTTTTACAATAAAGTCTATTTCCTTAAGTCTGAATACTTTATTGTACTCTGTTTGGAGTAAAAATATTGGTTAATAAGGCCAAAGACCATTTTTCTATTCAAATCAGTTAGCATATTGAATTAATGTAACTGTGTTTGGGTAAAGTTAATTATGGAAATTGGTAAAGATAATTATATTAAATGTGATTTAGCTTGAGATATATGATTTGGCCATGGAAATGCATGTTTACATGGTTAATATATTGAAAAAGAACTTTGAAAAATGAAAGTTAGTAAACTAGCTTGGTAGTTATTTTGTAAATATATGTTCATGTATGTTATTAACTATGATTGTTGCTTGTGAACTGAAATTAGAGCCATAGAGATTAGCGTGGTTGTGTGGAGTAATAAGGTTAGCGAAAATAGTTCAATGGATATGTAGCCCGAAGCCTTAGAAAACAGTCCACAAGCTAGGCGCACTCGTTATCTCCGGTAAAATGCCATAATGAACTAATTTAACTAAAAACACATAATTTGACAGAGCTAAAACCTAATATAGATTCGTACAACCTAAACTAAGTTAACTTAAGCTTGCAAAGTTTTTGAAGAGATGCTCGATCATGCCCTGTCAAAATCTTGTTAGTTGGTGTTCTTTGGTAGCCTGTTGATGATGTGTTCAATGCAATAGATTTAAGGATTCACTAATTTTTCATGTTCATGATATGGTCTTAGAGTGTATAGGTGATTTGGATAGCATTGTAACACAAGCATGCTGGTTTTCCTTCAGACTGAGATATTGACATTTGATATTCAATGAAGTTAAGAAAGTTATCTATAAATAAGCTGGAAGTGTCAATACAAACTGAAGGTTAGTTATGGACTTCCTTGATTAGGACTGGGTAATACGCCTCTTTTATTGCATGCTTTGTACTTGGTCATTTCCTATTTATTTCAGGCTTGCAGCTTAGGATCTCAATTATGTTTCCACTCACTCTTTGCTAAGTATTTTCAGTATGTGTGCCTTTATCAAGTTTTAAATTTCAAGAAAATGTTATTCGCTATAGTTTTCTAGGCATTTGAACTTTTTTTAGCCTTTAAGGTTTCTGTATTAATAATAACTAAAAAATAAAATCAGATAAATGATTCAACAAATTGAAATCAAGCAATGTTAGTTATTTACATTGCAATTATAAGACCTAGATTTCTAAGAGATTATTATCACTTGATTGCGTTAAAATTTCATTTCAGGATATATACTATTCAAAGGCAAAAAATATGATGTATAAAATAAAGAGTAATACATTTTAAGCTCCAACATTCTTATTTTCCAATACGAACCATTCTTTTCTTATACCACGTGTGGAAAAAATAGAGATTCTTTTCTTTGCTATGTTTCTGCTGGGCTAATGTGATAACCCGAATATTTATAAGATAGTGAATTATGAAGTATATGTCTTCGACGAGTAAAGGATATGTGTTATATCCTTAGAAAGGAAATGAACGAGTTAGAAATTATATAATACTCAAAACATAATTGAGTTAATTAAAGTTATGAAATAAAACCAAAAATTTGTTGAAGAAATGAATGTAGTAAGAAATATAAAACCTATATTAAGGTAATGTGTTGAAGTTATTCAACGATAAATGCTATTAAAGAGATTTGATGAAAACCTAAGTAAAGTAGGATTTCGGTGACTCCGAGGACGAAATCCTTATAAGGAGGGAAGGATATGACAACCCGAATTTTCAAAAATTATTAAAATAAGAATTTAATAAATAAAATTCTTATTACGAAATGTTTTGGGTTTGGATATGTATATATATATGTGTTATATATTGTGAGATATATGATTTGGTATAAATATAGAATATATGTATATATATATATATATATATATATTCATATGATGGAAGAATAAGGTTTAGTAGTTAATTTAATTTAACTATTGGAAAAGATGAATGGAATTATTTGAAAAGGGAATTAAGCTAATCTAATTAAGTTGGGAATTATATTATGGAATAATATAATTTGATTATTATGCCTTGTGGCAATGAAATTGTTATGATTAAATCTCATAAATAATGTAAGAATTCACTTAATTAAAATAGTGGATTAATGTAAAATAATTAAAAGAAGAATTTAAGGGATAAAATTCTTATTATGATGTGTTTTGATAAAATGAGAGAGTAATATATATTACATATAAATGTAATATGTTAATGTAAAACGATTGTGAATCTCGTAAATAGTTGGAATATTTATTAAGTTTAAAATGAATATTTTAGTTAGAGATTGGTATGGAAGAATTTGTTTAAAGTGTGATGATATCAAGTGAATGAAAATAGTCTAATTTAATTGAGTAATTAAATTAGAGGATTAATGGTTGTTAAATAAAGTTATAATTATATTAGCTAATTAAGCAATGTGTTGGCTAAATAGAGATTATAATTTAATTAAATTTAAGTGTGACAAATATACCATATGATAAAAGATTGTTAAAATAATTGAAAGGGGTACCTAAGGAAGCTTGCCAAACAAGGTCTTGTGACCTTTGTGGTTTGGTAACCGATGATGGAATTGAATTTTTACGTTAAAAAACAAAACTCATCAGTTAGCTTGTTCTTCAGTAAAAAGAAATTTGGGAGTGAGGGTGAGTGAGAGAATTCTCTGAGAATTGGAGAAGAGCTTTGGAAGAACAAGAAGAAAAGAACCTTGTTCATCATTTAATTGGGTTAAGAAGGAATCAAAAGGTATTAATCCAACCTTAAAACTCTCTACTCTTGTTTGCCTCAAATATTAGGTTTTTATATAACTAGTTTAGGTTGATGAAGGATAAGGATATATTTATTTATAGGCGTGTATAATCTGTGATATGTCATCTATAAACGATTTTAGAGTTATTAAATTCATGTAAATATGTTTTTAGAATAAGAAATTTCGCTTATGGCTTAATTGGATGGTTAGATCATGTATATAATCTGAAATTGATTATGGATGTTGTTAGTATGATGAAAAACAAAAAAAAAGAACGCAAGTTGAATGAATCAATTTGGTTGAGAAACGAATTCGTTGTGAATGAATTCGCTATATATATGTAAAACATGAAAAATTAGCATAAACACTGAATTGGAACCCTTAAAATGAATTTTTAATGTTTTTGAAGTATTATAATTATTATGTAGATGAGTAGTTCAGTGTTTCACGAATCCATAGAGTCGAAAACGGACTCAATTGGATGTGTGTAACTCAATTTATGAAGATGGGAAGGAGGAAAGGGTTAGAAAATTTGCCAGAACCACAAACTGGAAAAAAAATTGGCATAGCACGCTACCAGGGGCGCAGTTGAGCTATCCCCAAGGCTGTTTGGGGCACAGCTGCATTGGGAACAGTGTCAGTTTGAGACTATTTTGACCTCCTGTGGTAAAACAGCCATAACTTTTTCATACAAACTCCGATTGAGGCGATTCAAGATGATCCGGAACGAGCACGAGTAGACCTACAAATTTTGTTCTTTAAGTTGTTTAATTTGAGGTCAGTATCAGGGGTCAAAATGGTCATGTTTGGGACTGATGTGTTTTTGGAGGCAATCGGGGGGCGTCAGGCATGAACGTATGCACATATAATGCTACTGACAATGTAAAATGATGTTCTAACTTCCATAACATGACTATTATGTATTATAATGATACTTAGCATTAACCTTGAGTATTAGACAATTCGTAGGGGCGTGTTAAGCGTGCGCAAATGTGTGTCGTTTGGGCGTTCGAATAGGCAAGTTTGACGTACGGACGTGCAAGCATCGCAGCGCCGTAACGAGTGTGTATGACCTTGTTTAATATTATGTTTTCAATAATAATGAAACATTATAAAGTAATGTAACCCAATATAGGAGAATGCAAAGCACATGCAAAAGAGGCGAGTTAGGCGTGTGACGTATAAACGTCGAAACGCCGTGTAATGTGGTAATACACTTAAATAGTGTTTCGATTCTAATGTAACGAACATTACTATATATGAAATGTGGTTAATATAAAACCAATAGGTAGTCCTAGCAGGACTTAAACACTTGAATGAATTTTGAATATTACGAAAAAGAAATATATTGAAATATAAGTTGATAGTTAACACAATTAAATTGAACAATGTGTATTGATAATAGGAAGGGTTATGAGATGTAGAGTAAAGTTTACATTACAACTAATATGCTTTGCTATGTGACTAATAGTTGATGTGCATGATTATATAATTGTGTAGGGCACGTGAAGTGCAGATATCTGTAAGCTGTTAAACTGTTATTGGTAAATAACGATCAAGGCAAGTCTTTCAGTTCCTATTTTTTACGTGGACTTGATGATGAACTGTTTTAAATTCTTTTGCAAATAGCATGATATGTTGTATATGTGTTGTAAGCATGAAATGTTAAAGTCAATTTATGACTACATTGATTGATTAAAGAATGTTGATTGAGTAAGGAACTCAATCTTTATATTTGTTATGTGAAGTAGAGCATGTATGTCATGTTACTTTAATTATTATGAGATGTATGTTGAGCATGTATTTATGTGCTATGTGATGCATGAAAGCTATTAGATCTTGCTGAGCTGTCGAGCTCATTCTTGCAAATAATCATTTTTGCAGGTTAAGGATTCAAGGTAACGGTATGTGCTACCTAAAAGAAATGAATCAGATGTAATGCATAAAGATTTATATACTTTGGCTGAATTGTTGTTATTTTGGACCCTGTATAAGGTTTCAGATAATGTTTTTGATAATGTATGATGGTTAACAGATGTTGAGTTGTAAAGTTTAAATTTTACCCGATGTATAAGGGTTATTGAACGTGGTTGTAAGTTTTAGTTTATAATAACTCTGACGAAGCGATTCATAAAATAAAGTTGAATCAAACTTATGTAATGATAAAGGTTGAGATTCAGGCATAATAAAGAAGGAATAATATAAAAGTTTTAAATATTTCGTATTTTTAGTGATTGTATCATTGATTAATGATATAAAGTCTGAATAAGGATGTATTGTTAACGACCGATGTCGAGAGTTGTATTGTATGAATTTTGGGGTCGTTACAGTTGGTATCAGAGCTGATAAGTTATACACCTTAGGTAAGAGTACCTTAGGCTATGACCTTAGAGAATGAGAAGTTAAGTTACGTATAACGAAAAGGTGATTCTTTTCACATACGTAGATGTATAGGATGAGTTAAGTCCTAGAAATATTATAAGAAGAGGGTAAGAATAACAAGGAATAAAACTCGAATAAAATGTTGAACTATATGAACGAAGTTAGAAATTCTTAAAAGAAGAGTTGTTAAATAAACAAGAGGATTCAAAGAAAAATCCTGAAGAGATATGAAGATGAGAATCAGGAGTTACCTAACTCCAATAATAAAGATGCCGAATAATGATGAATGGACAAAGTCTATAATATTAAAAGCGTAAAGGAAATCATGATATGACATGATGATAGGTAAAGATAAGAAGTTTTTCAAACAAAACGATAATGAGATAAGAAAGAATCATAAGGCAGATGATTATAGAATAAGGTCACAACGTGATCTTTTAAAGTTGAAAGACAGATGGTCAGTAATGATTGAATAGTTATAGTTTGATGCTATAACGAGAATGTACTATGATATAGTACGAGATTAACTCACGGGGAGTTATAAATGATGAGATACGGAAAATTCGTATCGAGTAAAGAGCAAGTTATGAGCAAGATAGAGTTAGGTGGGATTTCAATTGAAGAATCATGTGATGGCTGAGTGTACGAACCTTTGTATGGGCGAGGGTTTTGTGCTTGCACTTAGTTTATCACATTGATAATCATTGGAATGTTGGTGTCGCGCTATCAATGTATATGTGGTGAAAAGGTGATTCTTTTCTCATGTGTATATTTGATAGTTAGAGACTATTAAGATTAGTAAGATTTTATTAGAATTAGGTGCGAGTTCTTAAAACTCATGGTTATGGTAAGTTCATGACTCATAATCATATGGTATGTTTGGAACTCCTCTGCGAATGGACGCCTATGGTCTGACTAGGAAGTTCTTAAACTCATATTATTATGGAAAGTTCTTGACTTTCAAAGTGTGGAAAGTTTGATGAACTATACTGGGAATAGAATGTTGGGTTTGTACGTAACGCAATCATGCAATCAAATCACATAAATAGGGCGGAAGCGTAAAAAACTAGGTTTTCAAAATTTATACAAACCCATAACCATGATCATGCTTTGTGCTTGTTATCAATAACAGAAAAGAGAGAACATGGAATTATACCTTTGAAGATCTAAGCTTCCTCAGGTACAAGTTCTACTCCTTTGATTCCTTTGATTCCTCTATAGTGGCTCCTTCCCTTGATCAATGTCAGCCACCCAAATGTTTGGCCTCTAACGGTGATCCACCAAGGAAGATGAAGAACTCAAGAAGATGGGTTATTGTCTTAACCCTTGTTTCTATCTCTATAGAATATGTGTACTCCCAACTCTTGAAAAATTTCACGTCCCTTATTTCTGATATAAGACTCTCTTATATAGATATTAGGTTAACCCTCCTAATCCAATTAGAATAGGGTTTTATTTAATTAATTAATTAATTACTTTTAATTAATTTATATCCTAATCTTTATTAGGATTGAGAGAGAGTACTGATATTATATTAATTCCTAAACTCCTTTAGAATTAAAATAATAATAATAATAATAATAATAATATTAATAAGACTCCTCTTATTAATTTATATTTAATATTTCTAAAATATTAAATAATAAACATTAAGCTATTTAATTTATTCTATCATCATAGATTAAATTAATTATACTTAATGCATTATTACTATCATGCCATTTTCTTCTTAAATAATTCTTCTTCCTTTTATGGTGTGACCCTTTAGGTTCTCCATATTAAACCGGTTGTGAATAAATCAATTAGAACAATTCTAATCTTATTTAAATAAACAAATTAAACTAATAATCTATTTAAATAAATAACATTTATTCTACAATAGGGATAAGCCTCCCTAGCGATCAACGACTTTCCAGATAATATAGATTTCAACATTAATCATAAAAGAACCTGTGAGTTAATAGTTACCGTACAATTCAATCCTTCCACCATACAATGTCCCAATTAAATATAAGACATGGATTTACTGTCAAGTCTTAATTTATTTAATCATATGTATTTCGATTAGAAAATGCACAACTCCAAATAATGCAAATTAGAAACCTCTTTCTAATTTCATTCTACCTTGGCCAAGGATTCCTGGGTTGTCATTTAACGAATCACATAGGACATATCTCCTCTTTTACTAGAGGTGGTAGATTCTTTATTGATCATTCATTATCTCCATATGTAACTCATTACACCCAAGCATACCCTATATATGCCTTAAAAGGCCTTAAGGAATTAGTCAAAGTATAATTTGTTACATACAAGATACTATGATGATCTCAAGTCCAAAGATCACATGTACTACTATCACATTAGGAATTCCTATTGACAGGCGAGTAAAACTCCATTAGGTATTCCATAGCGAGTCACGTTCAGTGAACTTATTCTCCAATAAGCACCTACATACTTGCTTTAGTGTCTCCACACAAATGACCATGAGATCAGTCATCCTCATCCAATGAGCAAGCAACATATGTACCAATCTATCCGGATTTACTAATCTCCTTTTTAGTAATCCCACGATTGGGAACTACTTTAGTTTTAAAACTTCTAAGAATTTAGATCTCATTAGCATGATCAACATCATGATTCTAAAAGCATTGCTTAAAACTATGGGTTATTTACATATTATAAAAACAGAACCATGTAGATAATTAAATGCCTTTAATAAATAAATATTTTATTAATAAATAAAAAAGATTGTTTACAAAGTATGTGCTTTATCATCATATATGATTGGCTTGTATGCACACTACTATCATAGAATAGTTATGGTATAGGAAGCATTGATGTTGTTTAAGGTTGATATAATGATTAAGTAATGATGGAGTAAAGATTTAATTGATAGAGAAAGTTTTATATTCTAAATCTCCTAGCTTTGCTAGATTTTCAAAATTTATTGACTTCGTGCTGATGTTGCACTTCTGTTTTCTTGAAAAATATTGGATCAAATGATGGAACCAACGAATTTTTTTAAAATAGTGCTATTATTCGCATGTTTATGCTAATTGCTTCAGCTAGACAAAAATAATTTTAAATTTTCAAAATGTATTTTATGTGTTCTATGCATCATTTGATATGGTGTAGAGACAATAATCGAGGAAGTTATCAATGCAGTTAAACCTAGTGTTGGATGTGATCGTATGATCGTCAGCCTGCTATGGTATGATGTAGTATGACGACGTCATGTAATGACGAAATCCTCAACGTACCATTATTACGGTACGGTATCAGGATATTATGAAAAGATTTACTTACTATTTTTAGTTTCCTTAAACTATAAAAAAAAGAGATTTATCTACTTTTGTTTCCTTAGACTACAAAAAAAAACATTTTTTTAAAAAAATAAATAAATAAATATTTATTTTGTTGGTTAAAAATATATATGTATATATATATATATATATATTTCGATTGATGTCCGAATCGTTGCTGGAGGTCTATGCTACTTGATTCAGCAAGACAAATATTGAAAGATGTTTATGAAATTCGAGCGTCCTTGGTCAAACTATGCCAAACCAAATTATTTTGGTGCGGATTCAGATGTTAAGAAGCTGAGGTGAACAACCCTATAAAAGGGGGACATGTTATCGGAGATAATGGTTCCGAAAGTAACGCATATAGTCGTTACGATGTTAAGATGTAATACGTTGTGCACGACGTAGGGGTACGATAGGCTGATCACCTAGAGTACTTGTAGAGAGTGTTTTCAGTCTGTGTGATTTCTAAACATTCTGTTAAAGATGGTTTATAGTGGTGATGCACTATTAAACCTGGAGAAGAGTTCAAGGTCTTACGACCCCTCATCGTGAATTGAAATCTTTTAAATTCCTGTTATTCATATCGCTTCCCAATTATTGAGCAATTGTGGAAGATTCTTATTATTCTGAAGGTGAAGGTGGCAAGAATGATATCCCTTAGAAAAAAATAGTTGTAGAACACAACAAGTTAGTGAATAAGATTAACGTAAAATCTACTTTGATAGATTAAATGAATAAAGATTAATAAAAATTTTGAGAACGAAATTCTTAGAAGAATGGGTGAATGTGATAACCCAAATACTTATAAGATAGTGAATTATGAAGTATATGTCTTCGACGAGTAAAGGATATGTGTTATATCCTTAGAAAGGAAATGAACGAGTTAGAAATTATATAATACTCAAAACATAATTGAGTTAATTAAAGTTATGAAATAAAACCTAGAATTTGTTGAAGAAATGAATGTAGTAGGAAATATAAAACCTATATTAAGGTAATGTGTTGAAGTTATTCAACGATAAATGTTGTTAAAGAGATTTGATGAAAACCTAAATAAAGTAGGATTTCGGTGATTCTGAGGACGGAATCCTTATAAGGAGGGAAGGATGTGACAACCCGGATTTTCAAAAATTATTAAAATAAGAATTTAATAAATAAAATTCTTATTACGAGATGTTTTGGGTTTGGATATGTGTATATATGTGTTATATATTGTGAGATATATGATTTGGTATAAATATAGAATATATGTATATATATATTCATATGATGGAAGAATGAGGTTTAGTAGTTAATTTAATTTAACTATTGGAAAAGATGAATTGAATTATTTGAAAAGGGAATTAAGCTAATCTAATTAAGTTGGGAATTATATTATAGAATAATATAATTTGATTATTATGCCTTGTAGCAATGAAATTGTTATGATTAAATCTCATAAATAATGTGAGTATTCACTTAATTAAAATAGTGGATTAATGTAAAATAATTAAAATAAGAATTTAAGGGATAAAATTCTTATTATGATGTGTTTTGATAAAATAAGAGAGTAATATATATTACATATAAATGTAATATGTCAATGTAAAACGATTGTGAATCTCGTAAATAGTTGGAATATTTATTAAGTTTAAAATGAATATTTTAGTTGGAGATTGTTATGGAATAATTTGTTTAAAGTGTGATGATATCAAGTGAATGAAAATAGTCTAATTTAATTGAGTAATTAAATTAAAGGATTAATGATTTTTAAATAAAGTTATAATTATATTAGCTAATTAAGCAATGTGTTGGCTAAATAGAGATTATAATTTAATTAAATTTAAGTGTGACAAATATACCATATGATAAAAGATTATTAAAATAATTGAAAGGGGTGCCTAAGGAAGCTTGCCAAACAAGGTCTTGTGACCTTTGGGGTTTTGTAACCGATGAAGGAATTAAATTTTTACGTTAAAAACAAAACTCATCAGTTAGCTTGTTCTTCAGTAAAAAGAAATTTGGGAGTGAGGGTGAGTGAGAGAATTCTCTGAGAATTGGAGAAGAGCTTTGGAAGAACAAGAAGAAAAGAACCTTGTTCATCATTTAATTGGGTTAAGAAGGAATCAAAAGGTATTAATCCAACCTTAAAACTCTCTACTCTTGTTTGCCTCAAATATTAGGTTTCTATATAACTAGTTTGGGTTGATGAAGGATAAGGATATATTTGTTTATATGCGTGTATAATCTGTGATATGTCATCTATAAACGATTTTAGAGTTATTAAATTCATGTAAATATGTTTTTAGAATAAGGAATTTTGCTTATGGCTTAATTGGATGGTTAGATCATGTATATAATTTGAAATTGATTATGGATGTTGTTAGTATGATGAAAAATAAAAAAAACGCAAGTTGAATGAATCAATTTGGTTGAGAAACGAATTCGTTGTGAATGAATTCGCTATATATTTGTAAAACATAAAAAATTAGCATGAACACTGAATTGGAACTCTTAAAATGAATTGTTAATGTTTTTGAAGTGTTATAATTATTATGTAGATGAGTAGTTCAGTGTTTCATGAATCCATAGAGTCGAAAACGGACTCAATTAAATGTGTATAACTCAATTTATGAAGATGGGAAAGAGGAAAAGGTTAGAAAATTTGCCAGAACCACAAACTGGAAAGAAAATTCGCATAGCACGCTACCAGGGGCGCAGTTCCACTGCCCCCAAGGCTGTTTGGGGCACAGCTGCGTTGGGAACAGTGTCAGTCTAGGACTTTTTTGACCTCCTGTGATAAAACAGCCATAACGTTTTCATACAAACTCCGATTGAGGCGATTCAAGATAATCCGGAACGAGCACGAGTAGACCTACAACTTTTGTTCTTTAAGTTCTTTAATTTGAGGTTAGTATCAGGGGTTAAAATGGTCATGTTTGGGACTGATGTGTTTTTGGAGGCAATCGGGGGGCGTCGGGCATGCACGTATGCACATGTAATGCTCCTGACCATGTAAAATGATGTTCTAACTTTCATAATATGACTATTATGTATTATAATGATACTTAGCATTAACCTTGAGTATTAGACAATTCGTAGGGGCGTGCTAAGCGTGCGCAAATGCGTGTCGTTTGAGGGTTCGAATAGGCAAGTTCGACGTACGGACGTGCAAGCGTCGCAGCGCAGTAACGAGTGTGTATGACCTTGTTTAATATTATGTTTTCAATAAGAATGAATCATTATAGAGTAATATAACCCAATATAGGAGAATGCAAAGCACATGCAAAAGAGGCGAGTTAGGCGTGTGATGTATAAACGTCGAAACACCGAGTAATGTGGTAATACACTTAAATAGTGTTTCGATTCTAATGTAACAAACATTACTATATATGAAATGTGGTTAATATAAAACCAATAGGTAGTCCTAGCAGGACTTAAACACTTGAATGAATTTTGAATATTACGAAAAAGAAATATAGTGAAATATAAGTCGATAGTTAACACAATCAAATTAAACATTGTGTATTGATAATAGGAAGGGTTATGATATGTAGAGTAAAGTTTATATTATAACTAATATGCTTTGCTATGTGACTAATAGTTGATGTGCATGATTATATAATTGTGTAGGGCACGTGAAGTGCAGATATCTGTAAGCTGTTAAACTGTTATTGGTAAACAACGATCAAGGCAAGTCTTTCAGTTCCTATTTTCTACGTGAACTTGATGATGAACTGTTTTAAATTCTTTTGCAAATAGCACGATATGTTGTATATGTGTCGTAAGCATGAAATGTTAAAGTCAATTTATGACTACATTGATTGATTAAAGAATATTGATTGAGTAAGGAACTCAATCTTTATATTTGTTATATGAAGTAGAGCATGTATGCCATGTTACTTTAATTATTATGAGATGTATGTTGAGCATGTATTTATGTGCTATGTGATGCATGAAAGCTGTTAGATCTTGCAGAGCTGTAAACTCATTCTTGCAAATAATCATTTTTGCTGGTTAAGGATTCAAGGTAACGCTATGTGCTACCTAAAAGAAATGAATCAGATGTAATGCATAAAGATTTACATACTTTGGCTGAATTATTGTTATTTTGGACCCTGTTTAAGGTTTCAGATAATGTATTTGATAATGTATGATGGTTTACAGATGTTGAGTTGTAAAGTTTGAATTTTACCCGATGTATAAGGGTTATTGAACGTGGTTGTAAGTTTTAGTTTATAATAACTCTGACGAAGCGATTCATAAAATAAAGTTGAATCAAAGTTATGTAATGATAAAGGTTGAGATTCAGGTATAATAAAGAAGGAATAATATAAAAGTTTTAAATATTCCGTATTTTTAGTGATTGTAACATTGATTAATGATGTAAAGTCTGAATAAGGATGTATTGTTAACGACCGATGTCGAGAGTTATATTGTATAAAATTTGGGGTCGTTACAGCTAATCTATTTTGCTTTATTATGTGCTGCTGAATGCTCTTTATCTACCCAAATGTTATGTTGCTGCTAATCTGCTTTTCTTTGTTATGTTATTGCTGCTGTTTTGCTATGCTTGCTTCTGGGCTTTTCTGCTTTGCTATGCTGCTGCTGGGCTAATCTGCTTTGCTTTATTTGGTTATGCTCTGCTGCTGCCCTCCTCATCTCTGCTGCTGGTGCAAGCCTGCTGGTCTTCTTCTACTGCTATGGTCTGGGAATGCATATCTGGGGTTCTCAAATTTGTTTGATGCTGCTGCTGGTGGTTGGGTTAACTAGTTGAGGTTGTTGCTTTTTGGCTGTTACATTGTTTTAAGACTTTGTGCCAAATCCAGAAACAATCATTGGGAATTTTATTATCCAAAAATTGCTGTAATTTACAATAAAATGTGTAATAAATAATATACAGTAAAAGGTACAGAAAAGATATTTACAATAAACACTTGTGATTTTACAGTAAACACTTGTGATTGATATTTGTGTTCAAGCTAAATTTATTTTACAGTAAATTATGTATTTGATAGTTGATGACAGTAAATTATATATTTGATATTTGATGGCACACATCTGAAGTTGATGGCAGTAACTACCATTTTTAAAGATCAATACTTGTGATGGCACACTCTACACTCTTCTAGGTCAATTTCGTCAGTTAGGTTCTTAAAATGATATTTTATTATATGTATTCTTAATATTTGAATTTTTAAAAACAAAAACTAAAAATAGAAATTCAAAAACAAAAAACAGTAAAAGATTAGAAAAAATGATTCAATATTTTTTAAATATATAAATAAATAATTTTTTTTAAAAATAATTATTATTTTTAGGAAATCTTTTAGAAATAATTAAGAACTTTAGGGATTCAATCTTAATTATTTCAAAAAAAAATCCTGAAAAAAATAATTATTTTTTCAAAAAAATATTTAATTATTTTTTAAAAAAATGGAATTATTTAAAAATAATATATTATTTTTAAAAAATGTTAAATATAATTATTATTTTAAACTTATTTTAAAATAATATTATATTTTAAAATATTAAAAATTTGGGTTGGGTCAAACTGGGTTGGGTTGGGTTGGGTTAAAGTTGGTCAAAATAGGTCGGGTTGAGGCTAAATTGGGCTGAAGTAACGGAAATTCCACTTTAAGGATCTAACTGACAAAAATTGAACTTTAGGGATGACTTTAAAAGTGGATGGCAACTTGGAGGGACAGAAGTGTCATTCAGCCTTTAGCTTTCTATCTTTGTTTTCAGTTCTTGTTTTCAAAATTTTTTTTAGAATTAAATACATTTTCAGTTTACATTTTGGAAAAAAATATTGTATTAGATTCATGATTTTTTTTGCATATATAAAAATTCTTTAACATCTTTAAGTACATAAAATATGCTTTTTATCTTTGTTTTCAATTCATGTTCTATCATCTATACAATCAAGTATGATGTTGGAATCGTTCAAATTGCATTCAACTAAACGCCAAAATTTTTATTAAAAAATTCATTTTTGAAGCCACTAAACCTCCAAATTTCATTTAAAAAAAACAAACAGAAAAGATAATAATAAAACTTACTAGTTTACTAAGGACTGTTTTATAAATATATTTAACTAAGTATTTCTATGTAGGCTATATGTAAAATTGAATTTTAAACTATTAATATATAACTTAAGAGTTAACTCTCGATTTTAGAATTGAGCCAATTAACGAGTCCAACGAGTTAAGTTTTGTCTAACATGAGCTTAGTTTATTTGTTAGACAAACTTCATTACTATAGATAATTCACTACAAGAAATAAGAGATGTAGCGAAGGAAATTTTTCCTTCACATGAGGAGTTTTATATATAGCGAAGGAACAACAAAGGAACAAAATATAGTCACAATATAGTTATATATTATTGTTCAGAGGTTTTTTACGAGAGATAAAATTGGTCGCTGTTTTGTTTTAAATAAATTTTTTTAGAATTAATTGTGGTGAATATAAATACCTTAAATTTTTTACAATATTAAATTTACTTTTAATAACACTTTTTAAGTAACTTACAATATCAACTATTTATTTTAATAAACAATAAAATAAATAACTTTACACTACGTTAAACTTTAAATTTCTCCATAAAAGTTTATTTTTATGATCATAAATAATGTTAAAGTTAAAAAAAAATTAAATTAAATAATCCAAAAGACTTTAAATTTTATTTCAAGTACATAATATTAATCCAAAAAAGTCTTTTGGAGAATAATTTAAAGTAACTTTATTTTTTGGTATTATATTTAACATTCAATTAAATAACAATTAGGGAGGGCTTTAAGAAAGTTAGTTGAATTATTTAACTTTATTTTTTAATTCAGTTCTTTAATAAAGTTTAAATCATAATAAAAAATAAGAAATGAAAATAATCTCAAAAAAACTTAACTTTATTTCAAGTACTGAGTAGTGTGTGCGTGCGAAAGGGAAGCAATAGAGATCAAGGGTTTCGCTCAATCCTTAGCCAACTTGGTAGCTCTCTACCAATTTGGTTTCACCTCTCCATCCTTAGCTAGATAGATGGTAGCTCTCTACCAATTTGGTTTCACCTCTCTTCATTAGCCATAGTTTAGGCGGGAGAAATAAAAAAGTAGCGCCAAATTTTGCCGTAATTAGCGAGATCGAGATTTAATTGTGTGAATAATGTTTCCTACGGGTGAAGGTGTAAGGATCAGCCATAGCATGAGTTTACCCATTAATAATGCCTCATGGCAGTTAGTGTACAAGGGGGCTTGTGTAAGGTTTTAGGGTCTTTTTACTCTTTAAGTCAGGGTCATATCTGTCTTTATATTGGCAGGGTTATGTTAGTCTTTTGTATTTGCATTTTTGTTTGAGTTTTGTTGGAGCTGTGCTGAGGTGTAGTGAGCTTATTAGGTGACTGAAGTTTTGATACGGATTATGATTTGGTTCAATGAGAATTCTGTTTTCTTCCTCATTTCTTCTGAGTTTCTCCCTCTTTACTAATTCTTCTCTTACCTTGAAGGTTACTCCATAGTTTCAGCTCTAGATTCCTGCAATTACGATTTATTAATCACCTAATCCTTATCAATTCCTTACAACTTGGTATCAGAGCGAGTCGATCCTACCATGGCAACAAATAATCAGCGCCTCAATAACCTGGAAGAACAAATAGAGGAGCACACTGGATCCCTGCTGCAATTACGAACACAGCTGCAGGAGTCAGTTGTGAGCCTTAAACAGGATTTTGTAGCACAGTTGGTTGACCTCAAGCAGGACTTCGAAGTGAAAATGGATCAGAAGATGCAGCAGATGATGAAGGGGTTCGAAGCTCTGCTAACACTAAGATTTCCCGTGGTTCAAAACGATCCAAGTGTACTTCATAATCAATCTGGTTCCACGAACAATATTTTAAAGGTCGGAGGTAATAGTGATAATGGGGGGAAACATCATTTTCAAAACAAATAAATTTGAGTTTCCTAAATTTGATGGAACCAACCCTAGGTCATGGGTGAGAAAATGTAATACGTTATTTGCACACCACATAGTACCTGAGGATCAAAAGTTATACTTAGCTACTCTGAATTTGGATGGGGATGCCGAAGAATGGTATGCTGGATTCGTGCAAGAAGGAGTAGAATTGAACTAGAATGGTTTTGTTGATGAAATCATGGCTCGATTTGGTCCTGAGTCTCAAACAAATCCAATCGGAGAGCTCAAAAACCTGTAGCAGAGTGGTACGGTGGATGAGTATAGGAGACAATTTGAGGAATTAAAAGGATGGACACTGTTGAGAAATCCTACCCTTAATGAGAATTTTTTTTATGGATTGTTTCCTTGGAGGACTAAAGGAAGAATTAAGATTGGGAATTCAGGAACTTAAAGTAACAACTCTTACGGAGTTAATAAGAGTCGCCCGAGTAGAGGAGGCAAAACTTGAAGCCTGGTTGAAGAGGAGTAGGCAAGGAAACAAAACTAATGCTACTGGGAATTTTCAGAGACCTGCTGGGAGTTCTTTCCAAAAACCCATCCAATTCCATGGGTCAACAAATTCTGCTGTACCAGTTAGCCCACTGGAGCTTAGCAGGTCCCTACCCATTAGGGCTTTAACAAGAGAACAAATGGAAGAGAAAAGGAAGAAGATGAACCATACACCTTTGGGCATTAGTGTAAGAAACCACAGTTGTTTATGTTGCTGGCTTCTGAGGAGGGTGTGGAAGAGAATGAAGAGGAATTCTGTGAAGAAGAACTTTATAAAGAGACTATGGTAGAAGAACAGTAGGAGGCTCACATAACACTACATGCTTTATCTGGGCATAGTGTGAACAATACCATAAGGATTGTGGGAATGGCCAATGGTGGGTTCCTAAGGATTTTAATTGACAGTGGAAGCACAAATAATTTCTTGGATCCCCAAGCAGCTAGAAGGGTTAAAGCCAAGCTGCAGAATACTAAACCAATTGATGTGTCTGTGGCTGATGGATTTAAGGTCAGCAGTTATCAGGAATGCATGGGTCTCAGTTGGGCTGTACAAGGTGAGGAGTTCAACACTGATTTCAAAATTCTACCTCTTGGAGGCATAGATGCAGTGTTGGGTGTACAATGGCTTAAGGAATTCAATCCTGTAACCTTTGACTTCAATCATTTACAAGTAACCATTACCAAAAGAGGGAAAGAAGTTGTTTTGCAAGGTGAATCTGACACAGTGGTCCCTTCCCTTCAAATCATGACTTCTGGGGAATTCAGAAACACTTTAAATGCTACTACACATGACTATTTTGGTTACCTTTTTGGGTTGACTCAGAACAGTGATGAAAACACCAGGGCAGCAGAGGAACAAAAATAAAGGACTGGTGCTAAAGGGGGTAGCAAGACTGAGGTACATATGGAAGTTCTGTTAGACCAATTTAATGAAGTATTTCAAGAGCCCAAACAACTTCCACTAGACAGGAGTCACAACCACCATATTAACCTGAAAGAGGGCAGCCAACAAGTGAATTTGAGACCATATAGATACCCCCATGTGCAAAAGGAAGAGATAGAGAAATTGGTGAATGAGATGTTGGACACTGGGGTCATTCAACCCAGTAATAGTCCTTATGCTTTCCCTGTCTTACTGGTTAAAAAATAAGATGGGTCATGGAGAATGTGTGTGGACTATAGTTCTCTTAATGAACAAACTGTCAAGGATAAATTTCCTATCCCAGCCATTGATGAATTGTTAGATGAGTTGCATGGAGCTAGGTGGTTTTCCAAGATGGACCTTAGGTCTGGTTATCACCAAATCAGGGTGCATAAGCCTAACATCCCTAAAACTGCTTTCAGAACACATACTGGCCACTTTGAATTCTTGGTTATGCCATTTGGCTTGACCAATGCCCCTGCAACCTTCCAATCTCTCATGAATGAGGTATTCAAACCTTACCTCAGAAAATTTATTCTAGTCTTTTTTGATGATATACTGGTCTATAGTAAAACTTATGAAGACCATTTGGAACACCTAAGGATTACTCTGCAGCTATTATTGGATAACAAGCTATTTGCAAAAAGAAGTAAGTGTATGTTTGGAATGGGGCAGGCTCAGTACTTAGGGCATGTTATTTCACTTGAAGGAGTCTCCACTGATCCAGAAAAGATTGATTGTATGGTTAGGTGGCCTTTACCAACCAACATTAAAATTTAAGGGGATTTTTGGGGCTCACAGGTTATTATATGAGGTTTATCAGAAACTATGGTGCAATAAGCAGACCTCTAACAGAACTGTTAAATAAAGATGGGTTCCATTAGAATGAAGAAGCTACAAAAGCCTTCCAGGCTCTTAAGGAAGCAATGACTAAAGCTCCAGTCCTGACCATGCCTAATTTTGATATACCTTTTGTATTGGAGGTTGATGCTTCATACTATGGACTAGGTGCTGTGTTGATGCAACAGGGCCGACCCATAGCTTACATCAGTAAAGTAATAGCCTCCAAACATCTTGGTTGGTCTACTTATGAGAAAGAACTTATGTCTGTAGTGTATGCTGTGGGAAAGTGGAGGCACTATCTGTTGGAAAATAAAGTTCTAATAAAGACTGACCACCAGAGCTTGAAGTATTTGTTGGACCAGAGGGTTACCACAACCAACCAGCAGAAGTGGATAACTAAACTATTGGGATTAGATTATGAGATTATCTACAGAAAAGGGAAATAGAATGTAGCTGCTGATTGCTTGTCTAGACCACTTGGACAGGAAGAAGCTACTTACAGTTGTTCTGCTACATCTACTGTAGTACCCAACTGGATTTTAGAATTAGCTTTGTCTTGGGAAGCTGATGAAGGCTTAAGGGAGATTATTGCCCAATTGTTGATGGACTCCCAATCTCTGCCGGGATATTCTTACAATAATGGTAAACTTAAATTCTGAGATAGATTGGTGGTAGGACCTGACATGGACCTCAGGAAAAGATTATTGGATGAATTTCATGCTTCTCCTTTGGGGGGACATTCTGGGATTAGAGGATCATATGAAAGAATTAGCAAATTCTTTTTCTGGCCTACCATGAGGAGTGACATTATTAAAATGGTAAAGGAATGTGACATTTTCCAGAAACAAAAGCATGAAACTATCTCCCCACCTGGTTTATTACAACCCCTTGTTGTTCCTGAAGTCCCTTGGAAAGATATCTCAATGGATTTCATTGAAGGACTACCAAATTCACATGGATCAACTACCATATGGGTAATAGTGGATAGGTTAACCAAATATGGCCATTTTATACCACTAAAACATCCCTTTACAGCCACTAAAATAGGCCAGATCTACATTGCTCAGGTGTACAAACTACATGGGTTCCCATCCACCATTGTGTCTGATAGAGACAGATTTTTTGTGAGCTTGTTTTGGTAGACCCTCTTCAAATTGATAGGAACTAAACTGCATTTAAGTTTAGCTTACCACCCTCAAAGGGATGGCTAAACTGAAAGGCTGAACCAAACTCTAGAATGTTATTTGAGATGTATGGTGGCTCAAAAACCAGCTGGTTGGGTCCAATGGCTTCCACTGGCAGAGTGGTGGTATAACACCCACTACCATTGTGGATTGAAAGCAATTCCTTTTGAAGCATTATATGGTTATAAAGCCCCATTCTTGAATTTCCACCAATTTGGAAGAGTTCATAACCAGGCAACAAGGGAATTTTGTCAAGAAAGGACTAGCCAACTGCAATTACTTAAACAGAATCTAAGAGATGCTCAGTCTAGAATCAAGCTTTATGCTGATAAACATAGAAGTGAGAGGTCCTTTGAGGTGGGTGACATGGTATATTTGAAGGTTAGACCCTATCAGCAAACTACACTATCTCAAGCTAAATTTGGCAAGTTATCTCCTAAATATGTCGGTCCATTTCCTGTGATAGAAAGGGTGGGACAGGTGGCCTACAGAATACAATTGCCTACAAAAGCAAAGATTCACCCAGTATTTCATGTCTCTTTGTTAAAGAAAAAGATTGGACTTCATTCCTCCGTCTCTCCAACTTTTCCTATGGTTAACAGTCAAGGCAAATTCTTGGGTGTGCCGGTAGATGTGTTGGACAGAAAGGTGCTGAAGAAAAACAATGTCGTTGCAGTGGAGGTCCTAGTTCAGTGGTCCAATACCTTACCTGCAGAGGCAACATGGGAAGACTGGGAGCAGCTGCATCAAAGATTTCCACAATTTCAACCTTGAGGACAAGGTTGTTTTGATGGGAAAGGGATTGTAAGGATCAGCCATAGCATGAGTTTACCCATTAATAATGCCTCATGGCAGTTAGTCTACAAGGGGGCTTGTGTAAGGTTTTAGGGTCTTTTTACTCTTTAAGTCAGGGTCATATCTGTCCTTATATTGGCAGGGTTATGTTAGTCTTTTGTATTTGCATTTCTGTTTGAGTTTTGTTGGAGCTGTGCTGAGGTGTAGTGAGCTTATTAGGTGACTGAAGTTTTGATACGGATTATGATTTGGTTCAATGAGAATTCTGTTTTCTTCCTCCTTTCTTCTGAGTTTCTCCCTCTTTACTAATTCTTCTCTTACCTTGAAGGTTACTCCATAGTTTCAGCTCTAGATTCCTGCAATTACAATTTATTAATCACCTAATCCTTATCAATTCCTTACAGAAGGGAATATCATTAATCCCAAAATTTTAGCCCAAGTTCATCTTCAAATTTGCTCCTTCTGTCCCAATTGCAGAAGTCCTAACTTCGAAGACCCAAAGACTCGTCTATTTGTTCGAAGGTATTTTTTCTAACAACTTTGTTCATCTGTATTCCATTAGTTGCTGTAATGATTCATATATACAGACACATGTATGTATATGTGTTAGAGACCCTATTCTTATACTTTTTGATTAAGCAATTGAGAGGTAATTACTCATTTGCTATATTGTGCTATATGAGAATTGCTCCATTAGTTGGTTAATCATATGTTTAACTGTGAAATAACAGTGTGTGATGTTAGATTATATAACCATTGATTACTTACAGAGTATTGGTATCATTTGTAGCAAATGATATGTTATGGAAAACTTAAAGTAAATTGAAGATGATCAAGTTAGGAAGTTATTTAGAGTACAAACTAATATGTTTAGTTTAACTGTGTATATCCGACTATCATAGCTGGAATTGGTATAGAGGAGATAGGTTGGATGTGTGGAGGCATAAGGGAGATAAAAATGGGATTGAAGAGCATACCAATAGCTATGAAAAGGGTGTCTTAAAACTATGCACACTAACTGTTTGATAAATGTCCCAAGTGGGCTGTCTTGGCTAAAAACTAAATATTAGACAAAATTAAAGTTTGGACTTGGTTTATATAACACATGTGATAATAACTAGCAAGCTTAAGCCTATTAGAATGAAACAAAATTCAATCTTAAGCCAAAGTAAAAAATTAAAAAGTGGTATGTCAAGGTAACTTTGAGTGCTGTTTTGGACAACCTACTAAGACTGAAATGGAGGTGATGTAAATACTAAAAAATACTTCCATAATTACAAAGATCTGTATCGAAAAATCTGTCCTGTTCACATCTGGCAAGGTATTGAAGACAAGGTTGTGCTTTTTGAATTACAAAGATATGTATCGAAAAATCTTCCCTGGATACATTACCATTAAGTTCCTCATGGTGGGCATTTGCTTGTGTATGATAGTGCTGTGTGTGAAGCTATTTTAAGATCTCTTTTATTGGGAGATGATCCTCCATTGTATAAACCTAAATATGGGAATTGGTTATTTATATCTTCTTGTTGTCATCAAATTGATGACCCCTTCATTGTATTGATTCTTAGATAATGAAGAAACAATTTTATTTTATAATTTTCAGAAACTTCCAGTGCACTATCCAATGCCTATGTGGTCTGAATGTTAGTAGATAGTTTTATAGTGAAGGTGTACTTGCAGTATCATGGCATCATAGAACATTATCTGATGCTGCCAAATGCAATATGAAATCTTGCATTAAAAATATGCAGCACTGATCATATAGAAATTTAGGACATTTTCATAAAATGTACTAGAAAACTAGACAATTCATCTACTTTTGTTGGGGTTAGATCAAAATATATACCAATGCATTCAATTTGTAGATGACTAATTGCCTTTGGCCTTTATTTGAAAATACCAAAAATATGGGTGAAAATACCAAAAACACATGTAAATAGTGTTCCCCTATAATTACAAAAAGGTTAGATATCACAAGAAAACACCCAAAGAATCATATTAAATAGAGGAAATTCCCTGCAACTGTTAAGCCATTCTGTTAACACCAACCAATTTAAAAACCTGACATCATATATTGGGTAAATAGTTCCTATATTATCATTTTTTTAGATAAGTAAATAATAATCTACAAAAAGCACCAAAAAGAGGGGCGAATCCAAGAACTCAACATGGGTGAAAAAGCTACTGCTACCTCCTAGTAGCTTGTCCATCTCCATATTTGAGATATTGAGCTTATAAATCTAGTACCTAGGAGGGTCTCCTCCATATCTGATCTTCATTCGATGGTTCTACCATGCCTTTTGGGCGTTCACCATTGCACTTGCGGCAAGCCACATTATTTCTGTAATTTAGAAAATCACATCTACAAAAATAAAATTGTTGGCCACTAAGTTTCACTAATTAAATATTAATTCAATCTCAACTATGATAATAAAGAGATTCACGAGGGACATTCCCATTCTCCAGGATTCAGCTCCATTTTTGGACGCTGTTCTGGGCAGCGCAAACACTTGGTGTTGAAGGCAAAATTCATAAGCCCACACCTACAAACAACCCATTGGGAATGAGGATGCAGATTAATAAAGTGCATTGAACACAATGCATATGAAATCTACGTTAAATTTTGTAGTCCTCAACTCAAGGATATAACAACAACAATGGGCTTATGATGTTCATGGCCTCTTAGAACAAACAACACAAAGAAAAAGGTAACAGATTTGATGTTTCAACCTATATAAAAGCTTTAGGCATGCATCCCTTAAAAAATAACTCATTTGTTTCTTTTGGTATCCTAATTATATATTTTCATTACTTTTATTTTTATTTTTATTTTAACTCATTAACGAATGTTGAATGCATAATTTGAGAATTCAAGTAGAAACTTTTTCCCAATAAGACATGGCTAGTTTCCTTAATCAGTAGAAATGATAATTTCAAGTGCATCTGTTAGACCTGGGGCCTGTTTCTTGCAGCCTGTAAATTATGATAGAAGATTCCATATTCAGATAACATGATACATAACAGATTCACCATTTCAGTTTGCGCAAAAAGAATGTAATTAAGAAGTTTTGTAGCCATATTCATCTACTTTTGTTGTTATTATAATAATCACCACCAGGAGGAACATGATGAACATGACTAATTGTCTTTGGCCTTTATTTGTTTTCTCATGTATTGAAGGTGTGACAACTAGAGAATTTATAATATTAATAAAATCTTAAATGATTAAATAAAGGTTAAATAATAAGACCTAGACTGGAAATAGAGTATGAATTTAAAAATGGGTTAAGTTCAGATCACCACCTGGGATTTGACGTCTTTCCCACTTAACCACCTGTAGTCAGTAAAGCTACATTTAAACTCCCGATTTTTTGAGTTGAAGTGAAAATGTCACCTTTTCCATTCAACTTAACTGTGCGTGTATGTCAGACGCCAAAAGAGCGTGAGAAAGGGCTGTAACGGTAAAAAAAGACTGGTAAAGGTCTGAAATACCCCCTTCTTCTTCCTCTTGACTTTTAAAAGACATTCAACTTCATTTTTTTCTAGCCCATTGCAGCTCCATCGCAGACGAAATTAAAGGCTACTAGCAGACGAAATTGAAGGCTACTAAAAGACCAAATTCACAACTAAGGTATGCACATAAACTTATTTCTTCCCTATTTCAATCCAAAAGTGATTTCAATCTAAGGTATGCACATGAACTACTAGCAGACGAAGTGATTTTAATCCATCTCTCAATTTTGACCCATCTTTTCCATTGATCTGCAGATCCATTATCCTCTTCTCTCATCTTTTTTAATCCATCTCTCAATTTTGATCTGATTTTGTTCAGAAAGATCACAGATCTGTTTGTTCCCGAATATTTTGTTGGATAGATTTGCGATTTTCTGAAGGTAATTTCATCATAGTCGATTTGTGAGACTATTATATGGTTGATTTACTTATGCATATGATTTATGTTGAGAGATGGATTGAAATCACTTGGCAATGTTGAAGAGAGAATTCAGTGAAGTTGAACATATATATACATTTATGGTCTACTCTTTGATATTATTCTTCGTGTTGTTTATGTGAATTAGGAGTCATGTCTTCGTCAAGCAATGATGTAGGAAGGATGAATGGTGACTTGCGCTACATACCTAGGCGATGTAAATGTGGAAAAAAGGCAAGTGTAAGAATTGTTGACTCGAACAAACCATCGAAGGGGAGGTTATATTTTGTATGCGATGAGTGTGAGTTTTGGGCATGGTGCTTGCCTTCTACAACAACCTCAAGTGGTATAGTCAGTGGCCCCAATGAAGACAATGACAGAATGGGGACATTGGTGAGTGGAACAAAATGCAAGTGTTCGTGTGAGCTGAATAACATACCAAGTAGGATGATAGTTGTTGAAATTAATGTGAAGATGATAATTGTTGTTGGACTTGCGTTGTATTTCATGTCAGTCATGATGTATTTTATTAGTAACAAATGAGTGTTTGTAATGTGTAATGGTAGGTAATGTTTAATGTTTAATGGGAATGTTTAATGTTTAATGGTAATGTTTCATGGAATGTATAAACTGTCTTCATGGAATGAAATATTGCAAGGTGATTAAACAAGGTGCAGTAAAGCAATATTGCAAAAATAATTCCAAAATGGACAATCAACATTGTCAAAACATTGCCCATTGATGCCCACTATAGTAGACAAAGTATATGACTGTACCTACAGTTAATTCTACCAACTATAAAACACTGCCCATTGATGCCAAAAACATTGACAAGACAAAAATTAACCAAAAACTACCCATTGAAACATTAAAGCCTTAATCCCCCCCTTCCTCCCTTTTTTGGTGATATCTTGCTCTTTATGGCTCCCTTCTTTATGTTCTTCCTCGTAGGCTGTGAACTTGAAGCAGGCTGATTACTCCACATAGTAGACAAAGTTGGTATAGGATTAGGTTGAGAGCTTGATTTGGGTTGAATAGGTATTTCTGAAGTTGTTGTAGTAGTCCCTTTACTGGACTGTCCTCTAGTCTGCAGCTTTTGTGGTCTGGGATTTGGCTGAAAAGTAATGCACAAGCCTGTTTGTTATCCCAAATAAAGGTTTCAAACAACATATTATAGTATATTTTGTTTGATTTACCTTAACAGGAATCTGTTGCACATTAGTTGCAGTCCCTTTAGTGGACTGATGTGGTCTGGTAGGAATGTCTGACTGTGCTGCACTTTGTGCAGTTGACTGATGTTGTTTGCTATTTGTCTAAAAATCGAAACATGTTAAACTGTTATAAATAAATGTTAAAAATACAATTGATAGTATGAAAAACATAAAGTATATACCTTGTTCATCTTTGAAATAGGATGAAAAGGCAATGTACATGCCCTACTGTTATGCCCTAGTGTTAAACACCTTGCACATGTGACAGTGCCACCTTTTCTTGATGCTTTTTGTTGGTTTTTGGTTCATCTGCAGCCATTTTTCTGAGTTTCCTTGGTCTGCCAGTGGGCTTATGATAGAGTGGAGGCTGAATCTGTGCAAAATTGGAATGAACCCATTCATGGTGACTTGGCACAGGCTTTATGATAAAGTTATATGTGTTCAAGTATACATCCTTGCTATAGCAATGATGGCAATAAGCCTCTGGCTGCTCCCTATTTGCCCATATTGCAGACACAGCATGTCTGCAAGGAATCCCACTAAGCTGCCACATCTTACAACCACAAATCCTTTCATTCAAATTCACAACCCATGTTCTGTCATCAACTTCTACTTCAAATTCTCCACACCCAGACTTCAAAGCAGTGCATCCCCTATAAGCTTTCTTAATCATCTCCAATTTTTTCTGAATTCTGGGCCCAAGTGACCCTACATACTTGTCCATGCCTTCCCTTTTTACCTGAAACCTAACCATTAATTTCTTTCTTATCCACTCTAGCATATTTATTATACCTTTATCCCTTGCCTCCAGGATGTAATTATTCCACGACTCATTCAAGTTGTTCACTACTACATCACACTTACAGTGGGGTGAAAAATGAGATCTGGCCCAAAATTTTGGTCCAACAGCCATTAACCACTTAGCTGCTTCTGCATCAGCTTTGTGCACCTCCTTCATGGCTGCTTCAAATGAGAACATGTCACCACAACTAGCTGCATTCCAGAACAAATCCCTAAGCAGCTTCCCCCTAAACTTAATCTTGAAGTTGTTGTACAAATGCTTTAAACAAAATCTATGTTCATTGTTAGGTAACATTGTATTAAACACCTCTACTAGCCCCTTCTGCCTATCAGAAATGAAAACATACCTTCTTGTTTCATTTTCACCTATATCATCTAGAAGCTGAGTAAGAAACCACTGCCAACTATCTTTACATTCAATTTCAACTACAGCAACTGCAATGGGAAATATGTTGTCATTAGCATCTCTTCCTATAGCACTTAGTAGCTGCCCTCCAAAGACCCCCTTTAAAAAACACCCATCTAACCCTATAATAGGTCTACACCCAACTAGGAAACCATTTTTGGAAGCAGCAAGCCTCATATAAACCCTCTGAAAAACAGGTAGTGAACCAGGTCTTTCATCTAGACCCTCACTACAAAATTTGAAGACTGTTCCAGGGTTAAACTGTTTGACTGTCTCCACATAATCCATCAGCTTGTTATACTGCTCTCCTACATCACCTTGCATATGTTGTAAAGCCTTTCTTTTACCTCTATATAGGGATGATTTACTTAGACTAGAGTTACATTCTTTTTGTGCCTTCTTCTTCCATGCCTGCAAATCCCACTTAGGATTATCTCTCAAGTCATGCATATATTTTTTGGCCAAGTATCTACTGTCAACAAGATGATTCTTATCCTGTCCAGCACATGTATGGTCCCCCCCCCAAAGATTTTATCTTTAAAGTCTGCTCACCCTGTTTGACTGATGCATGAATCCTCCATTTACAATTTTCATCTTTACACTTAGCAGTTATTCTTTTTCTGTTGTTTTGAATATACTTTATGTCAAACCCCCCTTTAACAGAAAATTCAACTAATGCTTGTCTAAAAATGTCATGATTTGAAAATTCCATTCCAATCTCAAATTCTATCTTACCCATATCAGTTGCCTCATTAAACTCCATACATCCATTTCCATCTAAATTGTCCTCATCATCTGACAGAACAAACTTCCTCCTTAATGCATCTTTCCCTTCTCCATCATCATCATCACTCCACCAATCCTCTACAAAGACATCATTCACATTCACCTTTGGTTCATCTATTTTTTTTTGCCTTCTTCAAATATATCATCATCCCCAGGCCCCTCTAGATCCTCATCCATCCATGGTGGATTCTCTGCTTCTTCCCCAATATCATTATCAGCGTGGTCTGGAATTTTTTCCATTGTATGTTTTGTTTGTTTTTTAGGCTTTCCAGTTTGTTTCCCTTTTTCTTTGTCTGTTTCTTTCTGCTGCCCTTTATTTGTTTTTTTTGCTTCCCTTTATTAGTAGTACCACTTTGGTTAATGTTATCAGTTGTTTCACTTTGAACACCAAAGTCTTTTTCATTTTCACTTTGGTTAATGTTATCAGTTGTCAAACCACAAATTTGCCTAACAGTTTCTGGGTCAACAACTTCTGGGTCAACAACTTGTATGGGACCCTCCCCTTCTTCTCCATATATATGCACCTCCTCACTCTCTGCATTAACTAAGAAATCAATCATATCAATGACATCCCTGTCATTTTGCATATATAATGCCCCACCCTCCCAAATTTCATATCCCGGTACAATATAATAAATATTCACATGTGAGACTGGATTTAAAGTAAAGTGGTATTCATGTATACTAAGCAAAGAAAGGTAATCCAACCCAACATTCTCTATTATTTCTTCACTACCCCCAACATATTTATGTACTGGATCTTGAACAAACTTCCCACCATAATGAAAAATAATTCTGACAGACATTCTGCATTAAACAAATGAAGGAGAAATGTTTGAATAATATACAACACATTATAACAACAATCACAATGTAGTGGACCAAAGTCAGTGGCAGACACGGGGGGACAATAATAGTAATAAAGAAAGGGGGACCATAGTAAGCATAATTTATCCAGGACCAAATATACTAACTAATTCCACACAAAAACATGCATGTATATACAACAAACAACTCAAAAAGTGAACAGACCCCAAATCTATCAGACGTATGAAATCTATCAGACAAGGTGAAATTTACCTAAATCTGCACCAAATTAAGTATCACAGACCCCAAGTTCCACAACGAACCCAGTAAATCACGAAGTTGATGCCTTTAATCTCCAAGTTCCACCACGAACACACTAACCCACAACTTATTTCTCTCAGATTTGGACTGTTTCACCACGATCGCTCGCCTCTCTCTAGCCCTAGATATAAAACTGAAATGAAATGAAACAAAACCCTATCTCATCTGTCGTTTTCAATATATATATGAAGGGTAATTAAGTCTTTAGCCAACTCAAGTAACGGAGTTAAGACGAAAAGCATTTATTCACTTCAACTCAAAAAGTCGGGAGTTTAAATGTAGCTTTACTGACTACAGGTGTTTAAGTGAAAAGACGTAAAACCCTAGGTGGTCATCTGAACTTATCTCTTTAAAAATTTTGTGAAGGGCTTATATGATTTTGTGTATTGTTTATATATTTATAAAGAGAATTAAGAATAAAGTCTTGTAACCTAATATATATATTAGGTATGGAAATTAAATAACCTAAGGGTTATAATAGGAAAGGATGTTAGTATTTAAAATTTTTACTAATCTAAGAGATTAAGTTTATTATCTCAATGAATTAATTTTAAAGTCTAATTGGTTTAAGTAATTAAATATATTTGAGTAAGGAATTAAATTACAATTGAGTGAATAGAAACCCTAATTAAATGATTAGGGTAGAATAGAATTAAAATTAGTGGACTATGTTAATTTACATAGCCCAATTATTTTATTAAGCAAGCCCAAAAGAATTAAATTCAAAGCCCAATTCTTTGCCCACTAGTTAAGAGATATTTTGGACATTTGAGTAAGCAAGATAAGGAAATAAAATTAAATCAAAAAGGAGTAAAAGGGCCCAAAATTTCGGCCCAATGGGGGGAATGAACAAGGAGCACGTGATGATATGATTACTTTACCTTTAGTAGTTCAACGACTCCCATCATTGTCCCTTATGTCAAGCTCTTCTTTTAACACCTCATTTCTCCAAGAGAGCAAGCAAACACCTTAATAGTGAGAGAGAGAAAACAAGATTGGTGGAAGATTTTATACATACATATGGTATGTATCTATACCTTTTATCTAACTATTATTATGTTCTCTCTTTATTTCACTTTCATCTCATCTCACTTCCAAGCTTAGCAAACAAATCAAGAGAGAGAGAGAGAGAGAGAGAGAGAGAGAGGAGAGGGACAGTGGAAAGAGGGAGAGAGAGAGAGAAGGAAGTTTTGATCTTTCTTTTACTCTAAATCATCATCTATTTTGATAAATCAAGGAAGTATAGCCACAAATCAAAGGTATAAACACATTTTATCAAAGTTATTTTTAATTGTTTGAATCAAAACTTGGATTTATGGTTCAAAACTCCAAAACCTTAGATCTATATGTTTATAAGTGTTATATGTTTAGATCTATCACTTTTAAGTATCAAAAGTTAGATCAAAAGCAAGAAAAAGAAAACTATATTTTAAAGTTAGAAAACCTTAATTTTTCTTAGCATAAATTATGTTTTGCTTGGATTTGGTGTAATAGATCATAGATAATGGTAGATACATGATCTTAAGGTGTATTAGTATGTATTATGATGGTTTATGATGTTTAATGTTTGGTTAATCAAGAGATCTTGGAAGATTTCTTAGAAATCATAAAAACTGGAAAATCAGATTTTGAGAAAATGCAACGTGAAATTCAAACGACCATATCTCTCTTAATATTTCGAATTTTTGAGTGTGGTCAATTTCTGCAGTTAGATCTATGAGTCTTCTAATAGATCCAAGTGGAATCAATGAAAAAATTTATGTAGATTTCCGTCTGGATAGTTTTTAGGAAAGTAGGAAAAATCTAAAAAACCCAAAATGTGATCTGCCCGATTTTTCCATGGGCAGTTTCATCTGCTTAAATTATGAAATAAATTCCAATCTTTTGGGACATTAAAATATATGGGATAAAGTAGCTTTTATCCAAAAATGAGCTCATTCCGACTTAAATTAACCAAGTTATGACCATTTAAATATTTGTATTTTTTTGACAAAAATCGCTATAACCGGAGTTATATAACTCCGATGGCCACGAAATTTAAACTGAAAGTTCATGTTAACATGTGTAAGATCCTGTCAAGAGTTGTGAATTTTTGGAGTTAAGAGTGAGGTAGCTAATTTCTTAAGGAATTAACTAGAAACGGATTTTTGAAAAATACTGAAGGAAATTGAAAAATTCTTGAAAAATTATTTTTGTGTATGGAATATATGTCTATATGTGTGGCCAAAAGATAAAAAAATAATAAGATGATTTGGTTAAAAAAGAAAAATCCAGTTTGCTGGATTGGAACCTAGTTTGCTAGATTGCAATCTGGATTGCTGGATTGACAATCAAGTTGTTGGATTGATCTGTTTAGATAATTCAGGTTGCTGGATTAGTAGATTTTGTCAATCCAGGCTTGCTGGATTGGATGTAAGTTGAATCCAGGCTTGCTGGATTAGATGTTGGTTGAATCCAGGCTTGCTGGATTGGATTCAGTTTGAATCTAGGCTTGCTGGATTGGAGGTCTGTTGAATCCAGTCTGCTGGATTGGAAAATAGTTTACTAAATTGAAATTCAATCTGAATCCAGGCTGCTGGATTAGGGATTCGACTTACTAAATTATAAAGGACTTATAAAATGAAAGACTAAGTGTTAATTCACAAGTTGTATAATAAAGTTAATGATAAGTCTAAGGTACTGCACTCGTACCGTACCCTTTAATGGTTGATATATAGTAGTTGGGCTAAACGACTCCTTCATATGGAGAAGGTATCTACGAAATAGTAATCGATCTAACTCACTGTGAAAACAGTGTCGACGAGACGAAAACTAATTTGTTAGTTGTTTGTGAAAAACCACTCAGTATACTATATTGAATACTATTAAAGACTTGATCTGTGCTAGGTTTAGACTTGTAAATAAGTATGGTGTTAAGGATATTTAATATTTGACTATATGGTTAAGTGTTAGATAGTTTACTTTTAAAGTAATGGTATTATGAGAAAGTATGTTATACTAATTTAAAGATCAATCTTATAACTGATATGTCTTTTCAATAAAGACATTAAATTAGATTTCATAGCAGTAATCGACGATACAGGCAAGTTTCTACACTCTTTTATTGAGCAAGTTTTTTTTAACTCAAAATTGAGTTATATTTTCAAAGCATGTTCTTGAATAATTATTGTTAATTATTCACATTTATACTGATTATTGATTCGCACTTAGTGCATGTTGCATATGTTCATCAGGTATGAAAGGCTGATCACCTTCATTACCATTTGGTTCAGTTAAAATTTGTTCATGTTCATTGTTGGCCATTTATCATTATTGACTCGGTCATTCATTTATGAAAATTGATTTATATTATTCCACAATTATTATATTGTTGAAAGTTTGTCAGATTATTATTCTTTTCAATCATGATATATCTTTATTTGAACTTAAACTTGTTGGGGCAAACTTGTTGCTCACCCTTGCTATATCATGATAAATATTTCAGATAAAGACGAAACTTCGGACACAGTCAAAGGCAAAGACAAGTTCTACGATGAAATTATTATACGGTTAAAACGGTAATAGTATAGGATACAAATGACATTGTATGTCGTGTAGGATATTGAATGCAGGTATTAAGTTAAGGTTACAGACCTTGAGAATTATGTGTAAAAGTTATTGTATAAACAATTTATGTTTATATCTTCCGCATTAGTTATAGAAATGATGTATCGTAACGTACCAGGTCCGAGGTTCATAGGACCCGAATTTGGGGGTGCTACATTTGGTATCAGAGCTGTAGGTTATAAACCTTAAGTAGGGTTATCTTAGGCTATAACCGCAGAAATGAGGAATAGGAATAAACTCAAATAGAGTTTAAATTCTAAGTGATGAAATTGGGCAAGGTATTAATAAGTCAATAAGATTCAAAGAAGAATCTTGACAAGTAATAAAGATCTAAAGTTACCTAACTCTGATAATAAAGATGAACAGTAGTAATGAATAGATAGAGTCTAAAAAACTAAAAGTATAAAGGGAAAGAAGATCGTAAAATAAAGCGATCATAACATAGAAAAAAATCGTAATATAATACGATTATAATATCATATTACAACGTGATCTGATGAGGTCATAAGAGGACAGATGATCAATCTATTGATTGAAGACTTTATAACAGAATTGCTATACGAATATGGTACTATAAAATAGTACGAGTTAATTTCAGAAAAGAGTTGTGAATTGTAGATACTGATTAAATGGAATTCGTATTGAGCAAAGAGGGAGCTAGGATTATGTGGGATTTCAATTGAGGACTCATGTGATAGCTGAGTTGTACAAACCTTTGTATGGGCGGGGGTTTTGTGCTTGGTCTAACGACTACTTAGTTTATCACATTGATAATCATTGAAATATTGGTTTCACGCTATTCACTATATGTATGATGAGAAGGTGATTCTTTTCTCATGTGTATAATGGATAGGTAGAGAATATAAGATTTGGTGCGAGTTCTTTAAACTCATACGTATGGTAAGTTCGTGACTTATAATCGTATGGTGGTACCCTCAGTGAATGGACGACTTTGGTTTGACTAGGATACGTTCCTAAACCCATATGATTGTGGTAAGTTCCTGAACTCATAACGTGTGGTATGTTTGATGAACTATACAGGGGTATAGGAAAAATTATGAATGAAGGATTGAGGAGAATAGAAATAGATAGAATTATTAAGCAATTGATCATTAGAAAAAATTGATGTTGATGGTGGAAGCATAGGTATTCCAAATCTTCTAGCTGTGCTAGACTTCGAAATTTTTGACATCAAGCTAAATTCGCACTAATGTGTCTTCAACAATATAAATGAATTTTTGTTATCAACAACACATTGTTACAATTGTGTAGAAGTGGGTTTCGTACCACTAACACATCGTTACCTGTTGTGGTATGATAATACCAAAAATGAATTGTTGTTATCCTCAAAACATGGTGACAAGTGTGTATGTGTGAACTTCGGGACCCTGACACATCGCTACCTGTTGAGGTATGATAACACTAAAATTGATTTTCAAAGATTTTTGAATCATTTAAAAGAAAAGTCTATGCTAATTGTTTCGGCCAGACAAAAATTATTTGAAATATCAAAATATATTTTATATATCATCAATGCATCATAGAACCTGGTGCAAAGATGATAAAAACGATGGAGTCATTAATGCAGTCTTACCTAGTGTCGGATATGATCTAAAGATCGTCAGTCCACTATAGTATATTATTGTATGACAAAGTCACAAAATGACAGAATCTTCAACGGACTGTAAATACAGTGCGGTATAATGACGTCATAAAATAATTTTTAGAATTTTAAAGAAATAGTCAAGTGTCAATTAATTTTGGCCAAACATATGTTTCGATTGATGTTAGAATTATTGGTATATGTCTAAGCTAATTGATTCAGCTAGACAAATGTTTATGAAAATTCAAGTATCTCTTTGAAAAATTATCCCGAACCATATTGTTTTGATTCGGAATTTAGGCTGAGTATGAACAACCCGTAATGGAGAAATTGTTTTTGTGCCCAAGGCGAACAGAGTGAACGCATTTATCGTTCAAACAGATAATATTGATCAATACAGGACAAAACGGGGCTGATCACCTTACATGTCCGTAAGACCAGAGCGGTTTACAAATGAATTTCTGTTTAAAACTTTTTGAAATTGAAAAATGAAAGTTCATGGCCGCTCAGCATAATTTAAAAAGTTTTTTTAACTCCTTGGGGAGAAGTCTGGGTAGAATGTGATGATAGAATAGTTCCTCATAGAAGGAAGCTTTATGTATTCATTAAACTGAGAATGAAATCAGATAAAGGTTAAGTTGAAAGACCTAGTTTTTATGAATAAAAGGAATAGGGATTAGTAGGCTGTAATTTCGAGGACGAAATTCTTAGAAAAAGGAGTGAATGTGATAACCTGAGAATTTATAAGATTAATAAAATCTTAAATGATTAAATAAAGGTTAAATAATAAGACCTAGACTGAAAATAGAGTATGGATTTAAAAATTTTGTGAAGAACTTATAAGATTTTGTGTGTTGCTTATATATTTATAAAGAGAATTAAGAATAAAGTCTTGTAACCTAAGATATATATTAGGTATGACAAGTAAATAACCTAAGGGTTATAATAGGAAAGGATGTTAGTATTTAAATTTTTTACTAACCTAAGAGATTAAGTTTATTATCTCAATTAATTAATTTTAAAGTCTAATTGGGTTAAGTAATTATGTATATTTGAGTAAGAAATTAAATTATAATTGAGTGAATAGAAATTGTAATTAAATGATTAGGGTATAATAGAATTAAAATTAGTAGACTATGTTAATTTACATAGCCCAATTATTTTATTAAGCAAGCCCAAAAGAATTAAATTCAAAGCCCAATTCTTAGCCCACTAGTTAAGAGATATTTTGAACATTTGAGTAAGCAAGATAAGGAAATAAAATTAAACCAAAAGGGAGTAAAAGGGCCCAAAATTTCGGCCCAACTGGGGGAATGAACAAGGAGCATGTGATGATATAATTACTTTACCATTAGTAGTTCAACGACTCCCATCATTGTCCCTTATGTGTCAAGCTCTCCTTTTAACACCTCATTTCTCCAAGAGTGCAACCAAACACCTTAATAATGAGAGAGTGAAAACAAGATTGGTGTGAGATTTTATACATACATATGGTATGTATCTATACCTTTTATCTAACTATTATTATTTCTTCTCTTTATTTCTCTTTCATCTCATATCACTTCCAAGCTTAGCAAATAAATCAAGGAAGAGAGAGAGAGAGAGAGAAGAGGGATGGTGGGAAGAGGGAGAGAGAGAAGGAAACTTTGATCTTTTTTCTACTCTAAATCATCATCTATTTTGATAAATCAAGGACGTATAGCCACAAATCAAAGGTATAAACACATTTTATCAAAGTTATTTTTAATTGTTTGAATCAAAACTTAAATTTATGGTTCAAAACTCCAAAATCTTAGATCTATATGTTTATAAGTGTTATATGTTTAGATCTATCACTTTTAAGTATCAAAAGTTAGATCAAAAGCAAGAAAAAGGAAACTATGTTTTAAAATTAGAAAACCTTAATTTTTTTTAGCATAAATTATGTTTTGCTTGGATTTGGTGTATGTTTGGTGTAATAGATTATAGATCATGGTAGATCCATGATCTTAAGGTGTATTAGTATGTATTATGATAGTTTATGATGTTTAATATTTGGTTAATCAAGAGATCTAAGAAGATTTCTTAAAAATCATAAAAACTGGAAAATTAGATTTTGAGAAAACGCAACGTAAAATTCAAACTACCATATCTCTCTTAATATTTTGAATTTTTGAGTGTGGTCAATTTTTGGAGTTAGATATATGAGTCTTTTAATATATCCAAGTGGAATCACTAAAAAAATTCATGTAGATTTTCGTCTGGACAGTTTTTAGTAAAGTAAGAAAAATCTGAAAAACCCGAAATGCGATCTGCCCAATTTTTTCAGGGGCAGTTTTGTCCACTTAAATTAAGAAATAAATTCCAATCTTTTGGGACATTAAAATATATGGGATAAAGTAGCTTTTGTCCTAAAATGAGCTCAATTCGACTTAAATTGACCAAGTTATGACAATTTAAATATTTATATTTTTTTGACGAAAATTGCTATAACCGGAGTTCTATAACTCCGATGACCACAAAATTTAAACTGAAAGTTCACGTTAACATGTGTAAGATCCTGCCAAGAGTTTGGAATTTTTGGAGTTAAGTGTGAGGTAGCTAATTTCTTAAAGAATTAATTAGAAACAGATTTTTGAAAAATACTAAAGAAAATTAAAAAATTCCTGAAAAATTATTTTTGTGTTTGGAATATATGTATATATGTGTGGCCAAAACATAAAACAATAATAAGATAATTTGGTTAAAAAAGGGGAATTCAGTTTGCTGGATTGGAACCTAGTTTGCTAGATTGTAATTTGGTTTGCTAGATTGACCATCAAGTTGCTGGATTGATCTGTTTAGATAATCCAGGTTGCTGGATTAGTAGGTTTTGTCAATCCAGGCTTGCTGGATTGGATGTAAGTTGAATCCAGGCTTGCTGGATTGGATGTTGGTTGAATCCAGGCTTGCTGGATTGGAAGTCAGTTGAATTCAGTCTGCTGGATTGGAAAATAATTTACTAAATTGAAATTCAGTCTGAATCCAGGTTGCTGGATTAGGTATTCGACTTACTAAATTATAAAGGACTTATAAAATAAAAGACTAAGTGTTAATTCACAAGTTGTATAATAAATTAAATGATAAGTCTAAGGTAATGTACTCGTACCCTTTAATGGTTGATATATAGTAGCTGGGCTAAACGACTCCTTCATATGGGGAAGGTATCTACGAATTAGTAGCCGATCTAACTCACTGTAAAAACAGTGTCGACGAGACGGAAACTAATTTGTTAGTTGTTTGTGGAAAACCACTCAGTATACTATATTGAATACTATTAAAGACTTGATCTATGCTAGGTTTAGACTTGTAAATAAGTATGGTGTTAAGGATATCTAATATTTGATTATGTGATTAAATGTTAGATAGTTTATTTTTAAAGTAATGGTATTATGAGATAAGTATGTTATACTAATTTAAAGATCAATCTTATAACTGATAGGTCTTTTTAATAAAGAGATTAAATTAGATTGCGTAGCAGTAATCGACGATACAGGCAAGTTTCTATACTCTTTTATTGAGCAAGTTTTCTTTAACTCAAAATTGAGTTATATTTTCAAAGCATGTTCGTGAATAATTATTGTTGATTATTCACATCTATACTGATTATTGATTCGCACTTAGTGCATGTTACATATGCTCATCAGGTATGAAAGGCTGATCATCTTCATTACTATTTGGTTCAGTTAAAATTTGTTCATGTTCATTGTTGACCATTCATCATTATTGACTCGGTCATTCAGTTATGAAAATTGATTTATATTCTTCCATAATTATTATATTGTTAAAAGTTTGTCAGCTTATTATTCTTTTTAATCATGATATATCTTTATTTGAACTTAAACTTGTTGGGAAAACTTGTTGCTCACCCTTGCTATATTATGATAAATATTTCAGATAAAGACGAAACTTCGAACACAGTCAAATGCAAAGACAAGTGCAGGATGGAATTATTATACGGTTAAAATGGTAATAGTATAGGATACAAATGACATTGTATGTCGTGTAGGATATTGAATGCAGGTATTAAGTTAAGGTTACAGACCTTGGGAATTATGTGTAAAGATTATTGTATAAACAATTTATGTTTATATCTTTTGCATTAGTTATAGAAATGATGTATCTTAATGTACTAGGTCCGAGGTTCATGGGACCCGGATTTGGGGGCGCTACAGAAGGCCATATTTAAATTGCATTTTTTAACGTAGTACTGATTGTTATGATATTTTTTTCATCTTAATGCTCACTAGAATGTGTATCTTTATATTGTTAAAGGGTCATGGTAAGCGAGGTAATGGCAGGAACGATAGGCAAGGAAGGTGGAGGTTGCTGCTCATGGGCAGTAGTGGCAAATAGCAGCATTTGTTAGCAGTTTAGGTAGCTTAGGAACCTTAATTTAAAAGGAATGCTGAGTTGGGGGCAGGGGATACATAACAACTATATAAATACATAACAGCTAGATAAACAAAACATTGAGTGTCTTATTTTTTCACTATGCATATTCTCATAAATGGGAAATTCAATTTTCTAGCAATTTGTTGATATATACGTATTATGTAGTTGTTCACACACAAATATGTGTTTTCTCTGTGATTAAGCATGAATTCAAAAGTTTATTGTTTTTGGGTTAACCTCCCAAAAAGATGTCCTTGCATCCTTGCTAAACAAAAACAATTTTGTTTGAAGTCAAAAGGGATAAAATTATTTGCATTTGTCTAAGTTTAGCTGGACTTGTAAAATGGACTTAACTTAGGATATAACTATGCTATATACTAGAACAGGTTTTTCAGAACCATTGGACATTTACTTACACACCATTTTGGAAAGGGGAAAGGATAAATGTAACCTGAAATGATACATGAAATAACTTGATTTTTTATCTTAACTCTTCATTTAACCAACAACCACATATAAAAAATTAGTGAATTTATTGTAACATCTAGGGGAAAAAAAATGCCCGTGATCATGCTATAATTTTAGTTTGCATTATGCAGTGACATAAAGCTGAAAGTCAATATATATTTGTAGATTTGCAGGCCATCAATTGTGAGACTCACTTTATCTCAATAGATACTGTTGCAACCTCACCTTACAAAAATCTCGTGAGACAAAAGGGCCCCGAAGATTACAAATTTCAACCCCTACTTGGCACAAAACTGTAGCAGATATAACATATTTTGGTAAACTACACGGTTAAAGGGGCAGATAAGATGCAAAGTTTTTTGGGACCTTAAACTCCATTGTCGCTACATTTTTCTTTGTTTCAATCCCATTGTCACTACATTTTTCTGTGCTAAATGTTCTTACCTTACAAATATGTATGCTTTAGTTCTATCAGTATTATCTATTCTATGTAATTATTCACTGAATATGATCATGAAGCTAGTCTTTTTTCATGCTTCGGTAAGACTGTCCAGATTGGGTAGCTGAATGAGTGGCAGATTTAGTTAGGGCATACGTCAACAGACACTTTTCCTTGCATCTTTGTGGGCTTTCATGTTTACCCTTTGAGGGATTTCTGTTTCAGATATAAATTGGGAATATGACAGATTGTTATGATATTTTTTCGTCTTAATGCTCACTAGAATGTTATGTATAACTATACAAGCAGCCTATCTTTATTATTAGTTGATCCAATTCTAATAGATTTAATTTAACTTTTTTTTTCTTACAGGTTTTATAAATGGATCTTGGAGATGGACACAAACTTAATGTGAAAAGCAATACAAACAAGACTAAACAAATTCTCATTGATCGTAAGTCTAAGCTAGCTGATTCGATAACTCTCAGAGGTAACAAAGGACGTTTTAACAAGGAAAACGTAGCTTCTGATGGTAGGAAATGTGACGCCCCCAAATTCGGGACCGCCACTTGGTCGCTCGAATTCGGTTCGTCACGTGCTCATGGTAATACATCACAATAATAATAACTAAAAATCACACAATCACAGCGAAAAATCTAATCTAGAATAATTTATAATGATTTATTATAATTATTCCCCCAAGTCTCGTAACCTACAGTACTTAATAGATTACATAATAATATCAATTAACGACTTATTACATAATCTAACTTAAGCTTAAACATAGTCAAATCCAGTCTTGCTACATCATCTTAATACAACATTAAAATATTTAAAAACATAAAAGAGACAAGCTAGTTGGTAGCCTTGCTCTTGCCCTTATCGACACCCGAAGGTTCGCCATGCTCTGCCTTAACTGAAATGTTTTAGGGAAAAGCAAGAATGAGCACAAATTGCTCAGCAAGTAATATACAATAAGGGTTTGTAATATAATTCTCAATTCTCGAAAAGGGTATAGCAAGGTTTGATAATTCAAGGATAACAAGAATATCAACAGTTTTCAATAACAGTCGCTAAGGACAGAAGACTATCAATGTGATTCAATAATAAATCAATTTATGATTTCAAATAACTGAATACTGAGCAGTCACTAAGGACCATGAACTTCTACTAGAATTAACAGTAATAAACTAAAAATCCAACAAAAACAAGTACAACAGGTGATCAGCCTAAAGTACCATCGTTATGCATAACAATCAATCATACTCAAGTGCGCGCGTCGGTTCCCCGACAGTTATATTTTGTTCTTCTCAGTCAAATACAAGATCCCGCACCAATCAATTAGTTTGGGTTGCTTTTCAATAATATAAGTCTAGCCGAATCAAATGGCATAGACACTTTAACAATATTCAAGAACAATACCAAGTTCAACATTAATAATAGCTTTAACGAAATAAGAGTTCTAGTATGCTAATTCAATTCAAACGATTAAGTAAAGAAACTAGTTCGCAATATACAAGGATAGAATACTTGCACCGTAAAAGAGTGTAAGTTAGGAAACTTGCATTCAAAGAGATAAGGTTTAGATACTTGCCTTTAGTGTAGTCTATCCACGTAAAGTAATTCAACACTTTTGAATCCTATTTATAGCGTATTATAAGTATAGGATTTTCATTAGCTAACTCATTCATTACACAAACTTGTTACTCAATATACATACATGTTGCTACCTTAGTCACATGTCATACTTATACTCATATGGTATGAAATCAGATTATATGTTATTACGAATCAAGTACATAGTTATAATATAAATGATACTATAGCAACTCATCATGTTCAAGTAGCTATGATACTTTGACCCATGGGCTTCCATTATATAAGTTAAACATTATCTTGTTACTTCATCATCACATATATACACACCAGTAGGGTACAAATCATTTCTAGCAGGTTTGAACAACAATTTACACTAACTGATATGACCAGAACAAGCAGATTTCAACAATTTAGATTCCAGACTGGCGCAGCTGCGCCATGGCTAAGCCTAGGGCCAGCGCAGCTGCACAGCCCTCTGGCCAAGCCAAGGCTGAGCTGTGCCTTATGGTTTCTATCCTATCATGCAAGCCAACAACACCACATAGCATATAAATATATTAAAAGATACTTTTATGTTTGTACAACCTTTCTTCATTTCAAATATATGTGATATAGATTCTAAGTCAATACTTTCAATAACTTAAAGCCATTTAAGGTCATGAAACCACGAAGCTATCATACTTGTCATGTACGCACATAAGGTGGTCGTGTAACGTGTTCTAGTCATGTTCATGAATATCTTTACCACATACATATTACTAGCATTGCTATTGATTTTGAAATCATGCTTCATTTAGTCTTTATGGCACCTAGCATGGTATGTACACATGTATATATATATGTATGACACATTAGTGAGGTTTAAAAACATTATCCAACATGTTCACAATGATCAGAATCTAGACTTCGATATAACATGTCAAGATTTACGTTCAAAACTTATACTTTCACTAGTAAAGTTCATTTAACGCGATCCACGTGCTCATGTTACCTTACGAAACATGTATACATCTATTAACATGCTTTTCATGCCTTCCTAGATCATAATAATATGCTTGCAAGTCAAAATACCGTCATAAGTCAAAACATTGATATCATACACACATGTCAAAGTCTTTTATTAAAGTTCTAAGTTTGTTTTGGAAAACTAAACTTTTCATCAACCATGAACACAAGCGTAATAGAAAATGCTGATTTTAGGTCTACGTATCTATACATGTAATTTACTCATGCTAGCATGCTTCATCTAAGTCAATGCAAGAAACTATCACGTAGCAGAAAGCAAGCAGAAAATCAAAAACTGCAGACAGTGTCCTGCGCAGCTGCGCAGCATACCAAGGCCAAACCGGCGCAGCTACGCCACCACTGGTTCTGGCCGGACTGCAGTCTGCTTCGGCAGTTATCAGCCCAATTCACAAAATTACTTCACGAACTTGATTGTGATCAGTCACATTGTCTCATTAACACATGTATAAGACTATATAACAACTAAATAAACATCCTTTAATCCAATTGCAATCTAATTCATCATAGTCAAGAATTTGGACTTTGACAGAAAATAAGAAATGGAGTTTTGACAGAAATGAAAATGAAGAACATGAATCATGGAATTATACCTTTGCTATAAATTAAGCTTGCTAAAATTGAATTCCCAACTCTCTGTGAATTCTCTTGCTATCAACTCACAGTATACTCTCAGTCCAATACTTAGACAAAAATCTCAGCAAATGAATAGAGAGGAGAAGAGCCATTATTTATAGAAGAATTTTATAACCAGACAATGCAATCTACCCATGAATCAAACCAATGAAAAATTGATTTGTATGGGGGTTAAGAGATGGTAGGTAATTGGTTGTTAGAACCCATCATGATTCCCACTCCCTTGCTCATCATGAGCTATAAAATACTGAGTTTGAGGAAGAAATAGGGAGTAGATTAGCTTGGAGCATTCACGTGTGCAAGGATTGTGTTTGTCAATATGGGTCAAGCTTCTAAGTATCCAGCATTTTGCAACATGAAGTGTATTAACACTAAGGCCATATATACATATATCATACACTTAGGCTATTACATATATATTCATACTATATATTTAGATTATAATTAACATTATAATGTAAGTCACATGCTTAATATTTCAAGGTAGTTGAGGTGATATGACAATGTAACATATATATCATCCATGTACATTTATTAATACCGGATATAATTTATTCGGATATAATCACATCACATTATCTCCTTTATTAAATTTTATTATTTCATTATATATATAAATAATCATCAATTATTATTTATATTCTTGATACACTATTTTAATGTATACTTACATACATATTGTCACATAGGCTATTTTAATGTCATAACACATCTTGCCTTATTCAATGAATGAAGGAACTTTATTAATTATTTATATACTTAAACTATACACACATACTTATATTATACAAGTCCACTTAGATTATATAATATATACTTTTAAGTCACAATATACTTTTAACATGGCAATGTGGTGCAATTAATTTACACATATATAATCCATGTCATATTCTTTTACTGTATACTCACATGTCACATAGGCATTATCATGTAACTCCCATAATTCAATAAGCCTTACCATATAATAGTGTCATATTATACTTCACATAATACATAGTTAGCTAATATATGTTACACGTTTAATTCACATGCTTGCACATAGAATTACTCATCTTATTAATTAAATATTAATTAATAATATACACACATCCTTCATCAATCAATATAATTGTTAATCTCCATAATAATTTAATTAACCCTTATATGATTAATTATCACTTTAATATAAATCTTATTATATTTATAAACGCGTTGCTCATTATTAGTATTATATTTCTTGCAATAATAATAATCACATATTATTAATCAATCACAGTTAATATTCCACAATAATTAATTAATATTCTACGATAACAATTAATTAATATTCTATAATAATAATTAATATAGATTAATTGTTCGCTTAAATTAATATAATCATTCTTATATTACGTTACTGTGCCACACAAGGCTATCAACGAGTTTATCGCAAACTCCATCAATTTCTCAATTATTATAATTATTTAATTTAATATAATTGAATTAATCATTCTCATAACACAAAATCATTTATATTCTAATAAACTCTCATTTCCATTAATATATTTATTTAATAATATTAGGAAATTCTCGGGTATTACATCCTCCCCCCTTATAAAAATTCCGTCCCGGAATTGCTACAAGGTTACACGAATAGATGGGGATAGTCCTTCATCATCCTATCTTCTAACTCCCACGTTGCCTCCTCGACATCGTGGTTACGCCAAAGTACCTTTACAGATGAAATAATTTTATTTCTTAAGGTTTGTTCTTTCCTATCTAATATCTGGACAGGAATCTCTTTGTATGCCAAGTTCTTCTCCACTTGAATGGGCTCGTAACAAATCACGTGCTTGTAGTCGGCCTTGTATGGTCGCAACACAGAAATGTGGAACACATTGTGGATGTGCTCTAATTCGGGTGGTAACGCAACTTTGTATGCCACTTCGCCCACTCGCTTCAGTATCTCGAACGGTCCTATGAATCTTGGACTCAATTTTCCTTTCTTGCCCAAACGGATTTTTCCCTTCCATGGAGATACCTTCAAGAATATGAAACTGCCGACTTTGAAGTCTCGGTCCTGCCGATGCAAGTCTGCGTATTTCTTCTGGCGATCTTGAGCTGCTACTAATCTGGCTCTTATTACTGTCACCACGTCTGCGATTTGTTGAAGTAACTCTGGTCCGAGTATTCGTCGTTCTCCAACTTCGTCCCAACATAATGGCGTTCTGCACTTTCTTTCGTAAAGAGCTTCGTACGGTGGCATGCCGATACTCGCATTGTAACAATTATTGTATGCGAATTCTACTAAGGGCAGGTGGTCGTCCCAATTTCCCTTGAAATCCATCACGCAAGTTCTAAGCATGTCCTCCAGCATTTGTATTGTTCGCTCACTCTGTCCGTCTGTCTGAGGATGGTAAGCCGTACTCAACCTCAACTGTGTTCCCATTCTTTCTTGCAAACTCTTTCAAAAATTGGACATGAAGCGCGGATCTCGATCAGAGACAATAGATACCGGCACTCCATGTCGTGCAACAATCTCCTTTACGTATAGGCTCGCTAACTGATTCAAACTGTAACGGATCTTGATTGGTAGAAAACGTGCGATCTTCGTTAGTCGATCCACGATAACCCAAATAGCATCATAACCTTTCTGCGTAACTGGAAGTCCTACCACGAAGTCCATGGTAATATACTCCCATTTCCACTTTGGTATTTCTAACGGTTGTAGTAAACCACTCGGCCGTTGATGCTCTGCTTTAACGCGTTGGCAAGTCAAACATCTACTGACGCACTCTGCGACTTCCCGTTTCAAATTGGGCCACCAAAAATGTTGCCTTAAATCTCGGTACATCTTCGTGCCTCCCGGATGAACGGAATATATCGTATTGTGTGCCTTGTGCAAAATCTCTTTCCTCAACTCGGTTACCGCTGGTACCCACACTCTTCCTTCGAATCTTAAGATACCGTCTTTATCCATTTGAAATTTCTGTTCCTCATTTTTTTTGTGATCCTCTTTCGGATTTTCTCACACTCTTCATCCTTTTCTTGTGCTTTTTTCACTCTATCAACAACATCGGACAAGCTTCCATTACAATTAACTTCTCACAACTTTTCTGGTCCTTTTACTTCTATCTCCAATTTCTCCATCTCTCTTATCAATTCTTCCTGAGTCATCAAATTAAATAATTTCTCCCTTCCTTTCCTGCTTAGAGCGTCGGCAACCACATTTGCCTTCCCCGGGTGATAAAAAATATCGCAGTCATAGTCTTTGATTAATTCTAACCACCTTCTCTGCCGCATGTTCAACTCCTTCTGTGTGAAGATATATTTCAGACTTTTGTGGTCCGTGTATATCTCATATTTTTCCCGGTACAAATAATGCCTCCATATCTTTAACCCAAAAACTACTACCGCTAACTCTAAGTCGTGAGTAGGGTATCATTTTTCGTAATCCTTCAATTGTCGTGATGTATAAGCAATGACCTTGCCGTGCTGCATAAGCACACAGCCAAGTCCCTTGTGCGATGCATCACTATACACCACAAAATTTCCCGCATCATCTGGTAATGATAACACAGGTGCTTCGCTCAATCTCCTTTTCAGTTCTTGAAAACTTTCTTTGCATTTGTCGGTCCATACAAATTTCACCCTCTTTCTAGTCAAGTTGGTCAACGGGGTTGCTATCTTAGAAAAATCTTGGATGAATCTTCGATATTACCCAGCTAACCCTAAAAAGCTTCTCACCTCCGTCGGTGTTCTTGGTTGTTCCCAATTACTTACTGCTTCAACCTTCGCAGGGTCTACAGAGATTCCATTCCTATCCACCATGTGGCCTAAGAATTAAACTTTCTCCATCCAAAATTCGCACTTAGAAAATTTCGCATACATCTTCTCCTTCCTTAGTGCCTCCAAAACAATCTTCAGATGTTCGGCGTGTTCTTCCTCTGTCTTCGAGTAGATCAAAATGTCGTCGATAAAAACCACTACAAATTTATCCAAGTATGGCTTTAAAACTCGGTTCATCAAGTCCATAAATACTTTCGGAGCATTAGTCAATCCAAATGACATTACCAAAAACTCGTAGTGTCCATAACGGGTTCGAAATGCAGTCTTTGGTATGTCCTCATCCCTCACTTTCAGTTGATGATATCCTGTTCGTAGGTCAATTTTTGAGAAACACTTTGCTCCCTTCAGTTGATCAAACAGGTCATCTATCCTCGGTAGCGGATATCGGTTCTTGATCGTTACTCTGTTTAATTCTCGATAATCGATACAGAGCCTCATCGATCCGTCCTTCTTCTTAACAAATAGTACTGGTGCTCCCCAAGGAGAAACACTCGGTCGAATGTAACCCTTATCCAACAATTCTTGCAATTGTATCATCAATTCCTTCATTTCTACTGGCGCCATACGATATGGAGCTTTCGAAATCGGTGCCGTTCCCGGTGCTAAGTCTATTACGAATTCGATTTCTCTGTCTGGTGGAAGACCAGGTAGATCGTTCGAAAATACATCTTGAAATTCATTCACTATGGATATATCCTTAATTTCTACTCCCTTTTTCCGAGTATCAACGATGTAAGCTAAATAACCTACACATCCTTTCCTTAACAATTTCTTGGCCTGTATCATCGTAACGCAACACGATTGCTTAAGAGATGAGCTACCATAAAACACTACTTTAGACTTATTCAGAGTCTGAAGGTTCACGCACTTGTTCTGACAGTCAATAATCGCAGCATGGTTATACAACCAATCCATCCCCAGTATTACGTCAAATTCTCCCAGTCTAATAGGAATCAAGTTTATGCTCAGTTCATGTTCTCTAATGTTTGCGTGACAATCTCGATAAACAAATTCTACAGGGATCACTTCCTTATTAGCAACTTCTATGATCAAAGGATTTTCTAATTGTTCTCGGGGTGTACTAAGTTTACTAGCAAATTCTTCAGATATAAAATAACAGGTGGCACCCGAATCAAATAATACATAAGCATTTATATCATTGATTGGGATTATACCTGACACCACGTCCTTCGCAGCCACGGCGTCCTGGACGGTCATGTTAAAGGTTTTGGCGGTTGGGCGATTGGATTGTGCCCGCCCGCTGATCATCAGCTTGTTACCTCCTTGCTGATTGCTACCCTCACCACTTCCTTTCTTTGGGCAATCCTTAATACGGTGCTCAGTTGAGCCGCAAGCAAAACACCCTTGGATCTTCTTTGGCTTCGGACAGTTGGGCGAGATGTGCCCTTCCTGTTCGCAGTTGTAGCAAGTGCCACGTCCCTTCCAGCACTCGCCCTGGTGATTCTTCCCACACTTTGGGCATCCTTCAGCCCTCTTCTTGAAACCTCCACGAAAATTCCCTGATTGATTATTTTTGTTTTTGTTGTTGTTGTTATTATTCTCCCATTTTCTTTTTCCCAAGTTGCTTCCTCCGCTACTGCTTCCTCCGGTACGGTTCTCTCCTCCAGTATTCTTTCCTTTCTTCTCCTTGTTATACAGACTTAAGGCCTCACTGCCACCTTTCGCAATGATTGCCTTCTCCAGTAATGTTGCAAAGGAATCAATTTGAAGAACTGATACCTTATTGAACAGCCACGGCTTCAACCCTTGTTCAAAGCGTCTAGCCTTCCTCTCTTCATCTCCAACTTGGTGTTCCGCAAATTGCGCTAGTTCATTAAACTTAGCTGCGTACTGCGTCACCGTCATGTCACCTTATTTTAGTTCTAAGAACTTCACCTCCATCCAATTCTTCATACTCTTTGGGAAGTAATTCTCGAAGAACATCGTCTTAAACTTATCCCAAGCTATTATCCCTTCTCCAGCTCTTTGTTGATTAGCCTCCCACCAGTAGTTCGCTTCTCCCCTCATCATGTATGTGGCAAATACCGTCTTCTGATCTTCGCCTACACGAGCTATGGTGAAAGCTTTTTCGATCTCCTTGATCCACGTTTGTGCGACGATTGGGTCGATAGTTCCCTCGAACTCCAGGGTCCTACACTCTTAAAATCTTTAAAGGTTGTTACTGGCACAGTCTGAGGGTTTGGGCGAACGGGTTCATTGTTCCTTCCCCTTAATGCCTCTCCTAACAAGTCTACCAGTTTCTAGATCGGGTCAACTTGTTCCCTCTCATTATTAACAGATTCTTCGGGTGCAGTCAATCTACGTCTGGGCGGCATTATCTGCATCACAAATTTTCATTTTATTATTATTCAAGTATATTACTGAAGTATTTCTTTTAATACTAAAGGAATAAATTTATAACACAATTCTGAAATAAACTTCATTTATATTCATATGTCAAATCGTTTCATTACATGATTATCCTAGCATACTGCTATAAATGTTATCACTTATATCCCCTAATATCACAAAAGATGGGGAATAGACCAACCTACTACCATACTACCCCTCTAACAAAAGCTAACACGGGGTTCACATCATTATCCCACATCTTACACAAAGATTGGGATTACAACATAGTATGTACAACACATAAAGATAAATTCTACTAAACTACCACCAGACCATCTAAGGAAATCTCATCACATCATCCCGCGCTCCACAGCGCTCTTGTACTCTAACTGTGCTATATACGCAACCAGCTCTCGACTCAAAGTATGTAGAGTCTGTCCCTATTCTGCCAGATAATGGTACACACCATCAATCACTCTCTCAAAAGCTGAACAGAACACATACCCCATCTTGTTCATCTTTCTCTTCTTGCACCTAACCTCATCCTCTAGGTCGTCAGCTCTCTCATTGGCCGCTTCCCACTTCTCCTCGAAGTGTATCATATCCATCACCTCCAACTCTAGCTGAGTACGGAGTGCCTCTTTCTCAGTATTCTCACTCAATTCTCTCTGTTCTACTTCTTCCAGCTTCCATGTCAGATCTATATTTCTTGCCACCGACCTGTGGAATAAGGTTCCCATTTGGATCCCTGCCTCCCTGCGGTAAGCGATCTCTACCTCTAGCTCCTGCATGGCCAGCTTCCTCTGATGGTCTTCGTCCCTCAGCTTCTGGAACTCAGACTCTCTCTCATGGGCCTCGGCCTCCAGCTCTTGCACCCGGCAGTCTAACTCTAGGATACGCTCTTCGTACTCTCCTAGCATCTGTTCCTCTATAGTAGCCTCATCAGAGTCCTCCACTGGCTCATCCCCCATCGGCTCGTCCTCCATCGGCTCCTCCTCTGGATCAGACTCTATCTCAATCTCGTCCTCGTCGTCAGACTCAAACGGTGCAACAGCCTGCACTGGTGTAGCCTCTAGAGGTGCCTCGTATACTACATGTATATCCCTGGGCTCCTCCTCTGCCACTCTACTAGGTACACCTGTGTTTGTCATCCTACAATCACAAACACAAGACAAACAAACAGCAACTCCATTAAAATGTTAAATAAAACATAAGTTCATTGTATAGAATGAAGTTACATTTCATAACACGCTAAGTCTCGCTCTAGGAAAAACTCTATGTGAGTTTTATCTCCTTTCCAACTTCTAAGTTCGCCTAAGTTATAGTTTAAGGACACTCGTTCCTAAGGTTTATAACTACAGCTCTGATACCAACCTGTGACGCCCCCAAATTCGGGACAGCCACATGGTCGCTCGAATTCGTTTCGTTACGTGCTCATGGTAATACATCACAATAATAATAACTAAAAATCATACAATCACATCGAAAAATCTAATCTAGAATAATTTACAATGATTTATTATAATTATTCTCCCAAGTCTCCAAAACCTACATTATTTAATAGATTACATAATAATATCAATTAACGACTTATTACATAATCTAACTTAAGCTTAAACATAGTCAAATCCAGTCTTGCTACATCATCTTAATACAACATTAAAATATTTAAAAACATAAAAGAGACAAGCTAGTTGGTAGCCTTGCTCTTGCCCTTATCAACACCCGAAGGTTCGCCATGCTCTGCCTTAACTGAAATGTTTTAGGAAAAAGCAAGAATGAGCACAAATTGCTCAGCAAGTAATATACAATAAGGGTTTGTAATATAATTCTCAATTCTCGAAAAGGGTATAGTAAGGTTTGATAATTCAAGGATAACAAGAATATAAACAGTTTTCAATAACAGTCGCTAAGGACAGAAGACTATCAATGTGATTCAATAATAAATTAATTTAAGATTTTAAATAACTGAATACTGAGCAGTCACTAATGACCATGAACTTCTACTAGAATTAACAGTAATAAACTAAAAATCCAACAAAAACAAGTACAACAGGTGATCAGCCTAAAGTACCATCGTTATGCATAACAATCAATCATACTCAAGTGCGCGTGTCGGTTCCCCGACAGTTATATTTTGTTCTTATTAGTCAAATACAAGATCCCACACCAATCAATTAGTTTGGGTCGCTTTTCAATAATATAAGTTTAGCCGAATCAAATGGCATAGACACTTTAACAATATTCAAGAACAATACCAAGTTCAACATGAATAATATCTTTAATGAAATAAGAGTTCAAGTATGCTAATTCAATTCAAACGATTAAGTAAAGAAACTAGTTCGCAATATACAAGGATAGAATACTTGCACCGTAAAAGAGTGTAAGTTAGAAAACTTACATTCAAAGAGATAAGGTTTAGATAATTGCCTTTAGTGTAGTCTATCCACGTAAAGTAATTCAACACTTTTGAATCCTATTTATAGCGTATTATAAGTATAGGATTTTCATTAGCTAACTCATTCATTACACAAACTTGTTACTCAATATACATACATGTTGCTACCTTAGTCACATGTCATACTTATACTCATATAGTATGAAATCGGATTATATGTTATTACGAATCAAGTACATAGTTATAACATAAATGATACTATAGCAACTCATCATGTTCAAGTAGCTATGATCCTTTGACCCATGGGATTCCATTATATAAGTTAAACATTATCTTGTTACTTAATCATCACATATATACACACCAGTAGGGTACAAATCATTTCTAGCAGGTTTGAACAACAATTTACACTAACTGACATGACTAGAACAAGCAGATTTCAACAATTTAGATTCCAGACTGGCGCAGCTGCGCCATGGCTAAGCCTAGGGCCAGCGCAGCTGCACAGCCCTCTGGCCAAGCCAAGGCTGAGCTGTGCCTTATGGTTTCTATCCTGTCATGCAAGCCAACAACACCACATAGCATATAAACATATTAAAAGATACTTTTATGTTTGTACAACCTTTCCTCGTTTCAAATATATGTGATATAGATTCTAAGTCAATACTTTCAATAACTTAAAGCCATTCAAGGTCATAAAACCACGAAGCTATCGTACTTGTCATGTAAACACATAAGGTGGTCGTGTAACGTGTTCTACGCATGTTCATGAATATCTTTACCACATACATATTACTAGCATTGCGATTGGTTTTGAAATCATGCTTTATTTAGTCTTTATGGCACCTAGCATGGTATGTACACATGTATATATATGTATGACACATTAGTGAGGTTTAAAAACATTATCCAACATGTTCACAATGATCAGAATCTAGACTTCGATATAACATGTCAAGATTTACGTTCAAAACTTATACTTTCACTAGTAAAGTTCATTTAACGCGATCCACGTGCTCATGTTACCTTACGAAACATGTATACATCTATTAACTTGTTTTTCATGCCTTCCTAGATCATAATAATATGCTTGCAAGGTCAAAATACCGACATAAGTCAGAACATTGATATCATACACACATGTCAAAGTCTTTTATTAAAGTTCTAAGTTTGTTTAGGAAAACTAAACTTTTCATCAACCACGAACACAAGCGTAATAGAACATGCTCATTTTAGGTTTACGTATCTATACATGTAAGTTACTCATGCTAGCATGCTTCATCTAAGTCAATGCAAGAAACTATCACGTAGCAGAAAGCAAGCAGAAAATCAAAACTGCAGACAGTGTCCTTCGCAGCTGCGCAGCATACCAAGGCTAAACCGGCGCAGCTGCGCCACCACTGGTTCTGGCAGGACTGCAGTCTGCTTCGGCAGTTATCAGCCCAATTCACAAAATTACTTCACGAACTTGATTGTGATCAGTCACATTGTCTCATTAACACATGTATAAGACTATATAACAACAAAATAAACATCCTTTAATCCAATTGCAATCTAATTCATCATAGTCAAGAATTTGGACTTTGACAGAAAACAAGAAATGGAGTTTTGACAGAAATGAAAATGAAGAACATGAATCATGGAATTATACCTTTGCTATGAATTAAGCTTGCTAAATTTAAATTCCCAACTCTCTGTGAATTCTCTTGCTATTAACACACAGTATACTCTCAGTCCAATACTTAGACAAAAATCTCAGCAAATGAATAGAGAGGAGAAGAGCCATTATTTATAGAAGAATTTTATAACCAGATAATGCAATCTACCCATGAATCAAACAAACAAAAAATTGATTTGTATGGGGGTTAAGAGATGGTAGGTAATTGGTTGTTAGAACCCATCATGATTCCCACTCCCTTGCTCATTATGAGCTATGAAATACTAAGTTTGAGGAAGAAATAGGGAGTAGACTAGCTTGGAGCATTCACGTGTGTAAGGATTATGTTTGTCAATATGGGCCAAGCTTCTAAGTTTCCAGCATTTTGCAACATGAAGTGTATTAACACTAAGGCCATATATACATATATCATACACTTAGGCTATTATATATATATTCATACTATATATTTAGATTATAATTAACATTATAATGTAAGTCACATGCTTAATATTTTAAGGTAGTAGATGTGATATAACAATGTAACATACATATCATCCATGTACATTTATTAATACCGGATATAATTTACTCGGATATAATCACATCACATTATCTCCTTTATTAAATTTTATTATTTCATTATATATATAAATAATCATCAATTATTATTTATATTCTTGATACACTATTTTAATGTATACTTACATACATATTGTCACATAGGCTATTTTAATGTCACAACACATCTTGCCTTATTCAATGAATGAAGGAACTTTATTAATTATTTATATACTTAAACTATACACACATACTTATATTATACAAGTCCACTTAGATTATATAATATATACTTTTAAGTCACAATGTACTTTTAATATGGCAATGTGGTACAATTAATTTACACATTTATAATCCATGTCATATTCTTTTACTGTATACTCACATGTCACATAGGCATTATCATGTAACTCCCATAATTCAATAAGTCTTACCATATAATAGTGTCATATTACACTTCACATAATACATAGTTAGCTAATATATGTTACACATTTAATTCGCATGCTTGCACATAAAATTACTCATCTTATTAATTAATAATATACACACATCCTTCATCAATCAATATAATTGTTAATCTCCATAACAATTTAATTAACCCTTATATGATTAATTATCACTTTAATATAAATCTTATTATATTTATAAACATATTGCTCATTATTATTATTATATTTCTTGCAATAATAATAATCACATTATTAATCAATCACAGCTAATATTCCACAACAATTAATTAATATTCTACGATAACAATTAATTAATATTCTACAATAACAATTAATATAGATTAATTGTTCGCTTAAATTAATATAATCATTCTTATATTACGTTACTGTGCCACACAAGGCTATCAACGAGTTTATCGCAAACTCCATCAATTTCTCAATTATTATAATTATTCAATTTAATATAATTGAATTAATCATTCTCATAACACAAAATCATTTATATTCTAATAAATTTTCATTTCCATTAATATATTTATTTAATAATATTAGAAAATTCTCGGGTATTACAGGAAATCTAATACATAAAAGGAACCATTTGTAATACTTGAAGCCCATAATAATTCATCCAAAGGTAGTGAACATGCTACTAAAAATCAGACCTGTGAAATTAATCACACGCCACAAATCTCTACTGTTCCAGCAATTCCAAGACTTGAAATTCTATTAACTTAGAGTCAAGAAATTCCAACAACTGAAAGTCATGAAACTCCAACAACAGAAAGTCCTAAAATTCCATCAAATGAGAGCATTCAAGCCCCATCAACTGAAACAAGTGTTGAAATAGGTATGAATTCTCTTTTCTTTTCTTTTTTTTAAATTATACTAAGTTTTGAAGTAACTAATAATCCTATTTATTATGTATACAAAACAAATACTATAACAAGCATGTAATGTTTATACAGCTAGCTCTAAGAAAAGGAGTCATGGTCCAACAATGAGCAAGGGGATTATGAAGGCATTTGTTACTTCAGGGAGAAAAATGAAGATCAATGTGGATCCATTCATAGGAAGACCTATAAATGGAGATGAATCTGCAAAGCTTGCAAGTCAAATTGGAGTGATAACTCGAGATGTCCTTCCAGTTCCCAAAAGGTGGAAAGACGTAGATGAAGAAAAGAGTTTGGAACCAGGCTTTGATCATATAAATGTATAGATCGAAAACTTTTTTCTTATATCACTTTATTTTTCTTATCATCTAAAATATGCTAATATGATATGTAGATCCACATAGATGTTAATGTTGATGTTCCGGGAGTGAAACAATGTTTGATTGATAGGCTGAAATCTAGTAGCCGACAAAAGCGTTACCAGTTACATATGCACTACAAGAAGTTTGCAACTTTGGTAGAGGCTAAGAATAACAAGCCTTCTTTTTGTCCTTGTAAAAAAAATTGGGAAGCATTGTGCGACTATTTTGCAACACCTAAATTTAAGGTAATAATACAAAAACTTAACATGTTTAAATGTTAAGGTTCAGTGGTTAGGTTATAGCTATAGGTTTGTAACATTGCTTGGAATGTCATTGTTCTTATTTTTATAGCACACAAGTTTTGTGAATGGTGGGAATAGAAGACAGGTGAGAGCTCCACATATTTCAGGCAGAAAGCCATTTACTGTTCGTCGACACGAGATTGTAAGTGTTCTAAACGTGTATTTTTGTACTAGTTTCATTCTAATAACCTTTAATTGATGTATAATTCTTATTTTTCTTGGCACATTTTTTCCTATCCTAGTCTCAAATGGAGCTAAATGGAGATCATTGTGATAAGATTGATTTGTATAAACGTACGTATCATTCAGAGAAAAAGGGATGGTCATCCAAAGTGGCAGAAGAGAATTGGGTTACTTTCGTATCTATTTGTTTTAAATCCAGCTTTTTATATGTTAATGATTGTAATTAACTATATATACCTTCTTACATCCATGTGTTTTAATAGGAGTTGATGAAAAAAAAAGTGAGATCAATATAGAGAAGAAGGATCTGAGAAGAACGCAGATGAAATAGTCTTGGAGGTTCTTGGCCATGGATCTGGTTACATTAAAGGCCTTGGGTATGGTCCAAAACCTCCATGCAGGCGCATCACATCATCTGATTTAGCTACCCAACAAGTCCAAAAGGAACTTCAAGAGACACAACAAAAGCTACAAATGTCTGACTCTCAAGTAAATGATCTTAAGACACAAGTGGGTGAATTTGAGACTGAAGTGTCTGATTTGAAAACTCAATTGGTTCATCAAGGTGCAAATATCGACAAACTTATGGCAATTATGGCTGCTAATGGGATGAACATATAGACTGAAAAAAATCATGTAAGTAATAAATACTTTTAAACTTCAATGAATCTTTCAAATGTTGCTTTTCATTGTTGTATTTGTGTTAATGCAGTTTTTTGCTATTAAAAACAACTTTATAAATGAGTGAATAATGAACTCTGAAGCAATGATAGTATTAGATGAATTTGTATATGGCTTTTTGTTTTCATTCCCAGAAAATTAGTTTAAATCAGTAACAATCTCTCTTCTACCTCCTTTCTTTCAATTGCCTTGCATCATAAATTTGCTAGAAAAGAATTATTCTAGGTAATGATTCCTTCACTTTCAATTAAATATTTTGAATTTGGTGTGATGTGTTGAATTCTTACAAATGTTAGATTTTCTTATTTATTTTACTCCATTTAGGACAAACATGAATTTGATTTATACTGCTATAGTTAGATTTAATTTGTTCAGGCTGATTTAAGGATACATTGTTTATGAGACAAACATGATTTTATATCTTTTTCTCTATATGGGACAAACATGATCTTTATTACTTTGAGTAATAAATATGCTTTTAAAGATTTATTATTGTTCAATGGATCTTGAGGCTGGTTGTGTTTATGTTTTATGTTCATATGAACTCAATCCATGATCAAAGAATTAAGCAGAAGTTGCCCGTGCTAGATAACATGTTTTCAAGTTTTCTCTGTAACATGCACTCAAGCAATGTTTTTTTTGAACTTTTTATATGGACATGACTTTGATGAATCTGGTTTTATTGGTTTATTTATTTTATTTTATTGTTCGAAGTTAACTGTTTATTGAATTTGAGCTTAAGCTCAATAGTTGCTTTATTGCATTTGACTAATAATTTTATTGTACCATATTTATGGGCCTAAAAAGATAAGATAATTTATTTAGTAATGTTATAGCTATAGTTCTGGAAAATTCATAATTTATTATTTAAACATTTCTTTCTTTATATACTTTTCTTTTTTAATTTCATAACTATTTCACTGATTTATGTTTATATGTTTTGATGAATTTGCAGATAGAGATTTTTCTGGAAGGTCAATAACCACAAGGTTAAAGGTTTTAATTAAGCATTTTCTTAGGATATGGATGTCAGAATTTTAGCTTTTTGGATTATATAATTTGGTTTTGTGGTACTTAGATTATTTAAGTAACTGTTAATTGCCTAGTTGGGTATTTTGTTGAATTAGTGAATCTACTATTTTTTTATAAGATAATTACTTTTTATTTTAAATGTTTATTGCCTTTTGTCTCTTATAATATATACTGGTGTAAAGTTGATTTAAAAAGGTCACTAAATGTATTATATTTTTTATTGAAAATTGTTAATGTAACAATACATTTTGAATGTCAAAACAACTTAATATGACCACCACATCATCACGATTTATAATCATTTATTGACAAATAATATTTGGTCAATAAAAATTAAAATTTAATGACGAATAATATTAACTCTTTAGAATTAATAGTATTGTCATTATATATATTCATTTAGTTATGACAATTGATTTTGTCACTAATATTAACTATTTGATGACAAGTTATGTTGTCACTATTATATATTCATTTAGTGATGACCTTTAATTTTGTCACTATTAATAACTCTTTCTGTGACGAGTTCTATCGTCATCATAAGTATTCAATTAGTGACAGTGAAAAATATGTCATAGAAAGTAACTCTTTGGTGACAAACTATATTGTCACTATTGTATATTCATTTAGTCACAACAAATAATTTTGTCACTATTAATAACTCTTTCTGTGACGAGATGTATCGTCATCATAAGTATTCAATTAGTGACATTGAAAAATGTGTCCCAAAAAGTAACTCTTTGGTAACAAATTATTTTATAATATTATTTAAAATATGAAATGACAATGACATAATTGTCATGTTAAATATATTATTAGGTGACGAATTATTCTGTCGTCATTTATTTTCTTATTTTTGGTGACGATAAACACAATAACATAACGAAAGAATAATCATAAATATGACAATATTGTCGTCATTAAAATTAGATGATTTAAATAGAGTAACATATTTTCGTCACTAAAATAATATCATTTAATGACAAAAAAAGTTTGGCGTCGTTTAATGTACTACGTTTTGATGACGAAACATAATATAGAGTGACGAAAGTGTCATTCAAATAGTGACGCTATTAACGTCACTACAAGTAATTAATTATAGTGACAATGGTGTAGATCGTCACCATAAGTTAAAATATTTAGTGACGACATCAAATATTATCAAATAAACCTAATACCACGCTCATACGGTGACGGTCTTTGAGACGATTAACACTCGTCACTAATTGTTTTAGTGACGAAAAATAAATTTTATATGACAAATTTTGGCGTAATTTTTTGTGTAATTTCTTGTAGTGTCATCCCAAGGCAATGTCCAGGGACCAATGATGAAGAATACTGAAAAGCTGTCGAAAAACTGCACAAAACTGCCGAAAAATGCCACTTTCAAAGCGTCGGGTACTGACCGATGACAGTTCAGTCATTGGCTCAACCCCAACGAAGCATCGGGTACATACTGATCATAGTTCAGCCGTTGGCTCAACCCCAATGAAGCGTCGGGTACAGACTGATGACAGTTTAGCCATTGGCACAACCCCAGCGAAGTGTCGGGTACAGACCGGGGACAGTTCAACCGTTGGCACAACCCCAGCGAAGTGTCGGGTACTGACCAATGACAGTTCAGCCGTTAGCACACCCCCAGCGAAGCGTCGGGTACTGACCGATGATAGTTCAGTCGTTGGCACAACCCCAGCGAAGCGTCGGGTACAAACCGATGACAGTTCAACCGTTGGTCCAACCCCAGCGAAGTGTCTGGTACAGACCGATGACAGTTCAGCCATTGGCACAACCCCAGCTAAGCGTCACGTATAGACCGATGATAGTTCAGCTGTTGGCTCAACCCCAACGAAGCGTCGGGTACTGACCGATGAAAGTTCAGTCGTTGGCACAACCCCAACGAAGTGTCGGGTACAGACCGAGGACAGTTCAGCCATTGGCTCAATCCCAGCGAAGCGTCGGGTACTGACCGATGACAGTTCAGCCGTTGGCACAACCCTCAGCGAAGCGTCAGGTACTGACCGATGATAGTTCAGCCGTTGGCACAACCCCATCGAAGCGTCGGGTACAGACCGGTGACAGTTCAACCGTTAGCACAACCCCAACGAAGCGTCGGGTATAGACCGGTGACAGTTCAGCCATTCGCTCAACCCCAACGAAGTGTCGGGTATAGACTAATGACAGTTCAACTGTTAGCACAACCCCAACGAAGCGTCGGGTACTGATCGAGGACAGTTAAGCCGTTGGCTCAACCCTAACAAAGCGTCAGGTACAGACTGATGACATTTCAGCCGTTGGCACAACCCCGACTAAGCGTCGGGTACAGACCGGTGACAGTTCAGTCATTGGCTCAACCCCAACGAAGCGTCAGGTACTGACCGATGACAGTTCATCAGTTGGCACAACCCCAACAAAGCGTCGGGTACAGACCGAGGACAGTTCAGCCGTTGGCACAACCCCAGTAAAGCGTCGGGTATAAATCGAGGACAGTTCAGCCGTTAGCGAAGGGTCGGGTACAGATCGAGGACAGTTCAGCCGTTGGCACAACCTCAGCAAAGCGTCGGGTATAAACCGGTGACAGTTCAGCCATTGGCTCAACCCCAATGAAGCGTCGGGTACAGACTGATGACAGGTCAGTCGTTGGCACAAACCCCGCGAAGCATTGGGAGTTGATCCGGTGACGGAAGCAATATATTAATCCATCCTCAATGATGGAATTTGTTATACACATCCTCAGAGGAAGTACCAATAAGGATTGATGTTTCAACCCCCTGTTGCCAACTTTCGGTGCAAATTATCATCAAGATAGGCATCTGCAGCACACACCGAGGTACTCGATAACTGAGATGTATCCCCAAAAGAAAAACATGTAGAAAGATACGATAACATCAGCCGAGAAGGAAAATATGCCTTGTGAAGAGTATCGACCGGTGTGGGAAACCATTGATATCAAACCAAGGTAGCATCAATAATATCATCTTCATCAGAGTTGGTGTGATAACCCGAATAATTATAGATGGTGAAGTACAAAATATATTAATTTGACAAGTAAAGTATGTAGTAATGATCCTTAGAAAGGAAATGAATGAGTTAAAGAATATATATAATATTTGATATATGATTGTGTTTGATTGAAGGTTAAGTAATAAAACCTTAACCCTGTTGAAGAGGTGAATTTAGTAGAGATATATGTGTAGTCTATATAAATGTCGTTAAGATAATGTGTTGAAGTTATTAAACAATAAAATTGTGGAAGAGATTTTTTGTGAAAACCTGAGTAAGGTAGTGTTTCGGTGATTCCAAGGACGGAATCCTTATAAGGAGGGAAGGATGTGACATCCCAGATTTTTAGAATTTATAAATGAGAATTTAATAAATAAAATTCTTATTATCTGATGTTTTGAGTTTGAGTATGTGAATATGTGTCATATATGGTGAAATATGTGAATTTATATGAAGATAATTTAAATTTAAATTTTAATATTTATTGGAGTAAATAAATATTTTAATTGAATTATTTATTGAGTTAAATAAATAATTATGTGATTATTATGGAGTAATGTAATTAAGTGTAGTATATTAATTAAATGAATAGTTAGTATTTAATTTAATTGGCATAATAATTTTATGTTATAGTTCTAATTTAATTGAGATAATTAAATTAGATGAGTAATGTGATGAGTGTTACATGCAATTATAATTAGTAATTAATTATAATTATGTGATAATTTTATGTGCTTAATTGATGTTAGACTTTTAATTAATTAAATTAGAATGTTAAGATTTAATTAATTAAAGTGTAACATTAAAGTATGTGTTAAAAGAATTTATTAAAATAAAGAAAAAAGTTTTTAAATGATTTTTCCCAAACAAGGCCCTTACTTTTGTTTTAAAACTGTTTTACCCAAACATGGCCTTAACTACTAAAAATCTGTTTTTAAAATAACTTGTTTTGCCAAACAAACCTTAGGGCTTTTTAAATTCCAAATGTTGTAACTTATATATATTAAATGCAATTATGGTATTAAAGGATGATTTAATTGGGAGTTAAATATATAATATATAGTTGTACATATAATATATATGATATCAGTTTACGTTTTGTAAAAACTATGTTAATTCTTATTCTAAACCTAAGTCTAAAACAAAGAAAAAGCTTAGTCTGTGTTAGAGAGAAAACACAGAGAAAGATGGAGTGAAAAGAGAAGAAGAAGAGAGAAAAAGAAGAGGAAAGGAGGAAGGCCTTGAGAGAGTCATTGCTAAACCTCACCATCTTCTTTCTCACTAAGCATCAAGGGTATGATTTGAACCCTTGAATTTTAAAGATTTTATTTTTTATTTTTCATAGTTAGTTCTCTATTAATTGAACTTCTATGAAAATTGGTATATACATGATTATATATATATAACGTGTTCATGAGTTTTTATGAATGAATTGATAGATGTTGTAATCCCTTACATGTATACTATAAACGATTTTTCAGAAATTAAAGTATTGTAAAAATAAATTTCTAATGGAGAATTTGTGTACTTATGGGTTCATGTGTTGTGGTTGAATTTTAGAATGAAAATTGAGGATTTATCATGTGTTAAAATTCAAATTGGGAGTTGTTCATGATACTAGCTTCAATAACGAAGATAATACATGAATTATGAATTTAATTGGTTGAGAATTGGATTTATGGTGAATTATTTTGTGAAAAGTATGAATTTTTGTGAAAATAGCAAAAATTTAGTTTTAAAACCTTTGATTTTGATTACTTATATGATTTTTGTGATTTACAGTTTTTAAAACCCAAATTGTATAGGTTAATGATAATAGTTGTGTTAAACATGAACTAAGATTTACAATAAGATATTGTTAATAGGTATTTGACGATTTCAATGTTTAAAAGAAAGAAGGTGGTGAAAACTTTAAATTGTTATTAGTTAATTCATTTTAATTAAGTAAAGGTTTAAATTAAGTTATAATTTGTTTGGTTATAATGTAGTGAACATGATATACAATTATAATTATAATTAGAGTAAGGATTTAATTTAATCTATAACTTGTTAAATTATAATGAAGGTTAGTTGATTTATTTTATCGAGTAAATGTTTAACTTAAATTATAATTGTGTAATTATAAATTAATTGATTAATATGTAATTATTATTTGGGATAATTATAATTAAGATGAATGTGTAATTTAAATTGTAATTTATTTAATTATAGTTTAATAAATGCATGAATAATTAGAAGTTGTAGTTTGTTTAATTATGCATGATGTAGAGTGATTGATAATTATAATTTGATTAACATAAGATGTAATTTGATTAGTTATAATTAAAGTGGATGTTTAAATTATAATTTATTTAGTTATAATTTAATATGAGTATGTAATTATTAATTGATTAATTATGTGAGAAGTTATATGATTATGTGATGTGATAATCAATTATTAAATTTTTAGTTAATGAGGAATAAGTTAACCTAAGTTGGTTAACTAGCGATGAGGATTAGCTATGTGATAATTAACTTATGTCGTTAATTATACATAAGTTTGACAGTGAGTGTCAAACGAATAAATAAAAGAGAATTATGAAGTGTAAATTAGAAAGTATAAATTAGAATTTACTTAGACGTTTGATAAGCGTTGCTAGGTGACTAATAATTGATGCGTATGGTAATACGTTATGTAGGATTCATGAAGCAGATTATATTAAGCTGTTTTCGATAATTGGTAATCTACGAGCCAGGCAAGTCTTTCGGTTCCTATTTTCTATGTGAACTTGATGATATTATGAACTGTTTTAAATTATTTTGCAAAGAGCATGATATGTTATATATGTTGTAAACATGAATGTTAAAGTTAATTTATGACTACATTGATTGATTAAAGAATGTTGATTGAGTAAGGAACTCAATCTTTATATTTGCTATGTGAATTGAAGCATGTATGTCATGTTACTTTAATTATTATGAGATGTATGTTGAGCATGTTATTATGTGCTATGTGATGCATGAAAACTGTTAGAACTTGCTGAGCTGTCGAGCTCACTCTTGCAAATAATAAATTTTGCAGGTCAAGATTTCAAGGTAAGGATACGTGCTAAGTGAATTATAGAGATCCATATTCACAAAGATTACTTATGTTTTATGAGAAATGTATCTAATGTTTTAAATGTAACATGTTGTTGGATTATAAGTGGAGTTATCCAATGTGCATGCATAATAAATTGTAATGTAAGATTTTGTATAGTAACTTTGAGGAAGTGATTCATGTAATAGAGTTGAATCAAATTTTTGTAATGTAAAGGTTGCGATTCAGGGCAATAAAGAAAGGATTATATAAAAGTTTTAAATATTCCGCATTTTTAGTGATTTTAATATCGAATAATGATGTAAAGATAGATTACAGTTGTATTGTTAATGATCGAGAATAAGAATTATATTGTAAGAATTTTGGGGTCGTTACAGATGGTATCAGAGCTGATAGGTTATACACCTTAGGTAAGAGTACCTTAGGCTATGACCTTAGAGAATGAGAAGTTAAGTTATGTATAATGAAAAGGTGATTCTTTTCAAATACGTATATGTATAGGATGAGTTAAGTCCTAGAAATATTATAAGAAGAAGATGAGAATGAGAGGAATAAAACTCGAATAAAATATTGAGCTATATGAATTCTTAAGGGAAGAGTTGTTTAATAAACAAGAAGATTCAAAGAAGAATCTTGAAGAGATATGAAGATGAGAATCAGGAGTTATCTAACTCCACTAATAAAGATGACGAATAACAATGAATAGACGAAGTCTATAAGATTAAATCATAATGAGGTCATGATATAACATGATGAAAGGAAAAGATAAGAGGTTTTAAAATAAAACGATAATGAGAATCATATGGGAGATGATTATAGAATAAGATCACAACGTGATCTTTTGAAGTTGAAAGACAGATGGTCTGTAATGATTGAATAGTTATAGTTTGATGCTATAACGAGAATGTACTATGATATAGTACAAGGTGAACTCACGAGGAGCTATAAATGATGAGATACAGAAAGTCTGTATCAAGTATAGAACGAGATGTTATAAGTAAGATAGAGTTAAGTGGGTTTTTAATTGAGGACTCATGTGGTGGCTGAGTTGTACAAACCTCTGTATGGGCAGGGTTTTGTGCTTACACTTGGCTTATCATATTAATAATCGTTGGAAGGTTGGTGTCACGCTATCGATATATATATGACGAAGAGGTGATTCTTTTCTCATATTATATTTGATAGTTAAAGTCAATAGAGATTAAATTAGATGATATTAAGATTACATTAGATGATCTTAAGGTTAGGCGAGTTCTTAAAACTCATACTTATGGTAAGATCGTGACTCATAATCGTATGTATGTTTTGAACCCCTAAGCATATGGACAGTCTCTGATCAGTTCTTTGACTACGTATTGCTAGGACAAGTTCTTAAACTCATATTATTGTGGCAAGTTCCTGAACTTCCAAAGTGTGGTAAGTTTGATGAACTATACTGGGAATAGAATAGTTATGGTATAGGAAGCATTGATGTTGTTTAAGGTTGATAGAATGATTAATTAATGATGGAGTAAAGATTTAATTGATAGAGAAAGTTTTATATTCTAAATCTCCTAGCTTTGCTAGATTTTCAAAATTTATTGACTTCGTGCTGATGTTGCACTCCTGTTTTCTTGAAAAGCATTGGATATAATGATGGAACCAATGAAATTTTTTAAAAATAGTGCTATTATTCACATGTCTATGCTAATTGTTTCAGCTAGACAAAAATAATTTCAAATTTTAAAAATGTATTTTATATGTTCTATGCATCATTTGATATGATGTACAAACAATAATCGAGGAAGTTATCAATGCAGTTAAACCTAGTGTTGGATGTGATCGTATGATCGTCAGCCCACTATGGTATGATGTAGTATAACGATGTCATGTAATGACGAAATCCTCAACGTATCAGTACTACGATACGGTATCAGGATATTATGAAAAGATTTATTATTTTTAATTCCTTAAACTATAAAAAGAAAGATTTATTTACCTTTAGTTCCCTTAAACGAAAAAAAATATTTATTTTATTGAGTTGGTTAAACATATATATACATATGCATATATATATATATATATATATATATATATATTTCGATTGATGTCCAAATTATTGTTAGAAGTCTATGCTACTTGATTCAGCTAGACAAATATTGAAAGATGTTTATGAAATTCAAGCGTTTTTAATCAAACTATGCCAAACCAAATTATTTTGGCGCGGAATCAGATGTTAAGAAGCTGAGGTGAACAACCCTATAAAAGGGGGACATGTTATCGGAGACTATAGTTCCGAATGTAACGCATATAGTCGTTACGATGTAATACGTTTGGGCCCGACGTAGGGTTACGATAGGTTGGCCACCTAGAGTACCGATGCGATTTTATAGTGTGAAGTACCGGGGGTGAAGCACTAATAAACCTAAAAATAAGTTCAAGGTCTTGCGATCACTCAGCATGATTTGGAATCTTTTAAATTCCTGAGTTATTTATATCGCTTCCCAATTATTGAGCAATTGTGGAAGATTCTTATTATTCTGAAAGAAGTAGTTGTTGAACGCCTTAATCCAGTGAGTAGAGATTAATGTAAAATTTATTTTGATAGAATGTTATATATAGATTGATAGACTTAAATTTCGAGGACGAAATTCTTAGAAGAATGGGTAAATGTGATAACCCGAATAATTATATATTGTGAAGTACGAAATATATTAATTCGACGAGTAAAGTATGTAGTAATGATCCTTATAAAAGAAATGAATGAATTAAAGAAGATATATAATATTTGATATATGATTGTGTTTGATTAAAGGTTAAGTAATAAAACCTTAACCCCGTTGAAGAGGTGAATTTAGTAGAGATATATGTGTAGTCTATATAAATGTCGTTAAGATAATGTGTTGAAGTTATTCAACAATAAAATTGTGAAAGAGATTTTTTGTGAAAACCTGAGTAAGGTAGGGTTTCGGTGACGAGGACGGAATCCTTATAAGGAGGGAAGGCTGTGACATCCCAGATTTTTAGAATTTATAAATGAGAATTTAATAAATAAAATTCTTATTATCTGATGTTTTGAGTTTGAGTATGTGAATACGTGTCATATATGGTGAAATATGTAAATTTATGTGAAGATAATTTAAATGTTAATTTTAATATTTATTGGAGTAAATAAATATTTTAATTGAATTATTTATTGAGTTAAATAAATAATTATGTGATTATTATGGAGTAATGTAATTAAGTGTAGTATATTAATTAAATGAATATTTACTATTTAATTTAATTGGTATAATGATTTTATGGTATAGTTCTAATTTAATTGAGATAATTAAATTAGATGAGTAATGTGATGAGTGTTACATGCAATTATAATTAGCAATTAATTATAATTATGTGATAATTTTATGTGCTTAATTGATGTTAGACTTTTAATTAATTAAATTAGAATGTTAAGATTTAATTAATTAAAGTGTAACATTAAAGTATGTGTTAAAAGAATTTATTAAAATAAAAAAAAGAATTTTTAAATGATTTTTCCCAAACAAAGCCCTTACTTTTGTTTTAAAACTGTTTTACCCAAACATGGCCTTAACTACTAAAAATCTCTTTTTAAAATAACTTATTTTGCCAAACAAGCCTTAGGGCTTTTTAAATTCTAAATATTGTAACTTATATATATTAAATGCAATTATGGCATTAAAGGATGATTTAATTGGGAGTTAAATATATATTATATAGTTATACATATAATATATATGATATTAGTTTACGTTTTGTAAAAACTATGTTAATTCTTATTCTAAACCTAAGTCTAAAACAAAGAAAAAGCTTAGTCTGTGTTAGAGAGAAAACACAGAGAAAGATGGAGTGAAAAGAGAAGAAGAAGAGAGAAAAAGAAGAGGAAAGGAGGAAGGTCTTGAGAGAGTCGTTGCTAAACCTCACCATCTTCTTCCTCACTAAGCATCAAAGGTATGATTTGAACCCTTGTATTTTAAATATTTTGATTTATATTTTTCATTGTTAGTTCTCTATTAATTGAACTTCTATGAAAATTGGTATATACATGATTATATATACATAACGTGTTCATGAGCTTTTATGAATGAATTGATAGATGTTGTAATCCCTTACACGTATACTATAAACGATTTTTCAGAAATTAAAGTATTGTAAAAATAAATTTCTAATGGAGAATTTGTGTTCTTATGGGTTTATGTGTTGTGGTTGAATTTTAGAATGAAAATTGAGGATTTATCATGTGTTAAAATTCAAATTGGGAGTTGTTCATGATACTAGCTTCAATAACGAAGATAATACATGAATTATGAATTTAATTGGTTAAGAATTAGATTTATGGTGAATTATTTTGTGAAAAGTATGAATTTTTGAGAAAATAGCAAAAATTTAGTTTTAAAATCTTTGATTTTGATTACTTATATGATTTTTGTGATTTGAATTATGTTGTACATGTGTATGATTGCACATGTATGCTTTACACTGTCTGAGTAGTTTAGAATTGTCAATTGATTGGGGAAGAACAGTGAATCAAGGAAGTAGTCTGCACTGTTTCTATCTGCATTACGGCGCAGCTGCGCCGATAACAAAGGCAGAAACGGCGCAGCTGCGCCGGCTGAGTTTCCCAGATCGTGCACCAGCGCAGCTGCGCCGGTTCCAAAGCTTAAGGTGGCTCAGTTGCGCCATACCTTGAGCAGAGGCAGAAAACTTTAATTAATTGTACAATTTTTAAAACCCAAATTGTATAGGTTAATGATAATGGTTATGTGTTAAACATGAACTAAGATTTGCAATAAGATATTGTTAATAGGTATTTGACGATTTCAAAGTTTAAAAGAAAGAAGGTGGTGAAAACCTTAAATTGTTATTAGTTAATTCATTTTAATTAAGTAAAGGTTTAACTTAAGTTATAATTTGTTTAGTTATAATGTAGTGAACATGATATACAATTATAATTATAATTAGAGTAAGGATTTAATTTAATCTATAACTTGTTAAATTATAATGAAGGTTAGTTGATTTATTTTATCGAGTAAATGTTTAATTTAAATTATAATTGTGTAATTATAATTTAATTGATTAATATGTAATTATAATTTAGAATAATTATAATTAAGATGAATGTGTAATTTAAATTATAATTTATTTAATTATAGTTTAATAAATGCAAGAATAATTAGAAGTTGTAGTTTGTTTAATTATGCATGATGTAGAGTGATTGATAATTATAATTTGATTAACATAAGATGTAATTTGATTAGTTATAATTAAAGTGGATGTTTAAATTATAATTTGTTTAGTTATAATTTAATATGAGTATGTAATTATTAATTGATTAATTATGTGAGAAGTTATATGATTATGTGATGTGATAATCAATTATTAAATTTTTAGTTAATGAGGAATAAGTTAACCTAAGTTGGTTAACTAGCGATAAGGATTAGCTATGTGATAATTAACTTATGTTGTTAATTATACATAAGTTTGACAGTGAGTGTCAAACGAGTAAATGAAAGAGAATTATGAAGTGTAAATTAAAAAGTATAAAGTATAATTTACTTAGACGTTTGATAAGCATTGCTAGGTGACTAATAATTGATGCGTATGGTAATACGTTATGTAGGATTCATGAAGCAGATTATATTAAGCTGTTTTCGGTAATTGGTAATCTACGAGCCAGACAAGTCTTTCGGTTCCTATTTTCTATGTGAACTTGATGATATTATGAACTGTTTTAAATTATTTTGCAAAGAGCATGATATGTTATATATGTTGTAAACATGAATGTTAAAGTTAATTGATGACTACATTGATTGATTAAAGAATGATGATTAAGTAATAAACTCAATCTTTATATTTGCTATGTGAATTGAAGCATGTATACCATGTTACTGTAATTATTATGAGATGTATGTTGAGCATGTTATTATGTGCTATGTGATGCATGAAAACTGTTAGAACTTGCTGAGCTGTCGAGCTCACTCTTGCAAATAATAAATTTTGCAGGTCAAGATTTCAAGGTAAGGATATGTGCTAAGTGAATTATAGAGATCCATATTCACAAAGATTACTTATGTTTTATGAGAAATGTATCTAATGTTTTGAATGTAACATATTGTTGGATTATAAGTGGAGTTATCCAATGTTTATGGATAATAAATTGTAATGTAAGATTTTGTATAGTAACTTTGAGGAAGTGATTCATGTAATAGAGTTGAATCAAATTTTTGTAATGTAAAGGTTGCGATTCAGGGCAATAAAGAAAGGATTATATAAAAGTTTTAAATATTCTGCATTTTTAGTGATTTTAATATCGAATAATGATGTAAAGATAGATTACAGTTGTATTGTTAACGATCGAGAATGAGAATTATATTGTAAGAATTTTGGGGTCGTTACTGTTAGCAGGTTCATCACGGGTAACATCATTCCTAGTAGAACGAGACGAGAACAATCGGTGGTAGCCTAACTCTGATAACCTGTCAGTGGTTATCCTACCAGTAATCGTTTGACAGTGCCACCACAAGGGTTATCACTGGTAACGTTATACCTAGTAGAAACTAACGTAATCAATCAGTGATAACCCTACCCCCTTGAAGGTATCTAACATTCATCGCATATCATGCAAGGCATTCCCTCCCCTTTGCATGTGAATTTCCCGTGTCTACTAATCTTTACCTTGTTCATTCCACTACATTACAAGAATATGATAAAGAGGGGCATCTGTAGACACTCAAAATTTTCTTTCCCTGTTACTAACACTGTAGGAGTGCAAAACTGTCTTTTTAACTTAACCCTGGTCTCAATACCGGGCCATCAAATCAACTCTGGTCTTAATACCGGGCCGTCAACTCTACCCCAGTCTCAATACCGGGCCATCAACTCAACCCCGGTCTCAAAATCGGGACATTAAATCAACCCCAGTCTCAATACCAGGCCATCAAATTAACCCCGATCTCAATACCAGGCCGTCAAATCAACCCCAATCTCAATATCGGGCAGTCAAATCAACCCCGGTTTCAATACCGGGCCATCAAATTAACCCTGGTCTCAATACCGGGCCATCAAATCAATCCCGGTCTCAATATCGGGCCGTCAAATCAACCTCGGTCTCAATACCAGGCCATCAAATCAACCCCGATCTCAATATTGGGCCATCAAATGAATCCCGATCTCAATATCGGGCCATCAAATCAACCCCGGACTCAATACTAGGCCATCAGATCAGCCCCGGTCTCAACCCGGGAGGTACAGGTCAGCCCCGGTCTCAACCCGGGAGGTACAGGTCAGCCCCGGTCTCAATCCGGGAGGTACAGGTCAGCCCCGATCTCAACCCGGGAGGTACAGGTCAGCCCCGTTCTCAACACGGGAGGTACAGGTCAGCCCGATCTCAACTCAGGAGGTACAGGTCAGCCCCGATCTCAACCCGGGAGGTACAGATCTGCCCCAGTCACAACACAGAAGGTATAGGTCAGCCCCGGCCTCAACCCGGGAGGTACAGATCAGCCCCGGTCTCAACCCAGGAGATACAGATCAACCCCGGTCTCAATACTAGGCAGTCAGATCAGCCCCGATCTCAATCCGAGAGGTACAGGTCAGCCCCGATCTCAATTCGAGAGGTACTAGTCAGCCCCGGTCTCAACCCGGGAGGTACAGGTTATCTCCGGTCTCAACCCGGAAGGTCAGGTCAACTTTGGAAATAATCCTGAAGTATCACAACATCTCCAGAGGACAACCTGAAAAGACCAAGTCAGCCTCAGAGACGACACTGACAAACAGACTCGAATAAGATCCAAATCTTGGAAACAACCACAGGAAGTTAACCGAAGGACATGCCGACACTGAAGGCAACTCAATGAGAGAAAAAATGGTCATTTTACTAACTCTACATCAATTCAGTTAAACTTAAGCCAAATTGATGCCACCAAGGTCAGAACGAACCATAACAATGATCCCGAGTGCAAACAGCACAAGACTGCTCAACAGATAAACTGCGAGGAATCAAAAACCAAATTATGAACCCGTATTTTTGGACTCAAAAAATGTTTTATCCCATGTCATTGTGACACTCTCGGCGAGGTATTTTCGAAAAGGTACAGCACGCCTCAAACGGACGCTCCAATCAAAAGCTAGAGAGTTTTAAACCTGACATCGCATTGGTCGAAGTGCACGTACTTTGATGCAATGGGACACGCCACGTGGGCCCTGCCACGTGGAGCTGCACCTCTACCTGAGGCAGCAGTAGGTAGAGTGGAGGCTCCTAGGTTTATAAATAAGTGGTGACCCCCAGCTCATTTAAAAAAAGAAAAACGCTCTGAACCCCTGCCCGTTTGGTTTTCCAGCCATTTTCTTGTCTTCCAAACCAAAAAAATTTCACTCTAACACGTAGATTTACCCACACACTACCACATATTAGAAAATAACCGATAGATTTGGATGTTTAAAGCCTACAATTTGGCGAAAAGCCCGTGTAGCAGTCCATTATGAGTGTTTTTATGATCAGAAAGTTATTATTACTTCTTCGCACTTTTATACACTTGCATATCAAGTTTCATTTTCAAATTATTCCCGGAACTCAGTTTCGTGGCCCTTTTTTGTTAACTTTTTGGTACAGTTTAGTACTTAAACGCATTTTCTGACATTTCTACAAATCGGATTGACAATTCGTCGCTTCCAGCAGCTTTTATATACTTTCATCTTCGTATTGAGCAACTTTGCCGGACTGGGTTATCTTTCCAGTCCAATTTTGGCTTTTTTGTATATATTTAACTTTTTATATACTAATTTTTCAATTCTGTTATGTCCGGATGTCAAATCTGCAGTAGTTTACTGCTTTTATATATATATATATATATATATATATATATATATATATATATGCATATATAAGCAACATTCACCACACTGGGTTATCTTCCCAGTCTTGGTTGACTACTTTTCTGTCTATATATATATATATTAACATTCTAGTTCGGCCAGGATCATTCTTGTGGCCTTTTTACTGTTTATATATATATATATATATATATATATATGCATATATAAGCAATATTCACCATACTGGGTTATCTTCCTAGTCCTGGTTGACTACTTTTCTATTTATAAATACATATTTACATTCCAGTTCGGTCTGGATCATTCTGTGGCCTTTTTACTACTTATATATATATATTTATATTTTTGTCCGGGCCTCGGGGTGAAAACCCACCGCCCTTTATTACTTTTCTATATATATTTACATTATGTCTAGCCTGAATCATTTCGTGGCTTTTATACAGCTTTTATAAATATATAGATATTTACATTTCAGTCCGGGCACCGGTGTAAAAACCCATCGCCCTTTACAACTTTTGTATATATAATTATATATATATATTGCTTTACTCATTTTTATTAAATTGTTGCTTTAAATATTCATTTGATATGAATCGGCACTGACATTTCTGCGGGCGAACTAGATTTTTTAAATCTCGCCAACTCTAACTTTCAAACGGTTTAAAATAGGTCCAGATGGAACCGGAAAGCTAGAATGGCTTAGATTTATTTAAATCTAACTTTTTTCTAGTTTCAGTTATAAAAGCTACCTCGCGGTCCTTATATCGCTATCTGGTGGGAACGAGATGCTTCGGCCTTGTGCGAGCCAGGATTTACTGATGAATCCTTGGTTCTGGCGATATTTGGATATATTTCTATACAAATTTAAGCTGTGCAGGTTTATCAGCCTCCCTATGTGAGCCTAGAAATTGTGGGATTCATGATCAAACTAATCAGAATCTGATTCCCAAGGTGGACAAAATCCACTTTACAAATGTGCCATGCCAGTTTTTCTGTAAAAATGTACATACAAAAGACCTTAAAACGATTATCCGAATTTGAGGTCTCAACATAGTGAAAATATAATTTGTCGTGTCAGAGTCCCTCCGATGGCTATCATGCCCATGAGGAGACCGACACTTGTATATATGTTGTGGTCGAGGATGCTTCGCAGCCCGACAATCACCATTCAAATTGAGCCTTAAGGCTGAAAAGATAAAACTGAAGTATCGATATGCTTCAATTCATATGTTAGCGTAAGGGTTTGAAAACCTTCTTTCAAAATATCATTCAATAATCTTTTCGAAAAGAGAAGCTTTTGCAAATCAAATCAAACACTTTTGCAGATCAAATCAAAGACTTTTTGCAAATCAAATCAAACCCTTCGTATATAGGTTCAACGATGCATAAACATACTTTTCAATCAAACATAGGCCCAATTTTCTTCCAGCATTCACACACATTGTAGATTTAAAAGGGAAATATTGAAAAGATGTGGTACCATGTTTACACGGGAGTTGTGGGGTGCCTAACACCTCCCCCACACTTAACCAAGCCCCCGAACTCAAAACTTTGTTTTCAAAGATCAAGTTTTGATAGTGTCCAACAATTGGGCCTCTTTTCAAACAAAAATTGGTTGAGTTGGTACGACATTTAAAAACTACCAGCTGGCGACTCTGTAAAACGTTCAAATCGTTGACATGATACATGTTGGCCTTTTCCTAAAAAAACCTTCAAAACCTTTTTCACAAATAAAAAGAGTAAGGGTAGAGATAATTTAGGAAGAGAGAAAGATTCAGGTTGTGACCCGACCAGCGGATTTTTTCCCAACGTCGACAGTTACGTTATGCAAGTTTTCTAAACTCTTATCTACACTTTATGTTGGACAAGCTGTCACTATGCATAATTTCTTATGCATAAACTGTTATTAAATAGTCGATGCCATTTGATTCGGCTAGACTGAGACTTATAGTATTTTGGTTGGTTTTCATAAATCTTTCCAAAATATTTACAATGTTGTTATCTTATGCCAATTGCTTGGTACGGATTCATAGGTAAGCCTGAGAATGAATAAACAAATGTTTTTACGTCGTTAATTCGATAGGCACGTGAGGTTGCCACCAATTAAACGTAAATATGTTTAATATATGAGTGTTGATCAACATAGAGTACTACAGGTTAATCACCTGGATGTGCTCGTAAGCTATATCGAACTTACGGTCTCAGTGTCGGGTTGTTCTTTTCATGAATGAGAACTAAATGATGTTCATGGATGTTGACCAGCTCAAATTCCTAAGAGGCTATAAGTCCTTGGGAATGGTTTTAAAGGAATTAAAACGTTATTTTGATTATTCTGAAGTACTTCATATCTATTGTACAACTATTGAAGATGAAGTCATATGATTCTTGATTTTGTGTTTGCAAAGTAAAATGTTAAACTTGCTGAGCTATTTATGCTCATTCTTGCTTAAAACTAAATGATTTCAGCTAAGAGCGAACGGTCCAAAGGATTCAATAAAGACAAGGGTAAGTCCAAGATGGACAAATAGTGATCCTTGTAATAGCATAGTATTAGTATTGTAATGACTAATATTATGACATCGAACGAATGTAATGGTTACAAAGAACCTGGGAAGGTATTAATATAATGTAATACTTAATAAACTTATGCATGTTATTGAAGTCTTCAATTGAATGTATGAGTAGATTGTATCACCTTGTAACACCATGTCCAGGGTTTGAAGGTACCCAGATTTAGGGGCATCACATGTTGGTATCAAAGTCTTAGGTTATAAAACTTAAGAGGGAATAACCTAAGGCTGTAACCTTCAGAGGAGAAGTAGAAGTTAGAAGTAAATAAACTCTACCACAGTTTTAAAGAAGAAAGTAACCTTAAACATATTAAATGTGATATGTGTTTATAATATTTGATTATATAATAATCAAGTTATTTATGTCTTATTGTTGATATTAGGAATTATGGATATGTATAATGAAATACATGAAGTTCAGGAAATAAGTGAAGAGTCTGTTAATATAGTGGAGATAGTACCGATGCCAGTAGCAGAGGTGCCGATAGTGAACTTAGCGGAGACTGATCCGAAGGAGGAGGATCCGTCTGAATACTCTGATAACTTTGACTTTGCGTCATTGTTTGACGGTATGTTAGAGGATAAGGTGGAAACAGTATCGATTAATTCGGTATTGCCTGTTGAGGAGGTGGAAGAGTTGACACCGGCATAGTCTATGAAGGCTTTGTTTATGGCAGTGTTGAACAGGAATGTCCAACTGAGTAAGGAAGTTCGTGACCATAAGCAGAAGGTTCACGATGTTCAAGAGGATAAGGAGGACATGGAGGTCTTTTGGGAGGTTGAGCACGACGAGAGAGTGCTGGCAAAGGATAAAGTCTAGGATCTAAAGCTAGAGGTCCAAGAATTGAAGGCTGAGCTTCTGAATAAAAAGCAAAAGATAAGTCGAATGTCCTATATACATAGGAGTTTGCATGAGGATTATCAACATTAGATTGCTGAGTATCCTGTAGAGGACGGACAAACTCGACATACGATTAGCCGGGATATTGTGGCCAGTATGGCATATGAGGATTACGCTAATGCCATTAGGCAGATGTAGTCCAGTTAGTTTAGCTATGTAAATATTGTGTAGCTAGTAGTGACATAAAACCCTCTTTTGTATAAACAAGGGTAGTCTTTTGTAAATCCCAATTTTTGGCAAGCAATTGCGGGATAGTATTGTAAATGGCTGAAGCCATGTAATGACTAACGTTGTAGTATTATACTACAAGAAGAAGCATATTAATATAAGCAGTTTATTGAAATGCTTGTCAATGTGATTGAGTTATTATTGATTGTTAATAATAACTGAATGAAGAAATAAATAATAATGAAACTATTTTCGCATTAACAGAAAATGCCGCCAAGAAGACGTCAAAGAAACCAAGAAGAAGAGCCTCGTAATGAGGAAGAGCAAGGGAATCATAACCCTGTGCAAGAATTTGTGAACCTATTAGCTACGGCTTTTAATAGGGCGAGAGATAACGTACGAACTAATCCTGGGGTAGGTCGGGGAACAATCTTTAAGGAGTTTAAGATTATACGTCCGCCTGAGTTCTATGGAACTACGGATCCTATCGCTGCTGTTAGCTTGTTTGGGTGTTAATCAAAACAACACACACACGCAAGTGCACGTGGTCAACAAGTAATATAGAGTAAGTAAAGTGTCGATCCCACGAAGAATTATTTAACAAGAATTACCAAACACTAACCCGTAATCAACTTAATCTTATTTAAACTATGGATTTAGTATTTTGAATAATAATATTCAATTAAACTAATATTAACTACCCCTAGAATGAAACTAGATAATGAAGACATGAGACTACAATTTCACCTATTATTTCATCTAAATCAATACACTTCCCGTTAAGCCAAATTAATTATCATGGGTTGTTAATCAAGAACACGAATGTAAAATATGGCCATCTCTCGATGTACCATACCCAAATCAAATCAAATCCATAAATGATAGAATCAAGATGAACACCCTAATTAACTAACTCACTATATTTCTATGTAAATTATAATTAATGAGGGTTTAAGCGCGAGTTCTTATTAGATTACATGTGGTGCTTCGGTATATCTCTATCCTAGCCATAAATCATGAATTTCAATGTCATGTAGAACACACAAACACATGCTATTATGATCAGATCTAAACCCATAATCCGTTGCTCAATTTTATTTGGGTTATCACGGTAATTGATAGCTAGGCAATTAAGCATTTCAACACAAATCACAATAGACAATCCAATAACAATTAATAAGACTAACAAGGAAGCATATCAAAATAAACTACACAACAAGATCCATTATAATCTCAAAATGGAGTTTAATTCATGATTAAAGTGAAATCCATAATCCACAATTGAATAAACATTAAAAGATACAAAGAGATAAGAAGAGAATTTAGGGTTTGAGATGAGCAAATCTGAATTCTTTTGCTTCCAATATGAATCTCCAATGCTTTCTAAGAGCTTCAATCTCCAAAGATCTAATCTAATCTAGGGTTTATCTAATCTAATGGAAGAGGTGAATATCTAATGATGATATATACAAGATGATGATCCCAAAGGATGGAATATATCCATTACATATTGATATGTCTTTATTTATAAGTCCTAGTATGACTCCTTTTCTAAGTTACGCTTCAATTGCACTATTTAATGAAAAAGTCAACTCTGATCAGCTTTCAAAGTGGCGTGGCCGCGCTGAAAATAGCCTGGAGTTGGGCGCGGACGCGCTCAAGTAGCAGATAGCATTTTCTTGGACCAAGGAAGAGCGCGGGGTGCGCTCAAAATGAACTAGAAATGGGTGCGGTCGCGCCCTAGATTTTTTGTTGCAGTGTCCTCTGGTGGAACATACATAACTTTTGATTCGAGAGGAGTTACGAGGCCTGCCACCTGTCAAATCGAAGATATCTACGATATATACAACATTTATTCTTCAAGAATTAAGAAATAATGGACGAACGAAGGTGGAAATTGGGCTCAAAGTGACAGCTGTGCAATGGCAACCCAAAACATTGAAGTTCAATGTCCGTTGGTACAAAGGTCATAACTCTCGCATCCGAACTCCGATTGGGATGACTCAAGATGTTTCGAAAAGTTAAGAAGAAGCTCTATAATAAAACCCAAGTTCCAAGCCAAGAACATGAAATGAACATGAAAGCCTAAACGATGTCTGGATTGCATTTCCTTGCCTTTTCATACCAATAGTTGCTCACATAGTTCCCAAACATAAGATCTACAAAATGAACACAAAATGTAGGAAAAGTAACTACGAAACATAGGTTTAAGCAACTAATTCAAGTAATAGATACTAGATAAGTAGGTATAAAACTAACTTATCAAATACCCCCAAACTTGAACCGTTGCTTGTCCCCAAGCAACACATATAATGCAATGCAAATAACTAAATAAAATGCAATCTACTCTAAATGATAAAGAATCCAAATACTAGACAGATATGAAGTTCACAAGAATTGCCTCAGAGAAACTACAAAATCTTCAAACAAAGAATCCAACCAAAAACGAGGCCATAATGCATAATATTTTGCAAATCAAAACCTGTCATCACTGATGTAGTGTGTGTGTGCTTAGCAACCATTAATCTTGCTACAGAACAAATACTTCACATAATATGCTTCTTAGAGAGAAAAACACAGTTTCAACTCAAGAAAGGTAGTAAATAAATTAAGCTCCAACCAAGACTATGTATCAACTTAGCTAAGAGTCAATAAGGGGTTTATTATGCTTTTATTTACTCACGAGGGCGATATTCGCACTATCTCATGTATACACCTGACTGTGCAATGTCTAGTCCTCTTAGGCTTTTCAGTGATACCCGTGTAGTGAGCTTTCAACCAACGACTAGCAAACCAGATGCTTATAGGGCGGGTGTAGAAACATCCCCTAGGGTGTACTTACTCGAGTATCAAAGGCCATAGAACTTGTGACACCCCCAAATTCGGGTACTTCAATTTTCACAGGATTTTATGCTCACTTTACAAATATCATATATCAATCTACCCATAATAAATGCAAACCATGAAATAGATAGAAAGAAATCCTCCCCTTAAGGGGTTACAACTTCTGAATAATAAGTACATCAATCCCAAGTTGATCTAACCTTAAATCTCAATGCGCAAAACATAACAAATAAGTCTTAAACATCATAACATAAGCCTTAATAGATATTCTCAAATAAAATAACAAGTCTTCATCACTTGTTAACTTTGCCCTTGTCTTTGCTAGTAGAAGGCTCGTCGGACCTTTCGTTCTTAACTGCAATGTTATTATACAAGAGTGAGCACGATTGCCCACAAGTATAAAATATAACAGTATAATAACATGCGAATAAGTTAAAGAGTTCTAAATAATAGAAAGCTCGGCTTTTGAATCAAGAATGAATAACAAGAATCAAAATTATGTCTGAGGGTCATAAGACCTTGAACTATGTCCTAGGTTGTCAAGTATTTCTACTTTAGACCTTTAACAATCATAAGACTATATGGACTCTACTACTCGTACTTAGGGGGATCAGTCCTTAGTACCATACTGTGCACAATATCTCAACGCTAAAGTGTACAAAATCCCCTATAACAGGGTTGTTCATCTCAGTTTGACATCAGAGTCCACACCAAAGGAAGTTTGGTTTGGATAAGCTCAATAACAGTTTTAAAATTTAGAACGTTCATCAACTATGGACTAGTCGAATCAATAAGGGCTCGCTAGTCTTACAAGATTCAACAATAATTGATATTCAAATCGAATAATAAATCTCAAGAGTATACAATCGAATAAGTATTGTGTAACTGAAGTAATACTTTAAAGAACTTATAATATCTCATATGAAACTTAACGTAAATGAACAAGAATTAGAACTTGCATCATGATAAAAATTCAAGAATAGAAAGCTTGTTCAATAACTGATTGAGTTTAGGAAACTTGCTCAATATAAAAGTAAGGTTTAGAAACTTGCGTAATCGAAATCGAGTTAGGGTAAGGAAACTTGCACAACAATAGTAAATTAGGGATAAAACACTTGCCTCGTGCACAAGCTATAGTTATAATTACAATTCAATTCCTCAACGTCCTACACATTACATTATGTATATGATATCGATTAGTTTCATAATCACTATATTTAACGGTTGAACTTCTCACTTAGGTTCAACTTAACAACTTAATTCACAAATCTTAACTTGTTGACTAACCACATAACATGAATTTGAACCCACAACATACATATCATATAATATGAACTCTTAAACAATCATAATCAAACCTTACGACATTAATATCCAAGTTCACATATAGTTTATTAACATGAAACTTCAATTTATATTATACATGTCAACAACATGTTATAGTATTGTATTACATGTTCATCATGTTATCAGGTTCATTAGGTTAGGTTAACTCATCATGTTATGGCTTAAAAATACACAGAAGGACCAAAAAATATTTTTCTCTGCACCCCCCCCCCCCCCGCACTGGGGCGGGGTTTAGGCCAGCTAGGGCGGGTGTGGGTTCGGTAAGGGGCCCGCTGGGGCGGGTCTAAAGCACGCTGAGGTGGGGGTACCTCGGCTAAACCAGCTGCAGTTAGCAAAAAATTGCAGAGAAGGCCAAATAAATCTAAATTAAACTAATATAGTGATTCCCATGAAGTATAAACTTCACATGAACATCATATAATGATTCTAACATGCTTTTAACACTTTAGTTCACATAATTACTCAAATTAAAACACTTAAATTCACTATTTTTGGTATTTTGCAAGGTTTCGAGAGAAATCATGAAATTCAACGTTACAGATTCGTTATAACTCTGAATCTGTCCGTTTAAATTTTTTTTTTGTTTGTTTAAACATGCATAATCATAATCAACTATCAATTTAGAGTTTAATGAACAATTCAAGCATGATATTTTGTATATAAGGGCCATATACGTGTTCTCCATACCTTTTATACTCTGTTACTCATTAAACTTTGATTAAAGTATAATTACATGAAATTGATTATTTTAAAACATACATAAATGATAGAAAACATGTTATGATCATATACTAACATGTATACACATATATAATCAATAATCATTGATAACTTTAGTCTCAAGGAACTCAAAACTGATTTTCATGGAGAAACATAAGAACATGTAATTAAAGGCTTGGGTTGAAGAATCATACCCTTGCTAACTCTGTTTGATGATGACAAGAACTCTAGAATCTACAACTCTTCTTCTTAAATTCTCAATTCTCTCTCAAATTCTCTCTATTTTACTCTGATATATGATATATGATATATGATATGTGATATAAGGTATATAATATATAATACGTAGTTATAAAATTGATGGTAGTAGTGGGTGTCGGTTAATTCCCACCCAATATTCAACTGCTCCCACTCATTAAGGCCATGTTTGGTTTTTCTTCTTTATTTCTTCTTTCCCTTTATTCTAATTAAATGCTTATTATATAGTTTAATGTCACACTTCTAATTAATCAAATAATCTTATTTAAATTAATTAAATAAAATATCACATTAAATCACATCGTCACATAATTAAAATTTCTCATTTAGTAATTATGTCAAATTATTAAATCTCTAATTAATTATTAAATTAATTAGAATAACATTATGCTTATTAAATAATTCATTTAAACGAATAGACTCAATTAAATATATACTTTGAACTATAAAAAGTCTTCACATTAATTTAATCAATGTAACACATATAATTAAATTACTCTACCATAATTCCATCGAATAATTATTTAACTCAATAATTAAAACATCGATAACTAAATAAATAAATCATCAAAAATATTTATTTAATTCAATAAATATTTAAATTAAATTATAAAATTCTCGTTTGTCATATAACTAAAGTAGTCAAAGTGTTTATTCAACATATTTTTTCTTTTCTTTTTCTCATTTTTTTTATTTTTTATATATATAACATGCATACCCCTTGTTTTTTTTCCAAACTTAAGCTTTTGCATCATCTAGCCATTGCTAACTATATACTAAATCTCTATCATTACAAATTTCCCAAAAGAAGACAATTATGTGACCATTTAAACTGAGCAAATCGTAATGGATACTCTAAAGTGCTATTCGATTACATCAGTTTCAAACATATTAAAATTCACATCATACTATAACATTACAACCAAGCCTAAGTAATCAAAACTGATCAAAAATCATGCAGTTCCAATCTCCTCATAGGCCAAATGAATTTCACACAAACTGAAAACTTGGATTTATGCAATATAACCTAACTAAATGCAATAATTAAAAACAAATATTTTTGAAATTATTTTGATTTTCTTAATTTATTAGATGCAACATATGAGTAAAAACTAAACTATATGCAATACACATAAACATACTAATATGCACCTTAAAGAAGAACAATCCCCCTAAACTTAAAACGAACAATGCCCTCATTGTAATAAAAAGTGAAAGACTACTCCCCTAAGTGGCATCGTCATCTTCGTCCGCCTCCTCATGATCCGATGGTGTATCACGTAGTGGATAAGTCTGGACGAATCCAAAAGTTGAGAACTGAGCGTGGACTTCTCTAATGCCTTGGGAATTCGGTCTGCAATTCCCCCAAACTTATTTGGCACTCCAATTTAGTCTTTCAGCCCTTTTTAGAAACATTTGCAATGCGCTTTGTTTTTGGCTTCTATTCTGAACATTCATCCTCATAGCAATTGAATTGAACTTGAGAGGATCACAAAAGAACCTATTAATACTATTATAATCTATCAAAAATTTTACTTCATATCAAAACTATTAAGAATTAAAAATAGAGGGAAAAATGAGTGGATATGTAAATAAGAATTAAATAATGAGGTAGAAAGATTGGATTGGATGGGGTGTCTCCCATCGAGCGCTTGTTTTATAGTCATTCAATCGGACATCTTCTTGTCAATGCTATCCAATTCCTCTTCGATAATTTAGGAACCCTCCATCCATCAGGAGCAATGTAGCTTTTGGTAGGTTCCCCGCAGTGATAGCTATTGAATTAAAGTCACCTAGCTTGCTTTTTGTAGATAAGTCCCCCATTTTGAATTTCACATAGCTAGGTGCTTCCTCCATTGTGTCTGTGATTAGCTTGAGGCATTGAGTATTGTCAAACACAATGGGCTCTTCTTCTACGTTCTCTTCCTCGACCCACCATAGCTTCAAAGTTGTATTAGCTCTCATGTCATAAAGAGCCTTGCCGACGACGTGACTACCAAGGGGGCATGGTTTTGCAAAAATTACTAGATCCTTGATTTGTTGTGGAGAAGGCACCTGGGGCACTAACAGAATAGGGTCATCTTTATTAGAACTTAAAGATAGATCTTTGATGGCCTCATATTCCTTATACCCACTTGTCTCCTCTTTTTCGAACTCTTGTGGCTTATCTAGTTGCAGATTCAACTTGGGCTCTCTATCAGTCTCAGAATCCTTGTCATAGTACTAATTATTTTAAGGACAGTTGTTTAAGGCTTTGAACATTTGATCTATCTGATTTTGAAGATTTTGAATTGATATCTCTTGCAAAATCATCCTCTCCTCAGTTGACGCTATGAACTTGAACCACAAATCCTCCAATCTTGAATTTTTTATTTCAGTTTCAGAATCCATGTATTAAGGACCATTGGTTGAAGTATTGATGAGTTGTTCCATCTGGTTCTGAAACTTTTGGTTCGATATTTCCTGACTCATCATCATCTCCTCTTGGTTTGCTAAGATCTTAGACATGAATTCCTTCAAATTTAACTGTTCTTCTTATGGCAATGGAGGTGGACATGAAAATTCCGGTGGATATGTTGGACTTGGAGCGCAGTATTGGTCTTTATAATTATAGCTCCATGAAGAATCTGGGTGATACCCCTAATCTTGATGATAATTGGGATAATAATAGTTGTTGAGGTAATCAACCCCATACTGTACTAGTCCAAAACTGACGGTGCATTGATGACTAGGATGGTTGTCAGCACAATAATCCCAAGTAACTACTATCTTTCGAATACGTTGGGCTGTAACAACGTCCAACTTCCTTGAAAGTGTCTCAAGCTGTGCTGATAATGCAGAAACTATGTTGAGTCCATCAATCCATGTTTCCCTTGGTTGAGTCATTCTCGTATATGGCCATTGATAAGCAAAGTCATCCAAGGTACCTGAAAAAATAGAAATATAGAAAGAGAATTAAAAATAAAATAAAATAAAATGTTTAAATTAAGACTAATTTGATTGAAGCTAATGTTGGCAAAAACTATTAAACTAATTCCCCAGCTTGTTTGGGTGTTAATCAAAACAACACACACACGCAAGTGCACGTGGTCAACAAGTAATATAGCGTAAGTAAAGTATCGATCCCACGGAGAATTATTTAACAAGAATTACAAAACACTAACCCGTAATCAACTTAATCTTATTTAAACGATGGATTTAGTATTTTTAATAATAACATGCAATTAAACTAATATTAACTATCCCTAAAATGAAACTAGATAATGAAGACATGAGACTATAATTTCAACTATTGTTTCATCTAAATCAATACACTTCCCGTTAGGCCAAATTAATTATCATGGGTTGTTAATCAAGAACACAAATGTAAAATATGGCCATCTCTCGATGTACCATACCCAAATCAAATCAAATCCACAAATGTTAGAATCAAGATGAACACCCTAATTAACTAATTCACTATATCTCTATGTGAATTACAATTAATGAGGGTTTAAGCGCAAGTTCTTATTAGATTACATGTGGTGCTTTGGTATATCTCTATCATAGGCACGAATCATGAATTCCAACATCATGTAGAACACACAAACAAATGCTATTATGATCAGATCTAAACCCATAATCCGTTGCTCAATTTTATATGGGTTATCACGGTAATTGATAGCTAGGCATTTAAGCATTTCAACACAAATCACAATAGACAATCCAATAACAATTAATAAGACTAACAAGGAAGCATATCAAAATAAACTACATAACAAGATCCATTATAATCTCAAAATGGAGTTTAATTCATGATTGAAGTGAAATTAATAATCCATAATTGAATAAACATTGAAAGATACAAAGAGATAAGAAGAGAAATTAGGGTTTGAGATGAGCAAATCTAAATTCTCTTGCTTCCAATCTAAATCTCCAATGCTTTCCAAGAGCTTCAATCCCCAAAGATCTAATCTAATCTATGGTTTATCTAATCTAATGGAAGAGTTGAATATCAAATGATGATATATACAAGATGATGATGTCAAAGGATGGAATATATCCATTACATACTGATATGTCTTTATTTATAAGTCCTAGTATGACTTCTTTTCCAAGTTACGCTTTAATTTCACTATTTAATGAAAAAGTCAACTCTGGTCAGCTTTCGAAGTGGCGCGACCGCGCTGAAAATAGCCTGGGGTTGGGCGCGGATGCGCTCAAGTAGCAGATAACAGTTTTTTAGACCAGAGAAGAGCGCGAGCAGGCTCAAAATAAACTAGAAATAGGCTCTGCCGAGCCCTAGATTTTCTGCTGCGGTGTCCTCTGGTAGAACAGACATAACTTTTGATCCAGAAGGAGTTACGGGGCCTACCACATGTCAAATCCAAGATATTAACGAGATCTACAACTTTAATTCTTTGAGAATCGAGAATTAATTGACGAATGAAGGTCAAAACTGGCCTCGAAGTGACAGTTGTGCAATGGCAACCCAAAACGTTGAAGTTCAACGTCCGTTGGTACAAAGGTCATAACTCTCGCATCTGAACTCCGATTGGGATGATTAAAGATGTTCCGGAAAGCTCAAAAGAAGCTCTATAATAAAACACAAGTTCCAAGCCAAGAACATGAAATGAATATAAAAGCCCAAACGATGTCCGAATTACATTTCCTTGCCTTTTCATACCAACAGTCGCTCGCATAGTTCCCAAGCATAAGATCTACAAAATGAACACAAAATACATGAAAAGTAACTATGAAACATAGGTTTAAGCAACTAATTCAAGTAATAGATACCGGATTAATAGGTATAAAACCAATTTATCAGCTGCCCAAGTTTGGGTAAAAGAAATTGAGAAGGCATTTGTCATAGCAAATGTCAGTGAGGCGCAAAAGACTTATTTTGAGACTTACATGATGAAGGGTGAGGCCAACTACTGGTGGGAGGAAAACCAGGGTAGGGCCGGAACGGAGGTTGTTACGTCGACGCAGTTTAAGGAGTTATTCTTCGAGAACTACTTCCCCACGAGCATGTAGGGGAGGATGGAGATTCATTTCTTAGAACTGAAATAGGGGGACATGATAGTTCCCCAATACGCAACTAGGTTCAATGAACTGGCGATGTTTACTCCGCACCAAGTGGACACTAAGTTGAGGTAGGCGAGGCGATTTGAGCAAGGATTGAAACCCTGACTCTTTAATCGGATATCGGTATTCTAAAGTTTTACCTTTAGAGCCGTATTAGATAAGGCAATCATAACCTAGGGTGGTAGTGAGGCTTTGAGCCAATACCACAAGGAGAAAAAGAATAAGGGTAAGACTGACGTTTTAGTCAAAATGGAGGGAGCTAGTGGGAGTGGCCAGAAGAGGAAGGGTTTTAACTTTGGGAATACCAGAGTAAAGTAAGAGGGTACTAAGAGGAGAATGGAGGCAAGCAAGACTTGCGAGAAGACTCATCTAGGAGTCTATCTCAAGGCCAAGGCAGTTTGTCATAACTGTGGACAGGAAGGGCACATTAAGCCTAACTGTCCCAGTCCTAAGAAGAATTATGGGTGCTTCGTGTGTGGATCTACGGACCACATGGCACGGAATTGTCAGAAAAAGGGGTCGAATAGTGGGAAAGGAGCTAGTGGTGGAAAGCTAGCGATTGGTGGTTCTGCACCACAGGGTAGACCGACTACCAGCACTTTTAATATGACGATCCAAGATGCGGTTGCATCAAGCGATGACATAGCAGGTATTATCCTGGTCAACGATATAAATGCATATGTATTGTATGATTCGGGTGCAACTTGTTCGTTTATAGCATGCGAATTTGCTAAACGGTTAGGATTACTCCTCGAAAGACTTAAATACCTTTGATTATTAAGATAGCAAACGAAGATGTAATTCCTGTTGATTATGTTCATAGGATTTATTGTGTATATATTAGAGGAAACAAGTTATCGGTAGATCTTATACCGATAAAATTGGAAGAATTCGATGTAATTCTCAGGATGGACTAGTTGTTTAACCATGGAGCGATTATCGATTGCCAAAATAAAAGTGCGAACCTTCAGATTTCTAAGAAACACAAGGTAGTGTTCTATGGTAGTAAATCACTGGGACGCTCTTGTTATCTAACCATGACACAAGCCAAAAAATTGTTAAGGAAAGGATGTGTGGGTTACCCTTGCCATGTTGTTGATACCCAGGGATAGGGAGAAACATTGGAACAGATACCTATAGTCAATGGATATGCGGACGTATTTCTGAGTGATTTACCAGGTCTTCCACCCAATAGGGAGACCGAATTTGTTATAGACGTTGTGCTAGGGAAGACACCAGTTTTGAAGGCACCGTATCGTATGGCACCAGTGGAATTGAAGGAGTTGATGCTTCAGTTATAATAACTATTGGACAAGAAGTATCGATACTGTTTGTAAAGAAAAAGGATGGATCGTTGAGGCTTTGTATCGACTACCGAGAGTTGAACAAACTAACAATAAAGAATAAGTACCCATTGCCCAGGATCGATGATCTCTTTAATCAGTTGAAAGGGGCAAAATATTTTTCTATGATAGATTTGCAGATGGGGTATCACCAGTTGAAGGTTAGAGAGGAGGATGTACCTAAGACATCATTTAGGACTCGTTATGGTCATTACAAGTTCTTGGTGATGTCGTTTAGGTTAACGAATGCACCAGCCGCATTCATGGATATGATGAACATAGTTTTCAAACAGTATTTGGATAAGTTCATTGTGGTGTTCATTTATGATATTCTAGTCTACTCCAAGACGCCAGAAGATCATGCTGAACATTTAAGATTAGTGTTGGAGGCACTACGAAAGGAGAAGTTATATGCAAAATTCACTTAGTGTGAATTTTGGTTAGGGAGAGTGCAGTTTTTGGGGCACGTCATCGACAACGAATGGATTTCAGTAGATCCAGCGAAGGTGGAAGCAGTTATTAACTGGGAACAATTGAAAACGCCGACGGAGGTGCGGAGTTTCCTAGGGTTAGCGGGTTACTATCGGAGGATCATTCAGGACTTCTCGAAGATAGCTACTCCGTTGAAAAACTTAATAAGAAAGACCGTGAAGTATGTGTGGACAGAGAAGTGTGAAGACATCTTTCAAAAGATGAAGAAGAGGCTAAGTCAAGCGCCTGTATGATCGTTATGAGATGATATGGGAAATTTTGTAGTATATAATGATGCTTCGCATAGAGGACTAGGTTGCATGCTCATGCAGCATGTCAAGGTCATTGCGTATGCATCTAAACAATTAAAGGAGTATGAGAAAGGTTATCCTACTCATGACCTTGAACTTGCCTCGTGGTTTTCGCCTTAAACATTTGGAGGCATTACCTATACGGGGAGAAATGATAAGTGGTTTTATAACCACTTAGTTAGATGTCAACTCACTTCTATTGTTGCTTAAACTCATGTGTTATCGTAGCTTTTCATGCATTTTTGCTTTTTTTGTAGTTTTCATATTGGGAACTCTCTTGGTGGCACTTGAAGCAAAAATGGGAAGGAAATGCAATCCGGACATCGTTTGGGGGGTTCATGTTCATTTCATGTTCTTGGATTGGAACTTAGGTCATATTGTAGAGCGTCTTCTAAGCTTTCCATAACATCTTGAATCATCCAAATCGGAGTTCGGAGGCTAGAGTTATGCCCCGTATACCAACAGACGTTAAACTTCATAGTTTTGGATTTCCATTGCATAGCTGTCCCTTGGAGCTCAATTTTAGCCTTCACCCATCAATTATTTCTTAATGATCAAATAATTAAAGTTTTAGAGCTCTTCAATAGCTTTGATTTGACAGGTGGCAGGCCTCATAACTCCTCCCGAATAAAATGTTATGGCCGTTCTACCAGAGGTCACTGCAGCAGAACTTTGGCGGCGCGACCGTGCCTGTTTGTAGTGCATTTCCAGCGCAGGCGAGCCAATGCCCAGGCCAAAAATCTGATATGTGTTCCGCCCGCTCCCAATTCCAGGCCATTTCTAGCGCGACCGCACCACTCCTGATGTAATATTCCAAAATTTAAATAGGAATATTAATATAAACAGTTAATATAACTATGATTAATATCTTGTGTGATGTGTAGTTAACATTATCATTGGTATATATATAAATATATATAATTATATATCAACACATAAGATATAACTATGTACAGATATATGGAAAGTTTTATAGGTAAACCCAATTTATAATTTTATTTAAATAAGAAATTCTAACCCTAAATGTTATAATAAATGGGAATTCTAGTATAATATATTGATAATGTTATATATTATGATTAGTATATACATATATTAATTTAATATGATGTATTAAATAGTTAATTGGAAAAGATTATAGGGAAACCCTAATTAGGGATTAGGAAACCCTAACTCTAATCATAAAACCCTAATCTAAATTAAAAACCCTAATTCTAAACTGATAAACCCTAGTTGTTCAGTATTGTTTATAAACTTTCTAAAGAGTATAGGAAATGACTAAATTACCCTTATATTTAAGTGGAAAATTACCAAAATACCCTTAGTACATGTAAAATGACTAAAATGCCCTTATTTTATTTTGTTATAAATGAGATAAGCACAAATCTTTTACTTGATAAGTAAAAGATTTGCCTTATCTGATTTTTACCACAAGAGTTTGACAACACAACCTATTCAATTAATGCTATAGGTTTACTTGTCAAAATAATAGAGGAATTAGGTTTTTACCCTACTTGAACTTATCACATAAGGCTAGCACCTAAGAACATAAGGCCACGTTTAATACACTTAATGTATACCCCCAACTGACTCATAAACAACCCCCAACAAGCTAGAACCGGAATCAGAAAGAGGAAGAAAGCAAAAAGTACTCAAAAAGGTTAAAAACCTAAACCTAGTTAAATTTTTGAATTTTGAAGTTTTAATTGTTGTTATTATTGTTTAAATATGTTCATTGGTAAGTTAGTTAGTGATCTGGGTTGTTAAAACACGAATCCATAACATTTAAAAGCATCAAAATTGAGTTTTAAGCAAAACAGCCGAAGTGTCAAAACAGGGTCTGACAACAAATGTCAGCCCTCTTATCTCGTTAACTGTTTGTTGTATAGGTGTGTTTAAAGTTGGTAGTTGTAGTATGTAATGTTGTTAATGGACTAGAAGTGATAGACTGACAATCGGAACATAGGATTAGGAGTTATAAGCCGTCAAAGGTTGTTGGCCGAGCATGACCGGCTGCTTTCTGGGTAACCCAGAAAGCTTAAGAACACGATCTGACAGGTGGTTTGACCGCCTAGATCTTTTTCCTGTCAGTATGGTTGGGTGTTGGATGTTAATGTGATTATACCTTGACATGAGTACTACATAACTAGAGCACTGTTAAGCCCTAAAAAGTCACTGGCCGAAAAATAGAAACGGTCAAAACCCGTTGACCGTCCAGATTCGATTTTTGGGTAACCCAAAAATTTAAAGCAACGGTCTGACAGGTTGTTTAAGAGCTTGGATCTTGTTACCTATTGAGAGATAGACTCTGTGACTCCTCAAGCCATGTACCCTTGTAGTTGGTCTATAGAACCCGATGACTAGAACACCAAAATATTAACCGGCCGGCAAGATATAAGACCCTAAAGGTCGTTGACCGGCGTTGACTGAACCTTTCTGGGCAGCCCAGAAAGGAAGAACAGCTTCAGGGTAGTTGATTTGACCGATTGTGTAAACTTATAGAGACATTTTTAAGTAATGAATTAATCATGGACGTGTACTACTACATCAGTACTACAACTTCATCAGATTAGATTACCCAGAAACTAGGTTAATCGCCAGAAAAATGGAGTCAAACAGAGCTCCTAGCCGTTGACCAACGTGTTTTTGGCTGAGCCAAGAACATCTATAGCCACACTTCTGTCGCTAAAGGTCTTTAGCGACAGGCAATATTTGAAAATTAATTTTATTAATTAAAATAAATATAAAATAAATATAAAAAAATTCTGAAAAATCATTTTTTAGTATAATAAATAATTTTCAATATTTTGACATAAAATTTTATTAATATTTAATATATTTAAATATTAATAATAATAAGAGTAATTAATAATAAATTACTTAAAAGTAAGATTAATGATTTAAAATCATTTTAAATAATAATAATAATTTATTTAAAAATGATAATAATGATTTAAAAATTATTATTAAATAAAATAAATTATTTAACACAATATGGATGAATTAAAAATTATTTTAAAGGGTTAATTAAATATTTAAAAATAATATTATTAACTTAAAAATTATTTTAAATGATATTAAATCATTTAAAAATTATTTTGAGCATTTGGAAATTGTAATAAATAATATCTAAAGCATATAAATAAGATATTAAAAAAAATTCAATAAAATTATTGAAAAACTAATTCGATAACTATTCCATAAAGTTGTAAAGTACCGAACGGACTCCAAGATCAACCCAGACACTAGTATTTTAATTAGAAATTAATTATTATTATTTCTAATGACTGTTATAATATACATAGGTGGTAAATATACTTTCAAATAACCTAAGTAGCGGATCGTGATAAAAAGGCATGTTTTTCTAACTTTATTTAATTTTTAATATTAAATGTAAGTCCTGTAATTTGATATACGAAATTATTATAACCATTATTCGTGGAATCTTTGCTTTAAAGAAGGTTATGACTTATTGTTCAAGCATAAGCAATACATATGAACTGTTACTTGCGTAAATTGTTTTGATTTGATATCGAAGCATAGACTGTGGTGAAATCAATATTGTCTGGTACAAATATATATACTGATACTATCAATGACCGGCATGTTTACATTGACCGGGTGGTTATTAATGACCGACAGTTTTACACTGACCGGATGGTTGTATAGGATGATATGCATACTCCTAGATGGTGTGGTTGGCCGAATCAACCCGGGTTGCTAAGTCTACATGACTGACAGACGCTCGTAATATGTGGGATTTGGCAGATCAAACCTCAGTATATATATGTGAAAAATACTATGAACTTTACGTTCCTTAATTTCAGATATTGTGTGAGTATAAACTGTAATTGTTTAAATTTTGATGAGCATTTTAAAGCTCATCCTTGCAAATATTCTTTTTCTTTGCAGCTTCGTTGAATATTCCAAAAAATTCAGGAAATAATACTTGTGGGTAGAAGTCTGTGGTTAAGAACGAATGTTTATTATAATACAAAGGGTGTAATTCAGCATAACTTTGATGTAATAATTAAATGATATGTAGACAAATATTAGTATTAGATTAAGTTATTAGTTGCATGATGTTACTTTGTTCATGTTAAATAATATCAAGTACAATATCTATATGAACTATACATCTGAATGAGGGTATTGAATGATCTTGGGAGTTCTGCAAGCAGTGAGGTCGCTCCTCACTTCCAAGAACAATCTTATCATTTGTACTGTGAATGTCAGATAGATAGGAATTATTGATATGCAAGGAAAATATCTGTAAGATTATAAATCTATACATCCAAGTGAGGGTATCCATTAACGAAAATTGTTCTGACCAGAACTTTAACGGATTGAGATACTGTGAATTTTGGATTTATAGAAGTTATTGGCTTATAGAATGTTTTCGTGAGCACCGAATCTGCTACAGGAAATGTAGAGATTTTGGGGCGTCACAAATTTGGTATCAAAGCCTTAGGCTAGAAACCTTAGGAGAAAACCCTTAGGCTATAACCTCGAAGGAATTTAGTTAATAAAGGGAGAGCTAGAGAAGGTGCCACTAATTGGGACAAATTCAAGGTGTTTTTCTTTGCTAATTACTTTCCAACTTCAATGCAAGATCGTATGGAGGTTCAATTCCTGGAATTAAAACAAGGAGAGATAACCGTTTCACAATACGCAGCTAAATTCAATGAATTAGCTAGGTTTGCATCACATCAGGTAGATACTGAGGCGAGAAAGACAAGGAGGTTTGAAGGGGAACTGAAACCCCAAATTAGAAGTAGAATATCGGCATTCCAGGTGAAGACATTTGTAGAGATCCTGGAGAAGGCTATTATAACAGAGAAAGAAGGAGAAGCTTTATTGCAATTCAATAAGGAGAAGAGGGTGATTACTGGGAAAGGAAACACGAGTGGGGGCAACAGCAACAACAATAAGAGAAAGTGGGAGGTAGCTTTTCCAAACAACCCTGTAAAAGGAGGTTATAATCCTAACAATAATGCTAACAAAGGAGGTAATAACAATAATAATCAAAGGTTTGAGCGCTGTCAGATATGTGGAAAGAATCACAAAGGGGAATTTTATTTTAAAGGGACGACTTGTTATACCTGCGGTGAAGATGGGCATTATTCCAACTGGTGTCCCAAAAAGAAGGAGAAGGGCAAGAATATCAAATGTTTCAACTGTGGGGAAGAGGGTCATGTGTCAAGATTTTGTTCAAAACCTAAGAAGGTGAATATGGGAGGAGGTCAGAATTCTAATAATAAACAAGGAGCAGCGACTGTAGGAGTTACTCAGAATCGTCCGAATGCACGCACTTTCAATATGACAGTGAGGGACGATGTGGCGGAACAAGATGTGGTGACAGGTATCATACCAATTGATGCTGTAAATGCTTATGTGTTATTCGATTCTGGTGCTTCTTGTTTGTTTGCATCTGTGGATTTTGTTAAAAGATTAAAAATACCATGTGAGGATCTAGATGTACCTTTTAATGTAGAAATTGCTAACAAAGAGATAATCCCTGTTCATACAGTATATAAAAATTGTAGTGTAGTAATTCAAGGGCATACATTACCGGTAAACCTTATACCTATACAACTAGGGGCGTTTGATGTAATATTGGGAATGGATTGGTTGGGTAGGCAAAAGGCAGTGATTGATTGCAAACGAAAACAAGTAAGTTTAAAAACACCCTTGAAAACAAAGGTAGTGTTTAAAGGAAGTTGTTCACCGAAGCAAGTCCGATGTTTAACTGTTATGCAAGCTAAGAGATTGCTTCGGAAAGGTGGTATAGGGTATTTAGCCTATGTGGTGGATACAAGAAAAGAGGGGGGAAGTTAGATCAAATACCTATAGTAAATGAGTTTTTGGATGTGTTTCCAAGTGATCTACCTGGTCTTCCACCTGACAGGGAGATTGAATTTGTGATTGACCTTGCACCAGGAACAACACCAGTTTCAAAGGCACCATATAGAATGGCACCCGTAGAGTTGAAGGAGTTGCATGTTCAGTTACAAGAACTTTTAGATAAGAAGTACATACAACCTAGTGTTTCACCATGGGGAACATCTGTGTTGTTTGTAAAGAAGAAGGATGGGACGTTAAGATTGTGTATAGATTATCGAGAGTTAAATAAGTTGACCATCAAGAATAAGTACCCTCTACCAAGAATTGATGATTTGTTTGATCAGTTAAAAGGAGCGGAGCATTTTTTAAAAATTGATCTACGATCGGGTTATCATCAACTGAAGGTGAGAAGAGAAGATGTACCAAAGACCGCCTTTAGGACCCGATATGGGCATTATGAGTTTCTTGTGATGTCTTTTGGATTAACAAATGCACCAGCAGCTTTTATGGACTTAATGAATCGAGTGTTTAAGTCATGCTTGGATAAATTTATGATGGTGTTTATTGATGATATCTTAATATACTCTAAGACACGGGAGGAACATGCGGAACATTTGAGGGTGGTATTAGAGATATTAAGAAAGGAACAACTTTACGCAAAATTTTCCAAGTGTGAGTTTTGGTTGGAGAAGTTCAATTTCTAGGGCATGTAATTAATAAGAAAGGGATAGCAGTGGATCCAACAAAGATAGAAACAATCATGAATTGGGATCAACCAACAACACCAACAGAAGTTCGCAGTTTTCTTGGATTGGCAGGGTACTATCGTCGTTTTATAAAAAAATTTCCAAAATAGCAACCCCGCTAACCAATTTAACTCGAAAGGCTGTGGAGTATAATTGGACGAACAAATATGAAGAAAGTTTTCAAGAATTGAAGAAACTGCTGAGTCAGGCACCAGTATTATCATTACCAGATGAAACTGGGGGTCTTGTAGTTTATAGTGACGCTTTACACAGGGGTTTAGGATGTGTGTTAATGCAACATGGGAAGGTGATCGCTTATGCTTCGCGATAACTTAAAGATTATGAGAAAAGGTATCCTATTCACGATTTGGAGTTAGCCGCGGTAGTTTTTTCTTTAAAGATATGGAGGCATTATTTGTATGGGGGAAAGTGTGAAATATACACAGATCATAAAAGTCTGAAGTATATTTTTACACAGAAGGAGTTGAATATGAGGCAGAGGAGATGGTTAGAGTTAATCAAGGACTTTGATTGTGAAATTTTATATCATCCTGGTAAAGCTAATGTAGTTGCAGATGCATTGAGCCGGAAGAATCAAGAAAGATTGAGTACCATTACAAACAACGAGGCACTGATAAAAGAGTTTGAAAAACTCGAGATTGAAGTAAGAGCTCAAGCAGACTCTAATCAGAAGCTATATATGATAGAAACAGCCTTAACATTATTGGATAAAATCAAGAGATATAGGAGAAGGATGCAGCATGTCAGAAATGTAAAGCCGAGATAACTCATGAGAAGAACATTAAATTTTGACTAGATAAGGAGGGAGTACTGAGGTATGAAGATAGAGTGTGAGTTCCAGTGATACAGGTATTGAAAGATGAAATCTTAGCAGAAGCCCATAGTTCCAAGTTTGCTGTACATCCGGGAAGTACTAAAATGTATAAGGACTTGAGTCAGCATTTTTGGTGGTCGAACATGAAGAGAGAAATAGCAGAATGGGTAAGTAAGTGTCTCACATGCCAGAGAGTTAAAGCTGAGCATCAAAGACCGAGTGGATTACTACAACCTCTACCGATTCCTGAATGGAAGTGGGATCACATCACTATGGACTTTGTGGTAGGACTTCCTGTCACTCAGAAAGGTTACAATGCTATCTGGGTAATAGCTGATCGTCTCACCAAGTCAGCTCATTTTCTACCTATCAACGTTACTTATAATCTCGATCGTTTGGCCAAGTTATACATAAAAGAGATTATTTCTAGACATGGAGTTCCTGTATCTATAGTGTCAGACTGGGATCCACGGTTTACTTCAAACTTTTGGGGGAGTCTTCAAGCACACTTGGGAACCCAGCTGAGGTTGAGCACATCGTATCATCCGCAAACCGATGGCCAAAGTGAGAGAACCATTCAGACGCTGGAAGATATGTTGAGAACCTGCATTATGGATTTTAAAGGGAGTTGGGAGGATCAATTACCTTTGGTAGAGTTTGCATATAATAACAGTTATCATGCTAGTATTGGAATGCCACCGTACGAAGCTTTGTATAGACGGAAGTGTAGAACACCCTTATGCTGGGATGAAGTTGAGGAAAGACAAATGCTTGGACCTGAGTTAGTTCAACAAACCATGGAGAAGATTCGAATTATATGACAAAGGTTGCAAGCATCTCAAGACCGGCAGAAGAAATATGCGAATCAACATAGACAGCTAAGGGAGTTTAATGTTGGAAGTCATGTCTTTCTAAAAGTGTCTCCTTGGAAAGGCAAAATTCATTTTGGTAAAAAGGGAAAGCTGAGCCCGAGGTTCATTGGCCCATTTCAAGTATTAAGGAGAATAGGTGAGGTAGCCTATGAGGTAGCTTTACCCCCAGAGTTAGGACACCTCCATAATGTGTTTCATGTGTCTGTACTACGTCTGTATAAATCCGATTATAAGCATGTGATAAACTATGAACCTGTTCAGATAGAGAAAGACTTATCATATATAGAGGTTCCAGTACAGATAGTTGATCGAAAGGAACAGGTGTTGAGGAATAAGGTTATATCATCGGTTAAAGTAATCTGGAAGAATCATGATATTGAAGAAGCTACATGGGAATTGGAGGATAACATGGAGAAGACTTTCCGCATTTTTTTTCATAAGCTGTATTTTCAATTTCGGGACGAAATTCTTATAAGAGGGGGTGATTGTAATATTCCAAAATTTAAATAGGAATATTAATATAAACAGTTAATATAACTATGATTAATATCTTGTGTGATGTGTAGTTAACATTATCATTGGTATATATATAAATATATATAATTATATATCAACACATAAGATATAACTATGTACAGATATATGGAAAGTTTTATAGGTAAACTCAATTTATAATTTTATTTAAATAAGGAATTCTAACCCTAAATGTTATAATAAATGGGAATTCTAGTATAATATATTGATAATGTTATATATTATGATTAGTATATACATATATTAATTTAATATGATGTATTAAATAGTTAATTGAAAAAGATTGTAAGGAAACCCTAATTAGGGATTAGGAAACCCTAACCCTAATCATAAAACCCTAATCTTAATTAAAACCCTAATTCTAAACTGATAAACCCCAGTTGTTCAGTATTGTTTATAAACTTTCTAAAGAGTATAGGAAATGACTAAATTACCCTTGTATTTAAGTGGAAAATTACCAAAATACCCTTAGTACATGTAAAATGACTAAAATGCCCTTATTTTATTTTGTTATAAATGAGATAAGCACAAATCTTTTACTTGGTAAGTAAAAGATTTGCCTTATCTGATTTTTACCACAAGAGTTTGACAACACAACCTATTCAATTAATGCTATAGGTTTACTTGTCAAAATAATAGAGGAATTAGGTTTTTACCCTACTTGAACTTATCACATAAGGCTAGCACCTAAGAATATAAGGCCACGTTTAATACACTTAATGTATACCCTCAACTGACTCATAAACAACCCCCAGCAAGCTAGAACCGGAATCAGAAAGAGGAAGAAAGCAAAAAGTACTCAAAAAGGTTAAAAACCTAAACCTAGTTAAAATTTTGAATTTTGAAGTTTTAATTGTTGTTATTATTGTTTAAATATGTTCATTGGTAAGTTAGTTAGTGATCTGGATTGCTAAAACACGAATCCATAACATTTAAAAGCATCAAAATTGAGTTTTAAGCAAAACTGTCGAAGTGTCAAAACAGGGTCTGACAACAAATGTCAGCCCTCTTATCTCGTTAACTGTTTGTTGTATAGGTGTGTTTAAAGTTGGTAGTTGTGGAACAGTTCCAGGGGCAGGTGAGTTTAGGACATAAGAAATCTTTTCAGCATTGAGAACTATTCTCAGATTTCTTTGCCAGTCCGTATAATTCGGCCCGGTAAGCTTATTAGCATCAAGTATGCTTCGCAGTGAAATTAGTGATTTTGACATTTTTAAAATTCTGCATGTGAAAAATAACATTTTAGCAAACATTCATTTTATTAATTTTGCATACCAAAATAAATTTAGGTCTTTATTTTAAATTTCCCACTATTTTTATCAAACTATATTTCCCTTACTTATAAAGTTCGGCAACATCTAATTAAAGATTTGCTAGTGAGAATAAGGATCTCATTTCAAATGTATATAACCTTGTGGATAGCACAACAAGCGATATACAAATAAATAGGTAGACAACTCTTGTCAATTACATCACTATATAACTCCTTTTATTTTGCCTCTTAAATTATAATGGTCAAGTGTGTGCACATCCGAACTAAAATGATTTAAGTTAAGTCCAGCCTAGCACTTCCATAAATTCAAAAAAAAAAAATGTTCGTCCTTGTGGATAGCACAACAAGACTAGATCGTTCAATTTTCTTGATAAGCATCAAATGTGATTAATTAACATCTTAAATACGCAATACTCGCCTTGTGGATAGCACAACAAGCTCATATTAAATATGTAATACTCTATTAATTTATCATGCTAGAAGGCGACGTTCGATATTTCAAATATCATTTTAACGCTTCGGACTTAATATTATTTTTTTGAGGGGTTTGTTATTATTTGTCTCATCTTGTTTAGCGCGCATGCACATATATATATATATAAAATACGCGTCATTTTAATAAACATGCGAAGCATGTTTGCATAAAATATAATATATATTATACTTAGCATGCAAATATAGAATACTATATTCTATCCGGATTGATTATGGACTTTTATTCTAGTTTGGTTCACTAGAGCCACCAAGTGAACCAAAAGGTCAAACCTAGGGGTGCAAAAATTTAAATTTAAACGTAACTATTACATTTAAACCCGGGCTCCATATAAACGGGTCTTCACGCGCTCCTTGCTCCTTGGTCTTCAATTTCTGCAATATAATTCTAACTTTTTCTATTACATTAAACTATTTAATTTAAATAGAAACCTTGATCAGCAGTCAAGGGGAAGTACATAGGAGAGAGATAGAATTTTATATCAAGAAAAATCAGAGAAGACGAGATACGCAGACCCCATTTAATAAAATCCATTCATTCAAGCATTCAACTAAAATAAAATTCAATCACATTGGTCAAATAATCCATAATCAATCCCTATTTATTATCATACATACCACCATATATATCAATAAATAAATATTCAACTCATGAATTAAAATATTCCATATATATATGAGTATCATTTAATGGGCAATTTTAAATTACATGAAATCCAATTTCAAGATTAAAATAAACTCTTTATTTTAATTATAAAATTATTAAGAATATTATATATAATATAACCTATATATATATATATATATATATATATATATATATATATAACAGCCGTACCTATACATATAAATTAGTAGTACTAGGTTATATATATATATATATACCCAGGTTAACCCTTTTTTTAAAAAAAAAAACTTTCCTGGGAGCCTTTTAATGAATCACGTGAGTTCCTTTAAAATAATCAAAGATCTCCTTATATATATATATATATAAAGTTTAACCGTGACTCATCTTTGAAAAAACAAAAAAAACGCGAGTCTCGTTTTTTTTTTTTTATATAAAACACGGATTCATTCTTCTTCTTTTTTGCGAATTTTTTTTTTCTTTCAAAAAAAAAATAATAATTTTATACAATTAATTATGCCCAATAAATTATTCTAAATACATACCCATATATATATGAAATTAAAATAATTAATAATTGCATAAAAGTTTGGCTCTGATGCCACTGTTGGGTTTGTACGAAATCGTGACGCAATCAAATTGCAAAAATTAGCGGAAGCAGGGTATATCAGAATAAAACAATTTCTACAAAATCATTACCCGGATCATCCTTTATGCAAATTATTAATTTAAAACGATAAATAAGAAGTTATGGAATCATACCCTTGTAGAACGAAGCTTCCACAGGTATGAGTTCAACTCCTTGTTCTTCGTGATCTCCTTGAATTTTCGGGTTAGATTCCTTCCTTTGATCAACGTTAGCCACCCAAGTATTTGGCCTCTAGAGGTGATCCACCAAGGAAGATGAATTATCAAGAAGGAGGGTGGTTGGCTTAGTTTTCTATCCTCTATAGAAAAGGAGTACTCTCCAACAATTGAAATTGCATCAAGTATTATCTATTATAAGAATACTCTTATATAGATATTGGTCAACCTTTCTAATCCTATTAGACATGGGATTTCTTTTAATTAATTAAACTCCTTTAATTAATTTAGGTTTTCCACCACATGGGAAATAATTAATTAAATTCATTTAATTAATTTGTCTCATAATCTTATTAGGAATAAATGAGAGTACTAATATTAAATTAATTACTAAACTCCTTTAGAAATTAAAATAATAATAATTATAATAATATTAATAAGACTCCTCTTATTAATTTATATTTAATATTTTCAAAATATTAAATAATAAATATTAAGCTATTTAATTTATTCTATCACCATAGATTAAATTAATTTCACTTAATGCATTATTACGATTATGCCATTACCTTCTTAAATAATTATTCTTCCTTTTATGGTGTGACCCTTTAGGTTCTCCATATTAAACCGGTTGTGAATAAATCAATTAGACAATTCTAATCTTATTTAAATAAATAAATTAAACTAATAATCTATTTAAATAAATAATATTTATTCTACAATAGGGATAAGCCTCCCTAGCGATCAACGACTTTTCAGATAATATAGATTTCAACATTAATCATAAAAGAACCTGTGAGTAAATAGTTATCATACAATTCAATCCTTCCACCATATAATGTCCCAATTAAATATGAGACATGAATTTACTGTCAAGTATTATTTTATTTAATTATATGTATTTCGATTAGAAAATGCACAACTCCAAATAATGCAAATTAGAAACTCCTTTCTAATTTCATTTTACCTTAGCCAAGGATTCCTGGGTTGTCATTTAACGAATCACATAGGACATATCTCCTCTTTTACTAGAAGTGGTAGATTCTTTATTGATCATACATTCTTTATTGATCATACATTATCTCCATATGTAACTCATTATACCCAAGCATACCCTATATATGCCTTAAAAGGCCTTAAGGAATAAGTCAAAGTATAATTTGTTACATACAAGATACTATGATGATCTCAAGTCCAAGGATCACTTGTACTACTATCACATTAGGAATTCCTATTGACAGGTGAGTAAAACTCCATTAGGTATTCCATAGCGAGTCACGTTCAGTGAACTTATTCTCTAATAAGCACTTACATACTTGCTTTAGTGTCTCCACACAAATGATCATGAGATCAATCATCCTCATCCAATGAGCAAGCAACATATGTACCAATCTATCCGAATTTACTAATCCCCTTTTTAGTAATCCCACGATTGGGAACTATTTTAGTTTTAAAACTTTCTAAGAATTTAGATCTCATTAGTATGATCATCATCATGATTCTAAAAGCATTGCTTAAAACTATGGGTTATTTACATATTATAAAAACAGCAACATGTAGATAATTAAATGCCTTTAATAAATGAATATTTTATTAATAAATAAATAAGATTGTTTACAAAGTATGTGCTTTATCATCATACATGATTGGCTTGTATGCACACTACTATCAACTATGTGTAGCTGTTGGGGATAAAAAAATAGTATTAATAATAATAATAATAATAATAATTATTATAATAATGATAATAGTAATAGTAATAATAGATTGTTATTCTTTTTATTATTACTATTATTATTATTATTATTACTATTAATTAAATTTTATTATAATTACTATTATTATAATTACTATTATTATTATTAAATTATATTATTACTATTATTATGATTAAATTTTATGATTATTATTATTATTACGAATTGGGTATTAGCCATTAGGAGTAGCATTTTACTTGATGTTGAAGACAAAAGCAAAGTAGGGAACGGAAAAAAAAAGTAAAGCAAAGTATTCTCGTGTGCCGTGCAAAGCCGTTACTGCTTTGAGCGGCTGAATCTCCTTTTTTTGTCCCAAATTGTTTGTCTCAAATTGAAAGTCTTTTGTCCCAAATTGTTGAATCTCATTTTTTTCCTTCTACTAAAGCATGATGACGAGGCTGGTTCTTATTATTTTTCTCGTTTTCCGTTCCAATTATTATTATTAAATGACAAACTTGAAAGTCCTTTATTATTACTACCTCCGTCCCATAATAAGTGATGTTTTAGGTGATTTTATTTGTCCCAAATTATTTGATGTTTTAGAAAATTTAGGAGCATTAATTACAATATTTTCAAAATTATCCCTCATTACTCCTACTTCAATACTCAGATGCTTTTAACTATCTCTTCCTCCTTATTAACACAAAGGGTATTATAGACAAATGATACTATATTTAATGCTATACAATCATTTTCTTAATGGTTGTGCCCAACTCTAAAACATCACTTATTATGGGACGGAGGTAGTATTATTTTCCTGGTTCTTATTATTTTTCTCGTTTTCCGTTCCAATTACTTGAAAGTCCTTTATTATTATTATTATTATTATTATTATTATTATTATTATTATTATTATTTTAATTTTTGTTATTATTAAATGACAAACTGTAGGAGCGGCTGGTTCTTATTTTTTTTCCTCGTTTTCTGTTCCAAATTTCGTGTTCCGTGCAAAGCCGGTGAAGCTTGGAGCGGCTAATTCTATTTTTGTTTGTCCCAAATTGAAAGTACCGGCTGATTTACTTTGTCCCAAATTGTTGAATTTCCTTTTTTCCCTTAGGGCCACTACTGCTTAGAGCGGCTGACTCTTTTTTTTCCTCGTTTTCCATTCCCTAATTTGCTTTTGTCTTCAACATCAAGTAAAATGCTAGCTAACAGGTACATATAGCTAATACCCAATTCGTAATAATAATAATAATAATAGTAATAATAAAATTTAATCATAATAATAGTAATAATAAAATTTACTAATAATAATAGTAATTATAATAAAATTTAATTAATAGTATTAATATTAATAGTATTACTAATAATAATAATAGTAATTATAATAATAATAATAGTAATAATAAAAAGAATAACAATGTATTATTATTACCTTAAATTCAATTACTATTATTTATAATTTTAGTTATTAAATAAAATAATTAATATTATTACTATTATTATTATTAATAAATCAAACAATTAATATTATTATTAGTTATTATTAATATTATCATATTTATTGAATCAAACAATTAATTATCATTAATATTATTTATAATTTTATTTATTATTATTAATACATCATTATATTAATATTATTATTATAATAATATAACTTATTATAAGTTTAATATGATGAAAGTGACATGGTAATTGGGACAAAATTTAGTCTTTCAGCCGCTACTAAGTACAGCGGTTTTGGGTTCATTATTTCTTTGGGGCCCACTTCATTTATTGCTTTGACCAACGAATTGTGCCTTACAAGCCGCTAGGCACAATCCGCTACTAAGTCTAGCGGCTGGGTTTAATACAGGTTGCTGCAGCAACCGGTTACTGTAAATTAGTTCCCATATATATATAAAGACGATAACCATGGTTCACGAAAGTTGGGTGATTCCTAACACTTTACACTCGATTAAGTAGGTTTCCAAACTGCAAATTTCAATTTCGAAAGACAAAAATTATAGAGCCAACATAAGGCCCTTTTAATTAACAAATTAAAATTTGAATGAGTTAATGCATCCCTTTAAAAATTTACCAACAGAAGACGGTTAATTTAGGCCCTAAAATTTTCATAATTAAATTTAAATTCAAACTTTAAAACTTATTTTTTTCAAAAAAATATCACTCATTTTTTACTAAATTGCACTTTGTGTCTGTAACGACCCCAAAATCGGGTCTATTTCTCTTCCCGATCTTGTGCGTTAATATTATCTTGTTCTAGCTTTTAAAACATTATTTAATGTTAAAATAGCTAAAAATGCAGAATAATTTTTTTTTCTTTATTCCATTCATTCGTTCCCTGAATCTCAACCTTTACGATTCTCTTTTATAATGAAATCATATTTATTTATCAATTTCTCTTATCGGAGTTATATTAATATATATAACTCAATATTAATTCTTTCTTATATAGTAATGTCACTATATTCCTTTATTTAAATAAAATATTCATTGCAATACATCTAACACGAATATTCTTTATTGAATATTTTAAACTATACATAGTTGTTGATTACATATATCAAAACTATCAAACATAGGTTTCTAGCATTTCTAAGGTAAGGAAATGTATCCATTTCGCACATCCATCAATCTTCTTTATCTGAATAGCAAGTAATATTGCATAACATCATTAACCTGCAAAATATTTATGTTTGCAAGATTGAGCTCGACGGCCCAGCAAATTTAACAGTCCATCATGTTTCACATAACAAACAACTCTATATGCAACATACTTTCTTTACTACGCATGTTCTACATGCATCAATAAATTTTCTACTAGACATATCACGGTTCTATAATTCTATGCAATACATTTATACATGCCTTTTTACGTATTACATTCTCTCACAAAACATGCTATCACAGATCACATAAAGCAATTGAGTTCCATAACCCAAGTGACTTAGTCATATTTTGATTTTAACAATTTAATAAACATGGTATACAACCCACCATATAATCACATACAATCCACAAATATAACAGAACTGAAAAACTTGCCTTGATTGGAGATTACCGCTAAAATTTAACTTTAGTTTCTCCACAATTCCTTTTGCTCCTTAACTTCAATAAATCCAAGCTTTAATCTTCTCATATATCCTAATCTTTGGTTCCAATTTAGCTAAGGCTCCCTTAAGCACACAATTCCTTCACTTTACCATTTTTGAAAAAAAAAAATCAAAATTCAAGCATTAAGGGAGAGGGAAAGACTTTGGATATGGAAGAGAAAATGAGAGAGACTTCTATTAATTTTTCCTAAGTCAAAACTTAGTACCCAAGCTTGGTTATTGAGTAGCTATTACTCTTCCTTTCTTCTTCCCACACACGGCTAGGAGATAAAATTGGCTTGCAAATTGAGTATCCTTTACACTTCTTTCTCTCCTTCTTTTACACACTTTGAAAAATAAATGGCAAAACTTGGAAACTAAGTTTGTAATAGTAACTTGGGTAATTAGGAATTAATCCCATTTGCTTGATTAACTAAACCACCCAAATATGCTTTTAATCTCTTCATTGAATAATTACATTATCCACTAATTAGCAACTAGGTTTTGACCTCCCAAGTTACTAATTCACCATCTTAAATAATTTCACCCAATAGGAATCATATAATTATATAACCTATCTTGTTATATAAATTACATATTTCCAAAATAAAACATAACATACCTTAACTACATATTTATTTTATAAATAAATATGCAACACATAATTTTTGATGCAAATATAATTATTTGCTTACTTAAGATATTATAATATAATATCCTTGCCTTATTGACATAAATTCATTTAAGAATTTATTCTAATATCATTAGATAAAGTATATATAAATATTATTTACTTAAACCACCTTCTTCATTCTTTAATCAAATTGTTCATCATAATTTTATTTCTTCACATAATAAATATATACAAAATAACTATATATATTTATCACCTTGCAAATAGTCCATGTAATGCACCCACATCACATAAAGAAAATAAATAATAAATTTATTCTCTCATATTATAAATTGTTTATATCAATTTATTAAAATAATATTCTCTCTTTATTAAAATAATTCAATGACAGAATTTATTTTAATATCCTTTATTTAAAGTATACCATATTATTTGTATACTTAACTAATTATTTCCTTTAATAAATTGCTCTTACAATTTATTTCAAGTAATAAATATATACTTCTAATATATTTATTAACATAAACATCACATATTGCATAGTTCTTACTCACATATGCAATAATATCCCACAACATATCATTTAATAAGAATTTTATTTATTTAATTCTTATTTTAATAATTCTCAAAAATTCAGGTTCTTACAGTGTCCCACAAATTTACCCTATTTTGCACATTTCATTATATAATTTAAAATGTTGCACTTTGCATCCCAACCTTTAGAAAAGTCAGCACATAACACCCCCGACCCAAAAATTTATTGCTAAAAGTGCAAAATCCGTAGCTAACCCCCCTTTACTTTTAGGGATGAATTTTGGGACGAGGGTGTTATGTGCTGACTTTTCTAAAGGTTGGGATGCAAAGATCAACGTTTTGAATTATAAGATATAATATGCAAAATAGAGTAAACTTGGGGTATACAAAGTGCAATTAACTCTTTTTTAAAATATAAAAATTCTCAAGACCGGTGCTTAAGATGAATATTTTGTAATAGATAAATTAGTTGTACAAATGAATTGATTATTTAAATGATTTTTTATTATTGAGTTATTTTTATTTATTTGTAGTAGCTTTTTTCTTTATAAAAAAATAACAGTTTTTTACAATTTTTATTTATGTTATTTAGTTGTTAAATTTATTAAAATAACAGTAAAATGTGTGAAATATATAGTAAAAACTTAATAAATCGGTTATGTGTGAAATATGGAACCGATTTAGGTGATCTGAAACTGGGCAAATAGAAAAGAACATTATTAAAAATAAAAATAATAATTTATAACAAAGTTAAATTGCCGTTAACGTAGAATTCTACAAAATAAAATAAAATAAATTAGAATGAAATTATTTTTAATTCCTACCTATCATGTATGCACAAATGTCGGTATTTACAATCAACATAAATTTATTAAAATTTTTGAAAGTTAGAAAAAACACAATTGCTAATTTTGAAATATCGAGAACAGATTTTCTGAAAAAAGGGCTGTAACTTTGAGAGAGAATTTTATAACTTCGCCATTGTTATGAGTTCTATCATCACCAAAAGAAAGATTACAAACTTTTTAGATTTTTTCAGCAACATTTCCAAACTGTTAATTGCAAGGCTCACTTTCAAATTACAAGTTCATAAGAACTTGATACATAGTCAAGTGAAGTTCTGATCCATTTAGTCAAAATTATCCAAAAGGAATGAAGAAAAAAACTTTGTTTCATTTCACTATTTTTATCCTCTCTTTTTTTTGACAAATCTTAAAACAAGATGAGGGAAGATTCATCAATAAAAAATATGTGAATTTCATGTATGATAGAGTTGAGTGGATACTTGCTCTGTCTAGAAAATGAAATCCGACTTGCAAACTTTCATGATCTAAGTAGGAAAAAAAATCAAGGAGACAGTGACAATATCTGCAACTACCCATCACTGTTGATGAAATAAACTCTCTACATAGAGAGAATCCAAACTCTCAAAAAGAGAAAAATGACTCCACAAGAATGGAGAAAGAACAAGGAGATCTAACCACAAACTAGGAGAAAACAAAATTTCGTAAAAAGGGAAAAATAAACTCCACAAAAGAGAGAAAAGAGAGAACACTGAGAGAGAGAAAAAAGTTGGGAAGAATCATGGAAATAGATGGAGCTGAATAGCTGCTAATTTTCCACTAACAAGATCAAAGATAACTGAGAAGTGAGAACTTCAACCAATATAACAAGAGAGACACAAGCTATATCACATAAACTAGGAATACATAAAAAACTAAACAAAAAATAAAAAATAAAGAACCCAACTTTGGAGTTTATTTCATATTTACTGTGTACCTACTCAAAGAATATGATAATACAAAGAGACTGAAATTTACTTACATGTAACTGAATTCCCTTGTACAAAACACAGCAATGATTGTCCCTCCTTGTTCACTTGTCATTAGTGGAGTGTGCTAATCGACCTTTTATACGTGTACCACCTAGATACCAAAATGAAAGCTCCTAAATTTATAATGCTTAGCAGAGCCAAAAGCCAGAAGAAATAATGTAGATGACCATAGTTCAAGTTGTCTGGTATCCATCCGGGATTCCCATTCCTAGTAGTAATATTCATAACAACAATTACCAGTAAGGAGCTCAAATAGCTTCCTAGCGCAGTAGCAGCGAGCGAAAGAGCAGTGGACATGCTTCTCATTGAATCAGGTGCTTGCTCGTAAAAGAATTCCAGTTGTGCAATACTTGTAAAAACTTCAGCGCAACCCATTATGAAGTACTGTGGTATCTGCCAAAAGATTGACATGGGCATGTGCTGGAGTTCGTAGTAGTTGTGCCTTCTCGCAATGCCAAGTCTAACAACCTCTAAAACCGCTGCAGACAGCATGGCGAATATTGATATGAAGAGGCCAGTACCGATTCGCTGCAGCTGAGTTAGGCCATTTCTGTGACCGGTGAATTTTCTAGCAACTGAGACAATGAGGCGATCATACACCGGGACCCAGAAAAGAACACTAATGTTGTCAAAAATCCCGAGTGATGCTGGTGGGATCTCGAAGCTAGAGTTTCCCACACAAATATCCATTGCAGAGCCTTGCAACACAAATAAGTTGCTCATTTGAGTTAATACAGTGAAGAAGATTATACCCGTAGCCCATATTGGAAGCAACCGAACGATAGCTTTCAGCTCCTCAATTTGGGTCACAGTTGAGAGTCTCCATGGGTCTATTGAGCCCTTTATGTGATCAGATTCTAATTCCACCGCCGCCTTGTCAAAGAAACTAAAAATGACAGCATCAGCTAAGTTGATAACAGGAAGACATGACGATAGTCTATCGAGCTTTCATCTGCTAAAAGTTTTATGGTCATATATATATATATATATATATATATATATATATATATATTAAATAAGCAATGTAGAGTATACGAGTTTAAGTTACATGGACTCGGATGCAGTGTTTGGTTGGACACAGGTATTTTGAAGAGTCCAACATGAGAACTCCTCAATTTTTTTAAAAAAACTCCTCAATTTTTTTAAAAAAAATCTCGAAGTCAAAAATGAAGTGTCCAACACCTATACCTTTGTCCGAGTGTTGAGTGCTAGACACAGGTGCTTCAGGGAAAATTGAAGATTTCATGTAACATAGTACGTGTTGATTTCCAAAGAAGATTTTGATGATCAGGTCTCTCAAAGATTAAAGGATACTATTTGATTACCAAATTTTTCTTTGTTGATTTCTCTTCACACAACTCTTTATATTTTGTTAGTATTGTAACAGTAGCATCAATTCCATTAGGCATCCATGAATTTAGGAGGAAAAACTTGAGAAACGTAATTGATAAACACTGTTTAGCGAGTCGTAGAATATCTATCTAATCAAGCATACTGGATAATTTTAGCTACAGTTTGAATCTGCTCAGGGCTAGCTGCGCGTGAATCCCCTAGTACCTGCGTCGAAGGCCCTGATTTCGACCAAACTATGGTGAATGAGGAAAAAGCCTAATAAAAACAGAAAAGGCAAAAAAGGAAAAACATTTTTAATCTCTTTGAAAGGTTTAGAAGTTAAGACTCACCTAAAGTCTTCTGTATGATTGAGCTTGTGACTTCCTATAGCAACAAATTCTGTATCTGCACTCCCATAAAATAATGAATTTTCATCTGGCATTTCAATTCCCCTTTTTCTCCAAGAAGCCACCATCACCTGGCATAGGCTGGTCAGAGGGCTCCCTCTAGGTTTCTGGTTCCGATATAACTTAGTGCCTGAAAAGAAAGACACTACTGCAATTGCCATGGCCAACGTAGGAATGCCAAAACCCCATCCCCAACCCACGTTATCTTGTACCCAAACCAGCACAGAATGAGCAATGAGTGAACCAAAATTGATCGCAAAATAGTACCAATTGAAGAAAGAACTCTTGTACTTTTTCTCATTCGCATCCGCATCATCAAACTGATCTGCTCCAAATGAAGAGACACAAGGCTTAATCCCTCCAGTTCCAAGAGCTACCAGGTAAAGCGCTATGAAGCAAACTGCAGTCTGAGTATCTGTTGCATAGCAAACATTTTTTTCGGAACAGATTGGCTTTAGGCAAGGGACTGATGCTGATAATGTCAAAAGTATCATCCCCTATATTAAATTAAAATCTTCTTAAGTTTTGTACAGCAAATCTAGAACTAAAACCAAAGCATTTCAATAAAGGCAAGGTCATATTATGAAAATTGGGTGAGTCATAAATTAATGTTTTTAAATTTTACACGTAAAATAAATGCATTAAATTCAAAATTTTACAAGTTAAACTTACAACAGTATAGATTATCGAGAAGCTAGCAATTGTCCAATATCTTCCAAGATACGCATCAGCAACAAATGCTCCGATCAGTGGGGTTGTGTAACATGCTCCTGTCCAATTTGAACGGTTTTTTGATGCAGTCACACTGTGCTCATTCAGTTGATGCTTGAAATAGAGTAACAAGTTGGAGCTCATCCCATGGTATGCCAATCTTTCACTGCATTCATTTCCTATCAACAAATGTTCAATATAAATACGTGGCTTCCCACCATGAAAAAGTTCTAATTTAGTACTAGTTTGGGTCACAAAAATACCTAGAATATAAGGACAGGCTTTCCAGGTTCCAGTTTTTAGCTTATTAGCAGGATTATTACAGGAATCTACCGACCCATCTTTAGAATAGATATCATCTTCCTCCACACCGTCGAGAAACGGGTACGTGCTTGATATGCCATCTTCTTTCTCGGATTTACTCTTGCCTTGAATTTCAAAATTGTTAATACTGTGGCTAAAAGTAATTGACATGGTAAACATAAAACTGCATAAGTTAGAACTACATTATCAGCATTGATAAACTTAAACCCTTTCAACGACTATATAGTAGAAATCTTTGAATCTCAGTATTCTTTTCTTCTCTTTTAGGCTTTTTTTATTGATCTGGCATAAACTTCTTGAACATTATATTAGAATTTGAGCCTAATTTGAAATGGGTTTCATTAATCATTTGAAATGAATCCACATATCGATGTGTTCTACTCTATGAGTAGATTAAAATTAAGTATTTGGAAACTCAAATACATGAGATAATGAATGAGAAATTAACTCCCAAAGATCACCATTGAAAATGATAATAAATATTTGTGGGAAGCTAAGTCCTGCATCGGTTAAGAACTAAAGTTTGAATGAGTTTATATACAATAATGTTTCTCTTGGGTTTGGGACCCAAGGGACACCCCACTTTTGTGGAAGGGAGAGGACATAACCAAGACTTGGTATAAACCCACGCGCCGCCGACCGACCGGGCGGGATCGAGGCTCTCGGGTCTAGGTCATTGTATATATTTTTTGGACAATTTATTTGAATTTTATTTTATTTTAGTTCTATTATCAAAACAATGTCGTTTTGAAAAGAGTTATTTATTATCAAAACTGTATCGTTTTGGGAAGCGTCATCTGCCCGAATGGACGCGTCAATACTGTGTCGTTTTGGAAAGCGCTATCTGCCCGAACAGACACCCCAAAACAACGTCGTTTTTGCCTGAACAGTTGCGCCCTTTCTACCAAACCAAAAACTACGTCGTTTTTTGTCCAAACGGACACGCCCTTTCTGCCAAAGCCAAAAAACTACGTCATTTTTGGCTAAACGTGTCTTTTCAAGGGGTTGTGTCCCATCTGATGGGTCACTAATCCCTCCTATAAATAGCATAGAGGGGTCAGTCTTTTGATTCATTCAATTCACAAGCATTCAAGCATTGTTAACCATTCCAGTCTTCTTCATTCGAGTCTTCTTCATTTTATAAGTCAGAGCTCTTTTTGAGAGAGAGTTCAGAGCATCTCTTTGGTTCGTTGTTTGTGTTATTTGTAGTGTTGCTATAACACGCGTTGCCATTATATCATGTGAGACGAGAAGCACTAACTCTAAGCACCAATAAAAGGAGGGCATAATTGTCTTAAGGACATAGTACTTAGTACTAGCCTTGACAAATTAATTCATTGCATTTTGGTTCATTTGAGATAAGTTCATTTATATATATATATATATATATATATATATATATATATTTTTAATAAATATGGTTACCGATTCTATTACTTTAGTCAGTTCTTCTTCTACATCAAGAATTCCAAATGTGCCTGTGAACCATGGAGAAAACTCTGAAAGGTTCAATGATACAGAATTTAAAAGATGGCAACAAAAGATGTATTATCTCACTACCCAACTTACTCTATTCGGACCTTGGCTATAGGATCTGATTTCTGCTGCTCTACCCTTGTTTCGTCGGAATCTGGTCGGTTTTGGACCTATGTTTTTGGGCGACTGATGTTAAAGGGATCTATTGTTCTGGGCTAATCCAAGCTTGTTCGAATCTTTGGTCATAGCTTTTTTGGTTTGGATTCCCGTGTTTTATGGTTTTCCGGTGGACCTTAGCCGGATCCGACAAGTTACTGGCTGTTTCCGATGGCCATTGTTGCTGTTCTCGTGGGCTAGCCTCGTTGGTGCCCTACTGACCCTTTGGGTATGCTATTGCCGACACTTGGTCCCACATTTCAAATTCAAATTTTGAATTGTTGAATTGGTTTTCAATTGCTCATTTGATTTCGGTTCAGCTGTGTTCCTTGCCCAAGTGGACTGATATGGGTTGCTTTCTTGATTGCCACGTGGGCTGGACAGTTAAAGCAGGTGGGCTTTCTCTATGGCTCATTTGCTTCTCATAAATAAAATTTCACAGTTTGCATTGAAGGTAAAATTTCATAGTTTTACAATTAGTTGGATAAAGTTTGGTTTTGACAGTTTGGGGTGATTAGGGCTTAATTTAGTCTATTCAAGTTTGTTATTATCTATATGATTGTTGGGTGCCTGTGTACTGGTTATTGAACATTCAAATAAGGGAGAGAAAGGGGATATAAAACAGCGCCCTCAAGGTGTTCGATAAAAGTCCTGAGAGAGGGAAAAGTTGGTTTTTGAGCAAGTTGGGAGGGTGTTTGGCCTGCACTGGTTTGTTATTATTTGGAAAATCTAAATGGCACCGAAGAGGCACCGCATCGAGTCATATCAAGCTCAAGCCCAACCTCAAGCCCCGATACCATTTGACAACATTCAGTTTGTAAGCGCTGACGCAAAGGGCTATTTTCATAACGTTCTAGTGGCCAACACTCGGTTTGGTAGTCTAAGAAGGAAAAATTTCCTAGCTCCGCCCTTGTTACTACTCATAACTTGGCAAGGTTTCTTTATGAAGATCCCCCAGTGCTTAAGGAGAATGAAACAGACAGACAAGTTGCCGCAATAGATGCATGGAAACATGCTGATTTTTTGTTTGTGTCGAAATTACATCCTTAATGGATTGGACAACACATTATACAATGTGTATAGTTCTCTCAAAACAACAAGAGAATTATGGGATTCTTTAGATAAGAAATATAAAACGGAAGATGTTGGTACGAAGAAGTTCGTAGTTGGCAGGTTTCTGGACTATAAGATGGTGGATTCCAAGGTTGTCATCATTCAAGTCCAAGAACTTCAAGTAATCCTGCATGAAATACATGCAGAAAGTATGCCCTTAAGTGAGTCTTTCCAAGTAACGACTATAATTGAAAAGTTCCCGCTAACGAGGAAAGATTTCAAGAATTATATCAAGCATAAGCATAAAGAGATGAAACTTGAATACCTGGTCGTAAGATTAAGGATAGAAGAAGACAATCGTGCATCTGAAAAGAAAGCAGGAAAGACCTTTGTAGAATATAATGCCAACATGGTAGAACAAGGTCAAAAGTTTAAAAAGAGAAAGCACTCTGGCAATGGGCCTCATCAGGGAATGAATAAGGCAAATGCTACATTTGTGACAAGCTCAGAAATGAGGCAAAAGATTGTCGTAAACGCAAAGACCAGAACAAGAAGTCGCCAATGTAACAAAAGTGGATGGACTTCTAAAGAATGTTTTTGAAATGAACCTATCAACGGTTGTTTCTGAAGTAAACATGGTTGAAAATACTAGGAAATGGTGGGTAGATACTGGAGCAACCTGCCATGTGTGTTCTGACAGGAAGATGTTCTCCACATATCAAGAATAGAGAATGGAGAACAATTGTACATGGGGAATTCTTCCGCATCCAAGATTGCTGGACAAGGAAAGGTGGTTCTGAAAATGACATCTGACAAGGAACTCACCCTCATCAACGTGCTCCATGTGCCTAATATTAGGAAGAATTTAGTGTCAGTATCTCTTCTTAGTCAAAAGGGATTTAAATTGGTCTTTGTATCGGACAAGTTTGTCCTAACTAAAAATAGGATGTATGTGGGAAAGGGATATATGAGCAATGGGCTCTTTAAAATAAATGTAATGACAATTGTACCTTCAAATATTAATAAAAATACATCTTCTGCTTATATGATTGAGTCATCTAATTTATGGCATGGAAGATTATGACATGTTAATTATAATATTATACGTAAATTAATTAATATGGAATATTTGCCAAAATGTGAGATTAACTCCAATCATAAATGTGAAGTTTGCGTTGAGGCAAAATTTCGGAAATCTTCTTTTAAATCAATTGAAAGAAGTACAAAATCTCTTGAATTAATACATACTGATATTTGTGATTTAAAGCATATACAAACAAGAGGAGTTAAGAAATATTTTCTTACTTTTATAGATGATTGTACAAGATATTTTTATATTTACTTATTGAGAAAGCAAAGATGAGACTTTGGAAATGTTTATACATTACAAAAATGAGGCTGAGAATCAACTTGATAAAAAGATCAAGATAATTAGAAGTGATAGAAGTTAGGAATATGAATTTCCTTTTACTGAAATTTGTTCACAACATGGTATAATACACCAAACAACTGCAACTTATTCACCACATCAAAATGGTGTTTCGGAATGAAAGAATAGAACTTTAAAAGAAATGATGAATGCATAGTTATTAAGTTATGGGCTACCTCAGAAGTTGTGGGGGGGAAGCAATTCTTTCAGCAAATTATATTCTCAACCGAATACCTCAAAAGAAGTCTAATACATCACCCTATGAATTATGGAAAGAACGTAAACTGTCTTATAAACACTTAAAAGTGTGGGGGTGCTTAGTAAAAGTAATGGTTTCTCCACCCAAAAAAGTGAAAATAGGATCGAAAATAATAGATTGTATATTCATCGGTTAGGGCTGCAAACGAATCGAACTGTTCGCGAACCGGTTCAGTTCGGTTCGAGTTCGAGTTGCTCGTCTAGTCGAGTCGAGTTCACACATAATGTTATGTTCAATTGCTCGATCGAACATGTTTGCGAACCATATGGTTCGGTTCGTCTTTGTTTGCGAACAGTTTGAGTTCGGTTCGATAAGTTCGAATTCGGTTTGATAAGCTCGAGATCGGTTTGAGTAGTTCAATTTCTTACATGTTTTAATTGTTTCTAAAATTCTGAATATATTAAATTCTAAAGTTTTGTCTTATCAATAATTATTAAATTTGTAACAATTTTTTTACCGAAACATCTTTTTGTTTTTTTAATAATTGATTATAAGTAAACATTTTTAAATAATAAATAAATAATAATGTGTACTTCACCACTAAATTCTAATTTAATTAAAATAATTTTAATATTTTCATAAAATTTTTAACAATGATTGTTAGATTATTATAATTTACATCCCTAATAATTTAATAAATTATAATCCATGTAATAAAGCACATAAATAAAGTCATTAATCATCATGCAATGACAATTTGATATTAATTAAAGAATGATACAATAAAGTTACTTACATTTACATGAGTTATTGAAATTGTCAAACCGATATAAAGATTAGAGAAATCAAGTCATCAATGTATCGAGACTTCAGTACTAGAGTAATAATCATTGTACAATTAATATTGTATATTACATACGTCAACTATCAATTATGTAATTAAAAGTACAAACTTGATTTTACCAATTTTTGAATTTTTTTAGTGTTACAGACTTACGGTGTATATGTGAGACACTGAGAGAGAGTGATTGACTAACTTTGATTTATTAATTATGCAATTAAGTAATCATATTAGGGTAAAAAGTAGTGTTTAATAATCCAATTAAACAATATGTCACAGTACCGTTTGAATGAAATTTAAATGAGTTATTAATTTAAATTAGAATAAGCAAAAAGGTTTTAAAAAATGAAACAAAATTTCTAAATAGCTTTGACTTTTAAATCTTTGATCTTAGAATCGTAGTTAATTTATTTAGTTTTAAACAATATAATTATGAAAATTAAAAACTTTTTATAAAATAATTCTCAAAATTTATTGTATTCAAAAGTTAATTATGACATCCCTTTTGAATTAAAAATATTTCCTATCGACTTTGAAAATTCATACTTGATCAGTTTATTACTTATATTTCAGAACGGATGAACGAAGGAAGTATTTGGTATTAATACATTCCAAATTTTCAATGTTAACAATATTAGTCTATTAGATATTGAATTAATCTAAATCAACTAAATTCACATTATTTTAAATATTAAAATTTTACAATTTCATATTTTTCATTATAAAAAATCTTAAATAAGACTATTTTTATGAAATAGATGGAGTATTATTCATTTATTCTAGACTAATTATATAATAAATAATAATATTTACCACTAATCCACTACTACTAATTTAATATTATATATATATATATGATAATATGATATATATATATATTATATATCTTATTCCTAAACAAGTCTTAAATAGTGTGATATAAGACTTATATATCAATGATAATATGATAATAATATAATATGATATATTATATTTATATGATTATATCCTATTCTAAGAATGATGATTACAATATTTGATCTAATTTTTGATTGAATTACTTAAACTCTTAGAGAAGACATTTTTAGTATTTATTTAACTGTTTTTTGCTTCAGAGTTCTAAGTTTATGTTCGTGCACAAGTTTGTATTCGTGAACAAGTTTGTGTTTGTAAACAAGTTTTGTGTTCGTAAACAAGTTTTGTATTCATGAACAAGTTTGTATTCGTGAACAAGTTTGCGTTCGTGAACGTTCGCGAACTGTTCATGTTCGCAAACAAGCTTGTGTTCGACTTGTTCGCGAACTCGATCATGCTCGCAAACAGTTCGCGAACACCAAACGATCCGAACTCGTACATAGCTGTTGGTTCGATCATGTTACTCGAACATATTCGAGTTCGAGTTCGAGTTCGAGTTCGACTAAAAGTGTTCGAGTTTGGTTCGAGTTCGACAAAGTTCGGTTCGGTTGCAGCGCTATCATCGGTTATGCTAATAATAGCAGTGCATATAGATTTTTGGTTAATAAATCAAAAATAGAGTAAATACATAAAAATATTATTATCAAGTAAAAAGATGTTGAATTCTTTGAAACACTATTTCCTAATAAAAATGAACAAGAGTCAGGTTCTAATGAACATGAAACAAGTTCAAACAAAAGAACTTATGACACTGTTAGTGACAGTGATCATAGATTAGAAGATATTGATGAACATAGACGTAGTAAACATGCTAGAATATCAAAATCTTATGATCCGGATTTTCTAACTTATTTGTTAGAAAATGTGCCTCAAACTTATAAAGAAGTGATATCGAGTTCTGAATCTCTATATTTGAAAGAGACTATAAATAGTGAAGTAGAATCCATATTGCATAATCATATGTAGGAATTATTAGATCTCACACCTAGCTCTAAACCTCTTGGATACAAAAAAATATTCAAGAAAAAATGAAAGCAGTTAGATCTATAGATAAATATAAAACATAACTTGTAATCAAATGATACATATGTTACTCGGACTCGGGTGCGAGTGTCCGGTGCGGGTACGAATCTAAGTGTCAGACATGTGAAGTCAAAAAATAGAGGATACGCGGATATAGATCCGAATTTGGACACTGGTGCGGGGATACAGTATATTATGATTTTTTAACAATAATGTTTCTAACTGTATCACCAAGTTTTTTTGGCTCTAGGGACTGAAGTGCAAAAATATAAAGAAACAAGGGCAGAACCGAAACTTTAGGGGCTGAAATAGAAGAAAACAAAACTACAGGGACTGATATATAATTTTTCCAGGGGCTATTTTTAACTTTCAGAAAACCTGGGGGACTAAATTAAAAACCTATAAAACTTTGGGGTACCTAACTGTAATTTTACAAGAGATATTTTAAAATCCAGATATGATCTTATTCTTTCTTCACGTCGACTAAGCTCTTTCCATTCTTCACGTCGAGTAAGGGGTAGCAGCTTGCGGGATGAAAATATTCCAAATCTGATCTCTCCGATCTCTTCTTCTTCTTTAGTCGATCTCTTCATCTTCTTCTTTTGTCGATCTCTTCTTCTTCTTCAGTCAATCTCTTCTTCTTCAGTCGATCCTTCAGCCGTATCCGGATTGAAAGTGCCGCACCCGACACAAATCCCGCACCCGCACGCGTGTCGGATCGTGTCGACGCGGGTACTCCATCAGAAATAGGCGAGTCCGAGTAACACAAAATGATACAAGCAAAAGGAGGGTTTGGAATGTTTTGATACTTATTCTCTTTTGACAAGAATATCCTCAATTAGGATGTTAATAGCCATTGCAGCTATATATAATTTAGAGATACATCAAATGGATGTGAAAACAACTTTCTTGAATGGAGATTTAGAGGAAGAAATCTACATAGAACAACCAGAAGGGTTTATTGTTTCAGGACAAGAAAAGAAAGTCTGTCGGCATGTGAAGTCCTTTTATGGATTAAAACAAACACTTAAACAATGGCATGAAAAAATTGACAATGCAATGTTGTCAAATGGTTTCAAGATAAATGAGTGTGAGAAATGTGTGTATGTCAAGGACACTGAGAAAGGGTTTGTCATTTTTTATTTTTATGTAGATGATATACTCATTATGGATAGTAATAATGAAATCATTAAAACTACCAAGAGAATGTTAAATAATATGTTTGACATGAAAGACATGGGTGTTGCCGATGTAATATTAGGAATTAAAATTTCTAAAACATCGGATGACTTAGTGTTATCACAATCACACTATATTAAGAAAATACTCAGGAAATTCAATCAATATGATTGCAATCCTAAGGGAACACCGGTAGATATAAATTTTCACTTGTCTAAAAATAAAGAAGAGAACATATCACAACCTGAGTATGTACAAATAATTGGAAGCCTTATGTACGTAATGAATTGTACACGTCCTGACATATCATATGCTGTCAATAAATTGAGTAGATTTACAAACAATCCATGACAAGATCACTAGAAAGCGATTATAAGAGTTTTAAAGTATTTAAAATACACTCAAAATTTTGGATTGAACTACTCAAGATATCCAGCAGTACTTGAAGGATATTGTGATGCGAACTGGATATCGGATACAAAAGACTCTAAATCCACAAGTGGTTTTGTGTTTACACTAGGTGGAGGAGCAGTATCATGAAAATCTTCTAAACAAACACGCATTGCTCGATAAACGATGAAATCTGAGTTTATTGCATTAGATAATGCTGAAGAAGAAGTTGAGTGACTTCGCCCTTTTTAGAAGATATTCCTATGTGGCATAAACCTGTGCCGGCTAGTTGTATCCATTGTGATAGTCAATCAGAAATTGGAAAGGTACAGAGTCACATATATAATGGTAAGTCTAGAAATATTCGTCGTAGACACAATACCATAAAACAATTGCTCTTTAATGACATTATGTCTATTTAGTACATAAAGTCTAAAGAAAATATAGCGGATCCGTTAACTAAAGGTTTGACTAGAGAGCAAGTAAAAATAACATCGAGGCGAATGAGTTTAAAGCCTATAAATAAGGAGCATCGTGATGGAAACCCAACCTAGTTGAATAGAGATCTCAAGATCTAGGTTCAAAGGGAGAACTAAATTGCGAACGATTCAACTAAATCACTATGAAGAAATTAATTTCTTCTACTCATTCCTATGATACGAGATAGTGATACCTGCAGCGGTTTCAGAATAAGTTATGCTTTTAATGATTCTTAAATCTTGATAAACAAGTAGAGTATGACAAAATACTCTTATTAAAAATCACCTATGTGAGTATGAACTGGGTCAATTCTATGAGAAGGACAAGCCTATACTTCTCTAAAGCACTCATAAATCCGGGATTGTTCGGAGCCGAAATGAACAAAATCATGAGAACCAAACAATGTCTGGAAAGATTCTGTGTGAACTTCTATTGTTTCGATTTACACAAATGGTTGAAAAGTTCAAGACATCACGTTCACTAGACAACAAGTAAACCCGATAGTTTTTCACAAGAGAAGGTTCAAAGCCAAAAACCTCATCTCTCTATACAAATGATTTCCAATTCTCTCTCTCTCTCTCTCAGAGTCTGCATAACATTTGCATAAGGCTAACAGTCAATTTTATTCATCTGGGGGATTGTTAGAATTTGAGCCTAATTTGAAGTGGGTTTCATTAATCATTTGAAATGAATCCCACATATCAATGTGTTCTATTCCATGGGTAGATTAAAATTAAGTATTTGGAAGCTCAAATCTATGGGATAATGAATGAGAAATTAACTCCCAAAGATCACCCTTGGAAATAATAATAAATATTTGTGGGAAGCCAAGTCTCACATCGATTAAGAACTAAAGTTTGAATAGGTTTATATACAATAAAGTTGCTCTTAGGTTTGGGCCCCAAGGGGCACCGCACTTTTATGGGGACTAGGATCCTCTCCATTTCACCCTCCATTTCACTTTCCATTTCATGGTCCATTTTTAAAATGTAAGGGAATGTGACATCATACTGACAGGAGAGAGCGCACATTTTAAATCTGGACCATGAAATAGAGAGTGAAATGGAGGGTGAAATGGAGAGGATCCTAATTCCTTTTGTGAAAGGGAGAGAACCTAGCCAAGGCTTGGTTTGAACCCACACCGCGCGTCGCCGCCGCCGACTGACCGGTCGGTCGGCCTGGCTCGGGCTCAAGGCTCGCGGGTCTAGGTCATTGTATTTTATCAAAACGGTGTCGTTTTGAGAAGTGTTATTTATTATCAAAACTGTGTCGTTTTGGGAAGCACAATATGCCCGAACGGACGCACCAATACAACGTCATTTTGGGAAGCGCTATCTGCCCGAACGCACGCACGCATCCTTTCTGCCAAGCCTAAAACTACGTCGTTTTTTGCCCGAACGGACGCGCCCTTTCTGCCAAAGCTAAAAACTATGTTGTTTTTGGCTAAACGTGTCTTTTCAAAGGGTTGTGTCTTATCTAATGGGTCATTAATCCCTCCTATAAATAGCTTAGGGGGGTCAACCTGTTTATTCATTCAATTCACAAGCATTCAAGCATTGTTAACCATTCCAATCTTCTTCATTCGAGTCTTCTTTATTTCATAAGTCAGAGTTCTTTTTGAGTGAGAGTTCAGAGCATCTCTTTGGTTCGTTGTGTGTGTTAATGTGTTATTTGTAGTGATGCTGTAACACACGTTGTCATTGTATCCTGAGAGACAAGTGCCACTAACTCAAAGCACTAATAAGAAAGGCATAATTGTGTTAAGGACATAGTACTTAATACTAGCCTTGACAAATTAATTCCTTACATTTTGGTTCATTTGAGATAAGTTCATATATATATAAATATATATATATATATATATATCCCTTCTTGGTCTTCATCTTTACTAACACATCAAATATTATCAACAAATTTGGGAGTTTAATCAGTTTTTGGTCAGAATTCTGAAATCATTGAATAAAAATATTAAGTGAACCCTATATTACTTTGCAATAACCCAAATCAACTAAACAAATAATCTAAAAAGCTAATAAACTTATAATAGTTCAACAAAATGTTGAGTTCCTCAACAACTCAAATGACTCATGTATATTATTCTTTCAAATTTCATCAAAATCAAAATCAAAATCTTAAAAACCCAACTGATCAAGTCATATAAAATGCCCAATTTTGAGAATATTGCTCGTCACTTCAATTAACATAAAAAAGCAAACAAAATTAGGGGAATGAACTTAAAATCGAACTAATGGGACAGAAGATTAAGAACCTGAAGTGATACCCATAAGAATGTTTTGCTCGATTCCGGTTCAATTCAGGGGAACAAAGAAGGGCTGCATAAAATGAAGTCAACTGTAAATTTCTTGCTGACCTATAATTTTGAGAATTTATTTTATTTTTATTTTTGATGAACAGCTGATTGGCTAGGAATATTTATCATCACACCTATATATACCTATATACAGAGACGTGACGTGAGCTTTATGCTCTCCTGCTGCTTCCGCCTTTTCTATGTTTTGACAAAGGATGTGTTTGATAAATCTGGGAATTAAGATGAATGATTATGATGTCTTAATAAATTAGATTATCTGAATAGTTATGAGGTCTGAAGCTAAAAAATTATTTGATAATTAAAAAGTAAGTTGTCTCTTAATGACACTATTTTACCATTTTAAAGGATAAAATTTTATTTAATAATTTTAAATATTCAATTTAATAAAAATGAGTGAATAATATTGTTGAATATATTTATATAAAAAAAATTTATCAAAAAAATTTCATTAAGAGGTACCTCTTAATTATTAAAATTTTATTTTCTGTCTTACCTATTAAGAGGCATTCAAAGGTAAAAAAAAAAACAGCATCATGCCTCTTAGCGAATAAGAGGCAGCCCATTAAGAGGCAATCAGATGTAAACAAACAGCACCGAAGTACCTCATTCATCATCCTCATAAACGTGCTAGGTTCATTCGAGAAGCGTGAGCTTCTATGCTGTCTTGCTGCTTCTGACTTTCCCTCCTGGTTTCATAGCTTTTAGCTGCTTCCTTTTTCCTTCCAATAATGCTACTATCACATAAAATAGTAACATAAACATCACATACTGCTGACGTGACAGTATGTGATTTGTTGCTGACATGACTCGCTTAACTCAACAATAAATCACATACGGCCACGTCAGTATTATTTGATGTTTATGTTATTCACTTTATGTGATAGTAGCATTATTTTTTTCCTTACCTGCCTTCTTTTCTTGGATATACTCCACTTGTAACGAAAATGATATATCACTAAGAATAATGCTACTATCACATAAATATGGTGACATAATTCTCACATACTGCGAAGTGACAGTATGTGATTTGTTGTTGAGTTAAGTGGATCATGTCAACAACAAATCACATACTACCACGTCAGCAATATGTGAGAGTTATGTGATTGTTTTATGTGATAGTAGCATGACTCTATCACCAATATGTAATTCTAAGCATATAATAATAAGAGTTGTGTTAGCATTTGAAAAAAATATTTATACCTTGAGATATTGATTGATAGATTGAAAAATAATACATACATCTTCGTTCACTAAGAATAACATTATTGTTGATAATAATTTTTATATATTAAGATCGTCTCTTTCAAAAATTAGTTATTTTAAGAAAACATGTTTATTGATCCATAGTGATATTGTTGAAATTTTGGGTGTAATTTGGTATAGTTAGAATCATATTTAAGCAACTTGAATGATATAATTTTATACTAATTAAGTCCATGAATCAGGAAGCCTAATGGTCATAACATTATAATATTTTCTTTGTAAATTCAAAAGTAAAAATTAAAATACAATGTTTGTTCTTAGTTAGATTAATGAATTATTACATAATTTACATTGTATGTTAATTGGGGCAAAACATACCCTTCATGTTAGTAAAATCAAAAAAAAAATCTTGAACCGACAAAAAAATATTGAGTCGACTCTGGACTAACAAAAACGACTCGTCTTTACCTTATTATATTTTTGTATTGATTGATTGATTAATATACTAAAACATGTTTTTTCATGCCTATACTTATTTAATCTTATCGTGTAGGTAATTATTAAATCCACAACACTTTTTGTTAATTTTCACAGTAAAAATGTCTATGTAGATGTATATCGATGGTGAAAATCGTCACTAAAGGATATATAGGGACACTTTTGTTTTGGAAATAACATTTCTGTTGTAGATTTAACAATTTCCTATTATGTATTCTTTATGTTCCAAAATACAAGATTAATATTGACTTTTGAAGTCAATTTGAAATATATTAAATTCAAAATTAAGGGTGCGGGTACGAATCTAGGTGTCGGACACGTGAAGTTAAAAAATAGTTGATAAGCGGATATGGATCCGAATTTGGATACGGGTGCTGGGATATGGTATGTTATGATTTTTTAACAATAATGTTTCTAATTGTATCACCAAGTTTTTTTGGCTTTAGGGACTGAAATGCAAAAATATAAAGAAATAAGGGCAAAACTGAAACTTTAGGGGCTGAAATGAAAGAAAACAAAACTACAGGGACTGATATATAATTTTTCCAGGGGCTATTTTGAACTTTCAGAAAACCTGGGGGACTAAATTAAAAAACTATAAAACTTTGGGGTATCTAACTGTAATTTTACAGGAGATATTTTAAAATCCTAATCTGATCTTATTCTTTCTTCACACCGACTAAGCACTATTTCCATTACTCTTTAAGGGTTAAGGATTAGAGTTAGTATATAAATAAGAGGAATCTTATTGTGGGATAGACTAATGCAAGTTTTGCAACTCACATCTCTCTTGCAAGCATTCTTAAAATCCTAAGTTAGGATAGAGAGAATTAGGGTTAGTCACCAAAGATCTAGGAGAATTTAAAATCACATCTTCAATCAATTTATCTTGGTGGATACATCTTTGGCGTTGCATACTTTTGTAACGAACGTGTGATCCGTGGATTGCATGCTTCTGTTTCTTTTACAATTAGATTGTATGTTTTAATCTTGTTTCCGCAATCATACAGTGGTATCAGAGCCTCCTTATTATGCAAATCATTAATTATTTTTGATTCAATATGTATGTTGATGTGACACCCCCAAATCCAGGTACTTCATTTTCACAGGATTTGGTGTTCACTATCTAAATAAAACATAACTAACTTCCCATAAATAAAGGAATGCAAAATAAGTTACAACCATTAATCAAAATCTTCCTTATAAAAGGGTTACATAGTCATAAAACGTTCACAGGTTTCTAACCTTAAAACAATCATCGTAAAGTGCGGAAATAAAACATCATATAGTAAATTATATTACAAAACCACATAATAACTTTGAACAAGTCTTCGCTACTTGTTCATCTTGCCATTGCCCTTACTGGTTGACGGCTCGTCAACTTTCTCAACTTTGACTGCAATGATTATATATGCAAGAGTGAGCAAACAAAAGCTCACTTGGAATAATAATCAATAGGGATAGCATAATACTGTCACTGAATAAGTTCAATTGAATTGAATAACATTCTCTATCATTGATAATCAAGAATTGAAAATAAGATTTAGAATTCATTTGAGGGTCACAAGACCTTGAACTATGTCCCAGGTTATAAATATTTCTACTTAAATCTTTAACAGTAGTTAGACTATATGGACCTTTTAACCCGTATTTAAGGGGATCAGCTCTTCGTACCATGTATTGTACACAAATATCTTTACGCTTTCGTATGGTAATCTCCTATAATAGGGTTGTTCATCTCAGCTTTAATTTATGGGTTCGCACCAAAGAAAGTTTGGTTTGGATTAGCTCATTAGGTAATTTAGAGTTCAACAATCATCAACTAAGGAGTAGTTGAATCAACTTAACAACTGAAGAGTTCGATAACAAAATAGTTATGGAATAATTATGAGTCACAAATGAATAGACATCATACTTAAAAGGCATGCTTTAGAATTAAACTTAAAAGCATTCGAAAAATACGATAAACCTTGCTTGAACAATAATAATAAGCCAATGTTACATTCTTTTCAATAAGGAAATTAAATTAGAAACTTGCCCAATATGAAAATAAGATTAAATAACTTACGTAATCGATAACAAGTCAAGGGTAGAAAATTTGTGTAATGTAAAAGTATGGTTTAGGAACTTGCCTCGTGCGTAAGTTAGCAAATTATAATTCTTTCCACAATTATCATACGCACATGTTATTAACAATAGCAACATAAATTAGTTACCACATAGCTAAGTCACATAACTAGTTATCCAATCTAAGTTAACTTACAACTTCTAGTCATTAGGTTTAATCATTGGTTAACACATAACATGATCAAACCACACTTACTATTATTATCCATGTCCAACTTAAACTTGTTAATAATTAATCAAGTTATAATTTAAAATCATCAATCTCATATTACAAATAAAATTACATACTGTTTAATCACATATAATTCTATTAACATGCTTTTATAATCGTTAAATTAACATTCTCAAAGAATTGTACACTTAAATAACCATATCTGGCTAAACTGCTCAAGTGGCGCTGCAACGCCACATAATGAACTGCGACAGGCGCTATAGCGTCGTGCCACGTCATTAGAGCTCTGCAGTCCGGTCTCAGCGCTACAGCGCTCCAGTTAACACACAGAACCGGCGCTGCGGAGTTGTGCCACGTCACCCGACTCTGCTATGGCGCTGCAACGCTCTGTTTACTCATAGAACAGGCGCTGCGGTGCTACGACACAGTGGGACGCAGACAGCCTCGCGAAAATTACAGGAAAAGCCAATTTGGCTTATTAACTTTGCTCAAACAAAAATTTTAACTCACATAATTTATACAAAACTTAACAGAAACATAAACTAATATTTCTAACATGATTTTACATGAATAAACATCATAATAACCAATTTAAAACCTTTTAATTCCATATTTTTGAAAAAAAACTCCATTATTAAGCGTTCTTGACAAAAACAAACACTGTGACTTTGTTTTTAAACCTAATCACTTTGTTCAAATCATATTGTTTTCGTTTCTTAACAGATTATCACAATCTACAATCAATTTACATATAATAGCATGAATTAGGCATACATTTTTGTAGCAAATAAACCATTTTTCAAAATACTTCACTGTAAATCACCATGAACATGATTTCTTCATGTTCACCATGTTTACATGAATTACACAATTTAAATTCTCATACAAATCATATATAACAGTTTATATATACAATTTAACATATATAAATCTTATTCTCACAATTATCATGAAAAATTCAAACATAGAGAAATAAAAACATATTTTTTATGAAGAACAATAATTGACAATTCTAGAGTTAAATTACTACTTTTGATTTGCTTGTTAGCCAACAAATACGATAACAATCCTCTTTTTGATTTCTCAATTAACAGAGTTTTCTTCTTCCTTTTTCTCTCTACTCTTTTCTATTCTTTCTAACTCTGTTCTTTTTAACTTAACGTAATATAAAACATAACAAATATAAATATAATACGTATAATAACATAGTATAATAAACTGACAAATACTTAATCTCCTTATTAAATATATCAGTTACTTATTTTTAAAAATCAAAAGCCACTAAGGCTTGTTTGACAAAACTAGATTAAAAATAGAATTTTAAAAGCCTTAAGCCTTGTTTAGTAAAACTAAATTAAAATTCTTTTAATTTATTTTAATAACTCATTTACTACATAGTTTTAATGTCACACTCTATTCAATTAAATTAAAGTTAACATCAACTCATTAAATAAAATTGCCATATAAATCAAATTGCCACACAATTATAATTTATGTATTAATCATAATTGTGTGTAACAAATTAGTAAATCTCAAATTTAATTATTTAAATTAAATTAGACAGCACTATAATTATTCATCAATTCATTAAATTATTACTACCAAATTAAAACTTAATAATTCATTTAATTTAATTATCTTAATTAAATTAAAACTTCAACTACAAAATTATTACACATCAATTTAATTAATACATTACAATTAATTACATTACTCTACCACATCATCACATAAATTATTTATTCAACTCAATAAATAAATCAATTAAAATATTTATTTAATTCAATAAATATTTAAAATTAAAATACAAAAATCTCGTTTGTTACAGTTGATATGGGTTTGAAACTAATTTTTTGGGAAAAATAACTTACTGTCGAAATCTGCTACACAGCGCGGCCGGCCCACTTCAAGCTCTTTTTTGGAGCGCGGCTGCGCCTGCTCTCAGAATTCATTTTCTAGGGTTGCAGTGCGGCCACGCCGTTTTCCAGTACAAACTGGGCGCAGCCGCGCCGGCCCCCACATTTTGATTTTTTTAAAATTTTCTTGTTTACTTAAATTAAAATAAAAGGTTTTTTTAATTGAAATATGATTAAAATAAAGGTGTTTATTTTAATTGGAATTAGATTCCATGTTGCTAAAAATAAAAAAGTTTATTTTGATTTGGTTTTTGATTAAAATAAAGGAGTTTTGTTTTGTTTCAAAAACTGGATTTCTAGCAAAGGTTTATTACCCATTAAATGATATCAACATATATACTGAATGTTTATTTTATTGATGCATATGTTGATATGTATGATAATAAAGGGAATGATTATAGACCTTTGACCAATGCGATTAGATTTAATTTTAATGGATGAATGTGATTTTTAAAACTGGTGTAAACACCCGAAATTTTATTTTCCTTGGACTAACCTTTCAGGAGGGTAAAAGCATAATTCTACCCCAAAGACAACCCCAAGGAAAGACAAGACACAAGTCTACCTCGGAGACAACCTCGAGGCAAGGCAGGATACAGGTTTACTGATAAGTACATAATATTCGATAATTATTATTCCTTTATATTTAGTATGGGCTTAATTAGTATGTTTATTGTTTCAGATGAATTAAGGCGTAAAGGATGGAAACAAGGATATTGCAAGCAGCTCGCGATTTTAATTCATAATGGGGCCCATGTTAATCAGCAGCTTCTAAAAGGAATATCATATCACGAAATTGAGGTTCCAATTTGGCAAAGGAATACATGCAAAGCATTATGGAAATTAAATCAAAGAGCATGCAATGCTGGGCAGTGGTTCGCCCCGTTGGGGCGAGGATTTAATAAAGGAGTCTCCCGCTGGGGCGGGGAGGCGGTATGTCTAATGCTCTTTTCCCTTCGCGAATAAGAATCGGCTACAGCAAGAAGGCAGCGAGGGTTTGATGTAATGGTAGGTTTTAATAGTTATAAATAGTGATTGATAGGAATATATTAGGGGATCCATTCTCTCTGGTATTTGATCTTATTATTTCTTTCATATTAGATCTAGGTTTGTTTGGAGTTATGAACTAATTCTTTCAATTCAGTTCGAAAGGGATGTTGAACCTTATTTATAATTAATTGTTTGATCAAGTTTATTTTATTTATTCCTTCTTACATGAGATTTATTTTGATAATCTACTTTAGCTTCTTGTATGCTATTCAATTTATTAACGTGATTCTGCAGGATTAAATTAGTGAATTGATATCATATGCTAGATCGAGGAATAGTATTACGTGTAGTTGATATTGTTCCTAATCATAAGTAGCAATTAGTAATACCTGATTGTGGACAAGCTTTTGAGTATTGCTAAGGTTAATAGGAAACAAGTTAAACAATCCGAGCTTATGTGTTTGTTGCTTGGAATAGTCTAATTCCCTAGTTCTTAATGCCGCTGTTATATTAAATCTAGAGAGCTTGTTCTAGGTTATATAATCGTTAGAATCTTGTGAAGAGCTTGTTTCATTGAGTGACAATCTAAGGGGAGTTTCGGGTAGCAGAGCTTGTTGTTACCTAGGGCTATTAGTTTCATTGAAGGGTAAATAATGTTACACTAATCAATCTATTGTTGTGAGAAGGTGATACTGAACTGAAGAACTGAAGCTTTTTATTCATTGTTAATTTTTATTACTTTATTTTTGATAATTTAGTTTAATCAATTCAAAACCCCCTTTAATTAGAAATTATAGGATAAATATAAAATAAATCACTCTCTGTGGGATCGATCCTTACTTACTACTGTGCTAATTAGTTAAATTCGTGAAGTGAAAGTGAGGTTAATTTAGGAGTGTAAACGACAGCTCCCAAATTTTGGCGCCGTTGCCGGGGAGTGTTATTTGTTTTTGTTTATTCTTTGTTTTCGTTTATTTTTATTATTTTCTTTTTCTTTTTCTTTTTGTTTTCTGACTCAATCCTCTCACTCTATTAACTTAAATTTTGATTAAGAGATAGAGAAAATTGCAGATACAAAAGAAGCTCTTGTTCCAACACTTGAACAGGAAAAGATGGAGGTGCCAAGAATTGAGCAACAAATTTCTGAATTAACTGCTATAGTTCGACCAATGGCTGCAAGGAATACGCAAGGTTTTCAGCAAGTTCAGCCTCAGTACCACACAGAAAACCAAGAAGTACCTGTCAATTCTGGGACATCTATGGAGGATATGTTCAAGGCATTCATGAGCCGAACACTACAGTTCATGAGTCAGACACAGCAGTTCCAGCAGGAGACAAGAACTTCTGTTCAAGATCTGAGGGATCAAGTTGGTCAGCTTGCAACCACAATAGGGAGGTTGGAATCTCAAGGCTTTGGGGAGTTACCTCCTCCGTTTGTTGAGAACTTCAGTACAATGGGATTTGATGAAGAGGAGCAGGAGGATTCAGGGCTTACTCCAGGAACGGACTGTAATATAGAATTTGATGAAGAGAAGGAACAAGAGGAAGAGGAGAATAATTTGATAAGTTCTGCAGATCTCTACGAGAAGGATGAGGATTCATGTTCATCAATACAACTAACAGAAGCAATGAATGATACACACCATCGTACCTTTACCATGAAAGTGGACAGAACAAAGTTCTAGTTCAACGCGGATGAGTCTAAAAGGTATCTTGGTAATGTTAAATTTGTTTTTATTATTGATGTTGTGGATTATTCAGTACAGAAATCTTTTGATCAAATACAATTATACGAGGAGGATTTGGTGGCTGGAAAGGAGCGGGATCATGAAGTACACAATGTTCCTCAATTAAGGCAGAAACTGTTACCAGTCCACTTGAAGTTCACAACTCCAATTACATAGAATGAGAAGGATGATGTCAAGCCAATGACGATAAACAAGGGCAGCTTCTTGGGAGGCAACCCAAGAATTCAGATTTGATCTTTCTATCCCTTTTCTTTTTAATTTGTTAGTTGTAGTTCTTTCTTCTTTGCATGATTTTCTTACATTGGAGACAATGTAAGGTTTGAGTGTGGGGGGAGAGATTTAGGTTTTTATTTTATATTTAGGGATATTTGATCTGCCAATTTTGAAAGGAAATAGGACCATCTTGATGCCTTGAAGTTTTTTTGAAAAATTTTGAAAAATTTGATTTCTATAATTCTATTTTGCCTATGTGTTCGAAGGTTAAAGTCAAAAAGTGAAAATCAATGCTAAAAAATCAAAATCTGTTTGATGCTTAATTGGTTAATGATTGAGAAACACTAAGTCATGATCCATAGTAATTGATTTAAATTGAATTTGTGTCTCATGAGTACTTGAACATGTGATATATGCTTAGTTGGCTTAGTTATTTGTGGAGTTGTCTATGTGCACTAATCTCAAGCTTTAGAACTATTGAACTGCTTATGCTTTTTGCAGGACTATGTGAAAAAAATCAGAAAAGTTTTAAAAAAAATCAATGAAATTGTCGGAAAAAAAAGACGCAAAAGAGAAACCATGTGGTGGGATGAGATGGAGCGTAAAACGCACTCTCTCATAAACACGTGCGAATAAGTGAGATAGAGCATAAAATGCACTCACTTATAAAAGAATGATTAAGGAAGGTGAAACAGAGCATAAAATGCATTCACCGAGGACAGAAAAGATAAAAGCCTACCCCGGATACAATCCCGAGGACAGACAAAGCACCAGTCTACCTCGGAGACAACCTCGAGGATAGATAAGGCATAAACCTGCCCCGGAGACAACCCCGAGATAAGATATGACATAAGTCTAACCCGGAGATAAACCCGAGGACAGACAAGACACAAATGTGCCCCAAAGATGACCCCGAGGCAAGACAGGACACAAATCCACCCCGGAGACAACCACGAGGACAAATAGAGCACTAGCCTGCCCCGAAGAAAACCCCGAGGCAAAATCGGGCACCAGATCACCTCGAAGACGACCCCGAGACAGATAAAGACCTTAGGTCACCTCGAAGACGACCCCGGGGGAAACCTAAGTGAAAGAGCACCTAACGTACCACTTGTTCCAAACGGGGGTCATAAAGTTGAGGAAAAAGCCACCAGAAGCCTCCACAGCAACTCCCAATCTGTGAATTGCCCGAGACGAGTTGACGACGTGCTGAAACCGGAAGATACCTATCAGCTACGAGCATCATCTTCCCAGCATCCCGAATCAGTCGAAATCAGCCTCATTTCGCAGCCTTCAGCATAACCTTTCAAAGATTTTTGGGTACAGAGCTCAACTTTCTCCGAGGAACGACCAAAGGACCAAATTGCAACCCTGTGGGACGCATAAGGGCCAAACACAGTTGTACCTAAGCCTGGGCGCAAGTATACCTGCGCCTGTCCCCCAGATCTATAAAATAGGGGAAGAATCTCACAAATGGAGAGTTAGACAATTTTCATCAAAAGCTTAGATTTTAGAGAGAGAGAGAGAGAGAGCTCGGGTCTAAGCATACTAACTCATATTTGTACTGAATCTTTCATATATACACAAGATATTACTCCCATGGCATTGTAGTATCGATTCAAGGCGATCACAAGCTTGTTCTTCATCCCACTAGGTGAAATAAGCGGTATTTTGTGCAGTTTATTGTTTATATAGTCAAAACTGTTAGATTCATTGCTTTGCAATGTAAATCTATAGATAAACCTGATGTGAAACATATCTATTATGTTTGGGTAGTTAGATTTACATATTTAACCGTTCGAATTGGTTATATATTTCATATACATAGTTAGAAACTAATTTTGGTACTAGATCTATCTAGATCTAGTTGGATTTAGCTTCCGAGAAGTTCTTGAGCTTCGAAGCTTAAACCCTCATGCCAGACCGACATAGATCTGAGTCAGATCTAGTCATTGCAAACATTGTAAAGCTATGTCGGATTCCTCAAAGCCTTAGATCTATATCTAAAAGTGCAGTGGATCTGATTCATTCTTATAAGGGATTCCAATTGATGGATCACCTTATAGTGAGTATTAGTTCTTATAAATGCTTTTAAGTTAATAAATGTGAGCCTAGAAATCCGGGGTTAAGGTCCCATTATCGGATCTCGACTAGATTCCCACGATGGACATTTTTGCTTTTAAATGTAATATTAAACTGCTTAAATCAATGTATATGTAAATATCGGATCTTAAAGCGACTTCTCGGGGTTTGTCCCGTAAGATCAAATTTAAGACACTGTATTAGTGAAAAACTTTAATTACAGGGCTTCAGATCTATCTATACATCTTTCATGCCCAGATATGATCCGACCCTAGTTAATGCTTTCTTGCATGCATTGCCACCAAAACAGTTTTCAAAATAAATAGTAAAGAGCTTTTATAATAAAAGGAAGTATCAAAGGACCTTGATTCCTATTTGACGAAGGATTTGAAAATCTTGTTTGCTAAAACATCATTTCTATATACTTTGTTTAAAATTGGATTTTTAATAAATCAAATCCTTCGTGCATAGGTCCAAAGAGGTACAACACTACTTTCAAAGTAAAGGTCATTCATAAACGCATATAAAGCAATAAGCTTTCATAATAAAATAGCATAGCAATGCGAGACTAGATCAATCTAGGTTAATAATTAGAAGTATCAAAGGACCTTGATTCCTATTTGACGAATGATTTGAAAATCTTGTTTTTCTAAAAAAACATCACTTCAATACACTTTGTTTCAAATAAGATTGTCCAATAAATAAAATCCTTCGTGCATAGGTCCAAAGAGGTACAACACTACTTTCAAATGCAAAAGTCGTTCATAGACGCAAATCAAACTTAGAATAACTAATATAATCAAAGCACGCACACACACACACACACACACACACTTTATGCTTAGGAAAATCAATGAGACATGGTAACCGTGTTTTTCACGGAAGTACTGGGGTGCCTAATACCTTCCCCCCCGCTTAATCAAGCCCCCGAATTCCTCGAATCTCGGGTTTCAAAACCAATCTTATCTTATAGAGTCATATATTAGGCCACATTTTGAAAACCTTTCAAACCCGGATGTGTTGGTACATCCATTGTAAGTATATACAAACTGGCGACTCTGTCATTTGACCCAAACATTAAAATCAAATCTTTTCTAGTCGTCGACACATAAATGTCGGACGCTTCCTACAATTCACCCTTTAAAATAAAATAATCAAACAAAAATAGAAAAGGGTTAACAAAAAAGGAAAAGCAGCAATAAAAGGGAATAAGCAAACAAAATATCTATAAACGCTTATTTTTCAAAAAATCTCGGCGTCGACAGGTGGCGACTCTGCTCAGGATTACTAGAGGGCTTAAGTCGCATGCAATGTTGTTATTTTCCTTTTCGTCTTGCATATCGTGTGAATAAATCTCTATGTGTTATAAATGCTTTATATTAGTGCATCACACAATGTCATCACTTGCATAACGGTGAGACCCGATGTATGAATGTATGTTGTGCGGTTCCTCCATCAGGAGGCAAACCCTTCGGTTGTTTAATACTAGACTTTAAGGAGGTGTTCCATTGCGAGGCTCAGGAAAGGCACCACTCAGATCCGCCCCAATTGAAAGATGAAGTATATCCATCAAGTAGATTGCGAAGATTTGGGAACCAATTTCAAAAAGCTCGCGAGAGTAACCTAGGATAGGTTAACTTCAAAAAATTCAAACGAACGGGAAGTTTTCTCCATGCCCTATTACTCCTTCATATGTACAAATGTCATACATATTAACTCTTATTCTATATGTTATTATCCTGTCATCAATACAACTGACTCCGGTTTTGCAAGAAAAAGTTGCAATACGTCAAAACCTGATGCATAACATATCATGCATCCACACTTTTTACCAATATCAAAACTAAACTATGTAAATGTTTATGTGCAAGATTGGTCCAAAAAATTAATCTCAAGCCAAGAAGGCGCTACCGCCACTTATGAAGATGGCTGAAAGTAGTGCCTCGAAACCTATACCCGTATCTCGGGAGGAATTTGAGGATTTCAAGAGAGAGATTGCAGAGATAGCCGGTCTATTAAAGGTGCAGAGTAAAAAAACTCCAGAGCCTAAAATGCAAACACGTTTTGAGTCCTCTGCTCAGAAAGACATTCAAACATCCAATGAAGAGGGTGGTTGTCAAATACCTATTCCTGTGGCAAAAACTAATATCAGCTCCAACAAGGAGACCGCAGACAAAAGTCTAGCGAAGGAAATGGTAACACCACCAAATTCGAGTACTTCATTTTCATAGGATTTGGTGTTCATTGTCCAAATAAATCACATCTAACTACCCATGAGTAAGGATATAAATAAAACTTATAACTGAAATAGAAATCCTCCCAATAAAGGGTTACAACATCATAATAAATCCTAGGTTGTCTAACCTTAAATACATCAAATGCGGAAACATAACATAAATAAATAAGTCTTAACATAACATCTTTCAAATAATTAAGCAAGTCTTCATCACTTGTTTGTTTTGCCCTTGCCCTTGCCCTTACTAGTAGACGACTTGTCAACTCTTTCAACCTTAGCTGCAATATTATTATGCAAGAGTGAGAAAATAATTGCCAACAAGTATAATAATAACAATAGTAATAATAACATGCGAGTAATTAATGGATATTGGATAATAGAAAGCTCGACTTTTGAATCAAGATTAGAAAACAAGAAAATAAAGTACGTCTGAGGGTCATAAGACCATCAACTATGTTCTAGGTTATCAAATATTTCTTATTTAAACCTTTAACAGTCATAAGACTATATAGACCTTACTTCTCATACTTAGGGGGATCAACCATTCATACCATGTATGTGCACAAACATCTTAACGCCATCGTGTAATATAATCCCCTATAATAGGGTTGTTCATCTCAGTTTTAACATAAGAGTCCGCACCAAAGGAAGTTTGGTTTGGATAAACTTTAACAGTAGTTCTAGAATTTAGAACGCTCATCAACTATGGACTAGTCCAATCAATAAGGGTTCGCTAGTCATTCAAGGGTTCAATACAATAATATAGATGATATTCAAATCAAATATTGAATCTCAAATGTATACAACTGAATAAACATTGTATAACCAAAGTATTACTTCAAAAGAATTAGAATATCTCATTCGGAATTATAAACTTGAATAAACAAGAGTAAGAACTTGCTCAATATAAGAATAGGATTTAAGAACTTGCTCAATGAAAGTTTAGAGTTAGGGAACTTGCGTAATTGTAATCAAGATAGGGTAAGAAAACTTGCCTCGTGCGTAGATTATATGTTTACTATTCAGGTTCCTCAAAATCCTACATTTATCATTTAAAGTCACAATACCAATTAATTATAACACAACTAGCATCATGAGTGTATTCTCTTTTAACTTAACTTATCTCTAAATATGATTATATCAACCACATACACAAATCTTAACTTTTAAACACATTATAAAACTTCACAAAATAATAGTTTAGGTACGCATTCGACTTATCAATTAATCACGTAAAACCATCATTGACATATTACTAATCTGTTTTAACATCTTATTATATGATTAATACATTTTCATGCTCATTAGATTAGGTTACAATTACATTTTATGGACTTAAACACTTGAATAAAATTTTCTGGGTGATTTTGTTAACTGGTTCTGCGGTGCGGACCTAAGGCTTAGCAGCCGGCGCTACGGCGCTGCCAATTAACATGTCATAGGCGCTGCGGCGCACATAAAAGCTTTTAAAGAGGCGTTGCAGCGCAGAATCAGTTCCTGCAGTTCGCGAAGAACACAGAACTGAGCCAAAATAGGACCAAAAACTTCGCTCAAATAACAAATTAATCACACCCATCAGTTCTAGACTTTACAGAAATATAACCCAACAATTATAGCATGATTTTAATAATTTAAACAACTAAATTTGAACTCAAAAATTTCATGTTGCTATTTTTCAAAGTTTCATCAAGTTTAATGAAATCACACATAACAGATTCATTATTATACCAATTCAGTCCATACGAATTTCGTTCTTTTCGTTTATTAACACATTAACACAAACTATGATTAATTTACCGATTAACATACAATTTAAGCATAAATTTTCATATATATAAGCCAGATTTATATATTTTTCTCTGTAAACTCAAAACTCCATTTTAAATCATAATTTCATAGATTTATTCACCCCAAACTATTTATAAACATCATATAGTAGATTATACATGCATATTAACAATTATAAACAACTTCTCAATAATTTAACCATAAAAACTCAATTATAGAGAATTAAAAATATATTTTTAGTTAATTCATGAAGAACACAATTCAAAGATTGGGATAGAGAATTTACCTTGATTTCTTACTTAAATTAGACAAGATGATAGAAAATCTTCTTTAATTCTCCAAACCTTCTTCTTCAATATCAAATTCTCTCAAGCTCTCTCTTTTGTCTCTGTGTTCTCTAGCTTTAGCCTTAGGAATGAAATACATGAAATAAAGACTGATAATATAATAATACGTATAACTGATATACGTGGGTATCAGTTAAGCGCATCATGGCATTAACTGATGAGTTAGTTTTATACCTACGAATTGATGATCTTTTTAGCTTGATTCCTTGCTACTTCGAGTAGTTTTAGTGTTGTTTTACTCGATTTTTGTGTTGATGTTGCAGGAACTGTATTGGATGGAAACTAGGACTTAAAGGCAAAATTTAGCATTTCTCAGCCAGCACACCCGCCGGAACGGGCTTTTGCAGGGCAATTCACCCGCCGAGGTGGGCTTTCTCAGCACTAAACACCCGCCGGGGCAAGGTGCGTGGAAGATTGTGGAGGTTTCCATCTTTGAGAAGGGTTTTGAAGATCTTTTGGTACTGGAATTCAGACGCGAATTAGGATGAAATAAAGAGGCAATTAGAAGGAAAAGAACATACATTCATTATCATTGACTGAACCCTAACTTTGGTATCACGTTTGGAGGATTTCAAGCACGAAGAAAGCGAAAGAGATTGAAGAAGAGCTGCAGTTCTACTTACAGTTTTTACTCTCTTTCTTCACCTTTGTATTCAGAATGCTAGTATCATTGTGGATTTCAGTTTCTTATTCATTCATTATGAACTAAATTACTTTTTAAGTCTACGATGGATCTTTATGTGTAGCAAAGTTTGACATGCTTCTATAATAATTCAGGGATACTATTTCTAGCTTTGTCCATTATGGTTTATGCTTGATTTATAAATTGCTTGATCACCAATTTTTGATAACCCATATGAACTCGAGAGAAGAAGTGTGGGTTTAGATCTAATCATAGTGGCGTGTGATTGTGATTTCTGCACAGTGTTGGAAGTTAAAATTTATGATTAGTATAGAGATATACTCATGCATCGCACACAATCTTAAGAGAATTTGTAATTAAACCTTCTTTAATTATAATTCACATAGAGATATAGTGGATTAGTTAACTAAGACGTTTTATTTAATTATATCAACTGTGGAATTACGTAGATACGTGTATAATTCATCGAGAGATGGTTATAGCTACTTTTGTGTTCTTGATTTACAAGGCGGGATAGTTGATTCGAATTAAAAGGAAGTGTGTCATTCTAAGTGAAGCATAAAGTGAAATTGTAGACTTAAATCTCCAATAACTGATAAAAAGCAAGGGTAGTTAGTTGATCTTGAAGTCATTAGTAGTTTTCATAAATTCACAAAATTAATAATTGGTTTAATAAAATTGGGATAGTTTAAAATTGGTAATTTTTAGGATAAATTATAGTTATTTTCTCCGTGGGAACGATACTTTACTTCCACTCTATTACTTGTTGACCACATATACTTGCTTGTTGTGCGTATTAGATTTTACCCAACAAGTTTTTGGTGCCGTTGCCGGGGACTATAACTGTGTTTATCACTTTTAATTTAATTAAATTAGTTTTAGTTAAACATTTTTTCTTTTTGTTATTATTTTTATTTTATTTATTATTTTTAGGGACTCTTGAGTCGTGCATGCAAACTCGATCAAAGAAGCTTGAATTGTTGCCTTACGAGGACGACATCGACAAACGATTTCAGAGGTTGAGTAAGTGGATTGAGAAAACTCGAGAATCACTTGAAACACCGGACAACATGGCTGAAGAAGAACAGAAAGCACTGCGGGACTATGCTACACTGCGGGTATCGAAAATTCAGTCAGATATTACTAGGCTTGCTATTAATGCTAACAACTTCGAGATCAAGCCTGGTACTATACAAATGGTGCATAACACTTGTCAGTTTGGGGGTCTACCGAATGACGACCCGAACAAACGCATTGTCAACTTTATAGAAATTTGCGATACATTTAAGTGCAATGGGGTGTCAGATGATGCTATTAGGCTGAGGTTATTTTCGTTCACTCTCAGGGATAAGGAAAAGGGTTAGCTCCATTCTCTACCACCTGGGTCAATTACCACATGGAATGATTTGGCACTAAAATTTTTGGCTAAATTCTTCCCGCCAGCAAAAACACAGAGGCTGAGAACTGATATTTCTATATTTGCACAGCAGCAGGGAGAACTTTTATACGAAGAATGGGAAATATATAAAGAGTTATTGAAAAATTTCCTCACCATGGACTACCTGAGTGGATGCAGATGAATACCTTCTACAATGGGTTAGGAGGTCATACACGGACTAACATTAATGCAGCATCAAGGGGAACTTTCATGGCAAAGAAATTTGAGGAAGCGTATGACTTGATAGAAACAATGGCTGCAAACAACTATCAGTGGCCAACCGATAGAATGACTCAACCCAAGGTAGCAGGGATTCTGGAAGTGGATTCAATGACAGCTCCGTCAGCATAGATAGCAGCATTATCAAAGAAGATGAATGCCATGTCGAGCGAGAATGTGCAACAGGTAGCAGTTGTGTGTGAGCTATGTGCAGGGAAGCATCCAACGGACCATTGTGCAATAAATTCGACATCAGTACAGTTTGTGGGTAGTTATAACAGGCCACAAAACACATATCAGAATACATACAATCAGGGGGTGAGGAACCATCCCAATTTCTCATGGAGCAACAATCAAAATCAGAATCAGCAGCAGGCTCCACGACTAGCATACCCCCCGGCTTTCAGAATCAACACCAACAGTCAGCTCTTCATCACGAGAAGAAGATATATTTGGAGGAGCTACTTGCAAAATACATAACAGGTAATGAGGCAGCAATGAAATCTCAGGCAGCTGTGATTAAAAATTTGGAAAACCAGATGGAACAGATTGCAAGTGCTTTGAACAGTAGACCTCAAGAAACCTTGCTGAGCAACATCGAAAAGAATCCTGGGGGAGGTCACGAGCAATGTCAAGCTGTTACACTTTGGAGTGGAAAACAGTTAGCCGACTAAAATGCAGAAGAGCCGACGACAAAGAAACATGTTGAGACAAATGTGGAGGAAACAGTTGAGGGAAATAAAGGAGAAGAATCAGTGGTAAAAGAACAGGTAGTGGTCACACCAACAGTTTAAGCACCACCACCCTTTCAACAACGGATCTGGAAACAGAAACTAGAAAAGCAATTTACTAAGTTTCTAGAGGTGTTCAAAAAGTTGCATATTAATATTCCTTTTACGGAAACATTAGAGCAGATGCTTAGTTATGCCAAGTTCATGAAGGATATCTTATCAAAGAAAAAGAAGCTAGAGGACTTTGAGACCGTGGCATTAACTGAGGAGTGTAGTGCTATATTGCAGAAGAAGCTTCCACCTAAATTGAAAGATCCGGGCAGTTTCACCATTCCGTGCACAATAGGTAGTTTGTCCTTCAACAAATGTTTGTGTGACCTAGGTGCAAGCATAAACCTCATACCATTATCAGTTTATACTCAGTTGGGTTTACCGGCACCTAGACCAACAAACATTTCACTACAGCTTGCAGACAGATCAGTGACATATCTAAGGGGAATTGCGGAAGATATTCTGGTAAAAGTCGACAAATTCATATTCCCAGATGATTTCATCATCTTGGATTATGAAGAGGATAAGGATATTTCGATAATACTCGGGCGACCATTTTTGGCAACCGGTAGGACTCTCATTGATGTTCAGAAAGGAGAGTTAACCATGAGGGTTCAAGACCAAGAGGTAACCTTCAATGTTTTTAAAGCCATGAACTTTCCCAAGGAGGATGAGGAGTGTTATCTCATAGATGTGATTGAGAAAGTGGTGGGGGATGAACAGGGTCGTATACTGAGTACTGATAAAGTAGGTTTTTAACCTACTTAATAGGTATTTCTTAGCCTGTTATATTGCATTTACTTAAGTATACATTGTACTTTTCATGTGTTTTGTGTAATGTGCAGGAATGGAGAGTGTTTGGACAAAAGGAGATTAAAAGGGGCAATTTTGGGATTATTGACTGACTGGCTCAGTGCTGCAATAACAAAGGAGCTGGCCTAGGCGCACCGCATAAAGATCTTGAATCCCTGCAGAACCAGCGCGGGGCGAGCAAAGAAGAGAAGAGGACCAGCGCGGGGCGTGCCGTACGGACGGGCTGACCAGTTTTTAAGTGTTTTAATTACAAAGTTGATTAGGATTAGGATTGTAGTCTTGCCTTATTAGACTAGGGTTTTGTTAGTTTATAAATATCAGTTTTTCTGCTGAGTTTATATATCCGGGATCATATAATTTCATTTTTTCATCTTGGAGGCTATTCATCAAGGTATGTCAGGCTAATTCACTTATTCAATTCTGAAGGGATGTTGAACCTGATTAACAGTTTATGGTTTGATTAAGTTTATAATATTCATTCTTTCATCTGAGATTTATTCTGATTATCTACATGAACTTTCATATATGTTATTCAATTGATTGATTTGGTTTCTGCAGGATTAAATTAATAAATTGATTACATCTGCTAGATTAAGATAGATTTTAAGTAAACGAAGTGTGTCTAATCTAAGTAGCGATTAACAGTATTTTATTGTGGACAAGCTTTGAAATATTGTTAAGATATTCAGAAGACAAGTTAAATAATTCCTGATTGTGTAATTATTGCTTGGAATAATCTAATTCTCATGCTTAATGCTTCTATTATATTAAATCTAGGCTGATAGTTCTAGGTTGTATATTAGTTAGAATCTCTTGTTGGCGATCGTCGCATTAAATCTACATTTAAGGAGAATTTTGGGTAATTTGCGATTGCGGTTATCTAGGGTTATTAATCTCAGTGGAAGATAAATAGTATATTGACTTGATTAAATCATAATTGTGAAAAGGTGATACTGAACTGAAGAATTGAATTCTTTTACTTATTGATATTTTCTTCTTAAAATTCACTTTTGTTAACTAAACTGTTTTCAACAACCCCCCCCCATTCATTGGATTCATTGGATAACAAAAAATACAATTCACTCTCTGTGGGATCGATCCTTGCTTATTACTATACTAATTCTTGAATTAGCAGAACCTTAGTAGGGCAAATTTTGTAGTGCTAGATGACAGCTACCAAATTTTGGCGTCGTTGCCGGGGAGTGTTATTTGAATTATTTATTCTATTGTTTTCAATTTTTTTTTATTTTTTATGCCTTGATCTTCTCACTCTCTTGATTTGAAATTTGATCCAGAAATAAAGAGAACCGCATGAAGGCTTAGGAGGGAAGCTCGAAAAAACCAAGGTTCACTTGCATATTCCGAAGACGCCCCATCACCGGGCCTCAACATTGCACTCACGTTAATTTCGGACCAATCTTCTTCAAGCGAATCAGAAGAGGAGATGGCGGTGCCAAATAACAGGACTTTGAAGGAGTTGTCAACTCCTAATCTTACTCAAAAACCTCTTTGTATTGAATATCCTACTTTAAATGTTTCGTTTGAACTAAAATCTGGACTAATTCACCTTTTGCCTACTTTTCGTGGTCATACAGGTGATGATCTGTACAAATATTTGCAGGAATTCCATATTGTGTGCTCCACTATGAAGCCACACAATGTCACGGAGGATCAGATTAAGTTGAGAGCTTTCCCATTCTCACTGGGAGACTTAGTGAAAGAATGGTTGTTTTATCTCCCCGCGGGATCAATTCAATCATGGAACGACATGAAAAGGCTGTTTTTGGAAAAGTATTTTCCTGCTTCAAGAGTAGCCAACATCAGGAAAGATATTTGCGGAGTTCGACAGTTCAGTGGTGAAACACTGTATGAATACTGGGAGAGATTCAAGAAATTTTGCTCCAGCTGTCCACCTCACCAGATCGACGATCAACACCTCATCATCTACTTTTATGAAGGACTCTTACCAATGGATATGAGTATGATCGACGCTGCGAGTGGAGGTGCATTAGTGGACAAAACACTGGAGGCGGCTAAGAACTTGATTGCCAACATGGCCGCCAATACACAACAGTATGGAACAAGGAATGCTAATCCAACCCAAAGAGTAAGTGAGGTGAGCACAACTAATGTAGAGCAACAAATTTCTGGCTTAACTGCTTTGGTAAAATAATTAGCTACAGGAAACGCACCGGTTGCACAAGCTTGCCAAATCTGTTTAATGGTGGGGCACCCTACAGATGCATGCCCGACATTGCAAGAGGAGGATACTACACAACAAGCTAATGCAGTGGGGAATTACCAAGCACAGCTGCAGAGGAAATATGATCCTTTCTCCAGCACATATAATCCAGAATAGAGGGATCATCCTAACTTTAGTTATGGGGGTGCTAGGCCGCATGCGCAAGGATTTTACCTAGTTAAACCACAATTTCAGCCAAATCAGCCATAGTACCAACCCAGACCAGCAGCACCGGCCAATCCTGGAACGTCCTTGGAAGACATGTTCAAGGCGTTCATGCAACAGACACAACAGTTCTAAAACGAGACAAAGTCTTCCATCTACAGCTTGGAGAGTCAGATGAGCCAATTAGCCACTACTGTAGGTCGGTTGGACTCTCAAGGTTTCGGGAAGCTTCCATCACAGACGATTGTCAATCCAAAGGAGAATGCCAGTGCTATAACCCTGCGAACTGGGAAACAGATGGATACACCAAAGGCTACAGTTGAGTATGAGAAAGAGCAAGAAAAGGAGGCATCAGTAATACCTAAGGTACACCCTAAACCTCCTTCTCAAACAAATATTCCTCTTCCTTTTCCTCATAAAAATTCAAAGAAAACCGAACAAGTAAAGGAAATTCTAGAGACTTTTAGGAAAGTAGAGGTGAATATCCCATTAATAGATGTTATTAAACAAGTTCCACGATATGCTAAATTTTTGAAAGAATTTTGCACTAATAAACGAAAATTGGAAAACGATGAGAAAGTCACCGTAGGGGAAAATATATCAGCTGTTTTACAAAGAAAAATGCCACCTAAATGTAAAGAACCAGGCATGTTTACAATCCCGTGTAAGATGGGAAACACTAGGTTTGAAAAGGCCATGCTAGACTTAGGAACTTTAATAAATGTGATGCCATTATCTGTTTATAAGTCTCTGAATCTTGGACCTTTGAAGCATACTGGTGTTATTATTCAATTGGCTGATCGTACTAACACCTACCCCCGAGGGGTAGTCGAAGATGTCTTGGTGCAGGTGAACGAACTAATCTTTCTTGCAGATTTTTACATCGTGGATATGGAAGATGATACATCCCCGAACCCATCACATATCTTGCTAGGAAGACCTTTCCTAAAGATAGCAAGGACTATGATCGATGTTCATAACGGGACCTTGACAATGGAATTTGATGGCGAGAAGATCCAATTCAACATATATGATGCCATGAGGTACCCTAGTGATATCTGTCAAGTTTATGCTATTAATGTGTGTGATTTGTTAGTGCAAGAAACTTTTGAACAAATTCAAAGAGATAGTTTGGAAGTTGCTATTTCTAGCAATTTGAATATGGATGGGACATATGAATTTGAGCATAGTCAGGACTTGAACGAAACCGTGGCTGCATTACATTCATTACCTAAACTCACAAAGAAACATGCAGTTCAATTAATTTAACTACCTATAACTCATCAAAAGCTATTACCATTTATGGAGCAAGCTCCAATACTTGAATTAAACAATTACCGGCGCATTTAAAATATGCATATTTAGGGGCTAATGAAACTTTACCTGTGATAATTGCTAGCAATCTAACCAAAGTGCAGGAGGAAAAGTTATTGAGAGTTCTTAGGGACCACATCACAGTATTTGGTTGGACGATAGCAGACATCAATGATATTAGTCTCGCTATGTGCATGCACCAAATTTTGTTAGAGGAAGGAGCTAAACCAACAAGAGATGCACAAAGACGATTGAACCCACCAATGATGGAGGTAGTGAAGAAAAAGGTAATAAAATTGCTTGATGCAGGAGTCATCATCTCCGATAGTCAATGGGTAAGTCCAGTGTTGGTAGTTCCAAAGAAATCAGGTATCACGGTTGTTAAGAATGACAATAATGAATTAGTGCCCACAAGGATGCAAACAGGTTGGAGAGTGTGTATAGATTATAGAAGATTAAATGCTATAACTCGAAAAGACCACTTTCCTTTGCCTTTTATTGATCAAATGCTAGAACGTTTAGCTGGGCATTCTCATTATTGCTACTTAGATGATTTTTTAGGTTACAACCAGATTGTAATCGCCCCAGAAGACCAAGAAAAGACCACATTCACATGTCCTTTCGGCACCTTCGCTTATCGCCGAATGTCCTTTGGATTATGTAATGCCCCAGGTACTTTTCAACGATGCATGGTAAATATCTTTTCAGATCTGTTAGAAGAATGTATTGAAGTCTTTATGGATGATTTCACAGTTAATGGTGACTCGTTAGATGCCTGTTTAGATAATTTGACACGTGTACTGGACAGATGCTTAGAAATAAATCTTGTGTTAAATTGGGAAAAATGTCATTTTATGGTAGAACAAGGGATAGTACTCGGACATGTAGTGTCAGTCAATGGTTTAGAAGTTGATAAAGCTAAGATTGATATTATATCTACATTGCCTTACCTCGTCAGTGTGCGGGAGATACGATCTTTTCTTGGACATGCAGGTTTTTATCGCAGGTTTATCAAGGATTTTGCCAAGATAGCATTGCCCTTATGCAAGTTACTACAGAAAGATGAGGAGTTCCAGTTCAATGAAGAATGCAAGGTGTGTGATGCCCCCAAATTCGGACCGCCACAGTCGCCTCAAATTTGGTTCGTCACGTTCTACAATCTAATACAATAATAATATATCGTACATCGGAATAACACAATACTATACGAATAGATTACATTTATTTAATATAATCATTCACATCCCAAGGTCTTGTAACTTAAACATCGATTATATAGCTTAAACATACCTTAAGCATATATAAACTTAACTAATACATAATATAATAAGATCTTATTACAACGCCATAAGAGTTCTACATAAAATAAAGCTATTCCATAGCTTTGCTTTTGCCCTTGTCGGTGCCCGAAGGTCCACCTTGCTCTGCCTTAACTGAAATATTTTTAGGAAAAAAGCAAGAATGAGCAACAAGTTTGCTCAGCAAGTAATATAGCAATAAGGGTCAATATAGTTTTTAGTTCTCAAGGGTACAACAATAGATGATAGTTCGAGGATAACAAGAAGTATCAATAGTTTTCAAAAATAGTCGCTAAGGACTCAAGATAACAATAAGATTCAAGGTTTAACCTTTTCACAGTTCAAGAATAATGAATATTGAGTAGTCACTAAGAACTATGAACTTCTACTAGAATTAACAGAAATATACTGATAATTCAATAAAACAAGTACAACAGGTGATCAGCCTAAAGTACCCTACATTATGCATAATATGTAATCGTACTCAAGTGTGTACGTCGGTCTCCCGACAAATATAGTTTCCTCTTCAAAAGGGTTGTTCATCTCAGTCAATATAAGACTCCGCACCAGTCAATTGGTTTGGATCGCTTTTCAAATCCATAATATAGGTCTAGCCGAATAAAATGGCATAGACCGCTCTTTCAAAGTATATAAGAACAATCATAAGTTTAAAACTTAAGATTTAAAGTCCGAAGAATATAAATCGACTTTATCTTTATCCACGAAGTATTTAAGTACTAAAACATGAATCGCAATTCCAATAGCTTACTTGTACGACAATAATAGCACAAGTTCAATAAACGCTCATTAAGAATAGAGTTCGAGTACTTGCTTACAATATCCATTGAATAAAGTAATGCAAGGGTTAGGATACTTGCCTTAAGCGTGGATTACCAAAGTAAAGCTTAGCAACACTTCGAATTCCTATCGTAATATAGTTACGTATATATGATATCCATTAGTCATATAGTTTAACATCATACTTTATCTTATATGCAATCAACACATAAGTTAAGTCTTTAACCTTACTATACAGTCATACCATGTATAGTATCATACTAATTCACAAATCTCGATTGATATAACTTTCATCGTCCTTTTATCTTTAGAATTCCTCTTTTCAAGTTAAACATCTTCATATATCATCACTATCACATAAGACCACAACCAGTACCAAACATACTCTATTTTAGCAAGTTATAGCATTGATATAAGTTAACTGGCAAAATCAGATTTAAGTAAACTGTCCAACTTGGATTCCAGACTGGCGCAGCTGCGCCCTGGTTAAGCCTAGGGACGGCGCAGCTGCGCTGTCCCCTGACCAGACCAGGGTTAGGCTTTTACCTAATTATTTCTGTCCAACACGTAAGCATACATTTACACATAGTATATACACATGTTTAAGGGTCTTTCATGCTTACACAACCTTTTTTAAGTTCAATCTTACATGATATAGGTTCTAGATTAACATTTTTAATAATTTAAGGCCATACAACGTTATGAAATCATATATGCTATCATTCTTGTCATTTATACACATCATATGGTCACATAATCAGTGTTAGGCATGCTCACAAGTATTTATATCACTCACGCATGACTAGTAGTGTTTATGCTTGAAAACTCACCTAAACTCATATCTTATTCATGTTTAACTAACTTTCATGGTGTCTAGCATATTATGTGTACATGTAGGCTATTTAAGTGATGTTAAAGCACTATCATGTATGTCAAAAATATCAGAATGCTATTCTACCATGTTCATGCAACTTTAGCTTTCCAAAACCTTTAAGTTTAGCTTTTGAAATCGTTTTAAACGTGAACTATGTATACTAGTGTAATCTCAACACTTTAGACTAACTTTTCATGCTTAACTAAACCATACAATCATGCTCAAAAGTCAGAATGTAAACATGGTATGTATGCATCAAAGTTCACTTCCAAATCATAAGTTCATTTTCAACTATAAATCTTTCCATCAATAATGAATACTAACATGGCTACGAACATGCATGTCGTATCAAGGAACATATATATGAGTTAAACCAGTTTTCATGCTTGCCTAAGTAGTATAATCATGTTAGCACATAATAGATTACAGCAGAAACAGGAAACTAACATAGGGGCCTGGCGCAGCTGAGCTGTGCTCTAGTACAAAACTGGCGCAGCTGCGCCGTGTCTCGGCTAGAACTGAAAAGCTTTCTGCTTCAGCAGAAAGCTAACCCAAATCAAAATTTCCTTCACGAATTCCATTATAAACAACTACATTGCATTACTAACACGTTTATAAGTCTATAGAACAACTACTAAACATTTCCTAATCAGATTATCATATAATTCATGCTCAATTCAAGAAGTCAATAAATTAAAGAAGATAAAGAACATGAATGCTACCTCTGCTCATTGGTTGATATGAGATTGCTGCTAATGCTGCTATATGAACCTCCCTCAACTGATATATCTCTCTCTCTATATCTCAGTAAACTAGCCTTAAGCAATATCTCAGCAAATTGAAAAAGAGAAGAGAAGGAGCTATATTTATAGAGTTTTAAATGTCCAGACAATGCTATTTCACTCAAGTTCAATCCATTGGTATGAGCA